>OY776111.1:345557115-345987115 GCA_963675035.1 Allygus modestus
CTTGTGTTCAGTCAAAAATACAAGATCAGGTCTTAATTCTTCCAAAGTAATAATTAATGGGTCAAGCCTAGTTTTCAAATCTTTAATATTTTGGTGAAAAATACTACATTTTTTAATTTTGGTTCCTACAAAATTTAATTGATCAACTAAATACTGAGAGTTGGCAGATGCATGATCCTTGTCAATATGGTCTAGTTTAAATTTACAGATGGACTATAAGCTAGAGAAGAACTCAATTCACAAATAGGTAGATTTTCATTATTCTTGAGGTTAGACTCTTTGCTCTGCTTTTCCACTAACACCACTGGCGCTGATTTCACCACCCCACTATAGTATGTTATATATCCCCCATGATCAACAATAATTTCCCCATAATGTGTTATTTAATATTCAATTTCCTTGTTAAATGTGTCATATAATTCATTTGCCCCATAAAATGTGTTACTCATATTTTAATATGATATCTTGTGTTAATTACCCAGTGTCATTGCCCAATATAAATCATCCTTTTCACCACTCCTCAGAAAGTCATCCCCTCTCTATGATATATAATATTTATTTATCTGTGTATTTTAAATAATATGTATTTAATTAATTAATCAGTATTAATCATCCACACCTAACAGCCTACCTACCTAATTTAATATGTTCACCAATAATTTATTTTAAATATAATTAATGTAAGAGAATTGTAATAGAATTAAAATTTAATATATATGATTTTCAAAATTAGTCCTTAAGGAATCAAAATTACAGTGACCAGTGATTTACCATGTGTTTGTGAACCATGTGCTAGCCAACAATAGGATTTGCTCCAAGACCTGCACCTTCTAGACTCCTTCTTGCTGATTCAACTGCCCTTGTGTTAAGAATTAAATTTTGTGGCAAGACATTGTTCCTGTAAATTTCACCCAGTATGACCTAAGTTTTGAATTGCTTAGTTTTCATTGAATTAGGGACATATAGCTCATATAATAACACAGTACCTGGGGGCCGAGCTTTGCTCGGGGAAGGTCAGTCAGTTTGTTTAGATGACTGGGAGTAATATTTCACCACTTCCCCCAACTGATTACCATATTTTTATAGCTCATTTGCCTCTTTCCTGCATTTTTAAGGTCACTCCAGTTGTTATTTATAAGTCAATCTCCCTTTGATTTATTTTACTACCCGTATATATGTAATCTTCACTCAAATCTTTTAATCTCTGCTCTCAGGAAACCACATGTTAATAATCATAAACAACATGAGTCCCTTTGACAGTTCCCTAGTTGATTATGAACAGCTGTTACAATTCTTTTGTTTTGATTTGAAACTCCATAAGCCCAAAGTTAATTTTTAAACTTTTTAGCGAATTTCCCCTATAGGGAAGAAGCTATTACCGTAGGTCTCATGGTAAGATTTAAGCCCGAGACCATGACAAATTTTTTTTTTAGGTCCCCAGATGACTAAAACACTATTCGTTCAAATTTATATATATGTATATATATATATATATATATATATATATGTGTGTCCGTGAATGCGATAACTTGAGTAAAAAACGTCCGATTTCGATGAAATTTGGCTCAAATGTGTAAAGTGACATTCATGACTTTAAGTTCGAAAACCAGAAAAATCGGGCCATGGGAAGGGGGGTTTATGGGGGTTTTAAATTTTCCAAAAATCAGTTTTTTGCATTTTTCACCCTAAAATTTTTACAACACTTAATTTTGGTTTAGACCATGTTATAGAGCTTAAAAAAACAAATAATATGGTATTTTGAATTATTAAGCTAGGTTAAGTGGTTGCGGAGAAAATCCAAAAAAACCTGCTCATAAAATCTCCTATGTTAATCTTATGGGAAAAAGGTTTTTGGCTTTTCCTAAGTTAATTTTGATGTAAACTTCACATTTGCTTTTACCAATCAATTCAGCTCCACAAAACAATCATTTTGGTGTTTAAATTGTGATTCTACGTCCAACCGTTGCAGAGATATTCAAAGTGCTAAATACAGTACGTTGTCCAATGTTATCCTTATGGAGAATAAATAAAATTTGATATCTCCATTATTAATGAATGTATATTGATGAAACTTGGCACGTGGGGTCACGTAGTACTGGTATATTGATATTTGCACAAAAAATTGATTTTTTGTTGATTATCCCCGTAGCAGCGAACCTGCGTACTCAGCCCCCATGTTATTCTTATGGAGAATAAGTAAAATGTAATGACTCCCTTAATTATGAACATAAATTAATACAACTTGGTATGTGGCTTCACCTTGTTGAGTTATATTGATATTTGCATAAAAACCCATTTTTTTAGTTCCTTGTTGCAGCAAACCTGCTTACTCATCTCCCATGTTATTCTTATGGAGAATAATTAAAATGTTATATAGTGCTTACTTATGATTGAATATTGATAAAACTTGGTATGTGGCTTCACCTAGTTAAATTATATTTATATTTGCATAAAAACCAATTGTTTGTGTTCCTTGTTTCAGCAAACCTATGTACTCATCACAAATGCTATTCTTATGGAGAATAATTAAAATTGTATATATCGCTTATATATGAATATATTTTTATGAAACTTGGTATGCGGCTTTATATGGCATTAAGACATATATTATGCATTGGAAATTCGCTGAGTACGCAGGTTTGCTGCGACGGGGGTATCATTTTAATTTTTTTTAGATTATTTGATTTTTTCTGGGAATGAGGCCTGTCTAGAACTTATTTTTATCCCAGAAATTAGTTATTTCGAACATTTGAAGGAAATCGTTAGAGCCATTTTTGAGATCCACGTCGCAAGCAAGCAAACCTTACTCATATTAGAGTATCTATATTATTAAAAGAATTTCTCGATTTTTCTTCGCAGCATATCGACTCCTAGAAATTTATTTTTCTATACATATTTGGTATCAAATTAAAGCTATTTCTCTCTAGATATGGCTTTTTTGGGTTTGGAAAATATCCCATGAAAAGCCTTCGTCCAGGAGGCTTTTGAAATTTCAGCGAATGTTCTACTATCTGTTGTTAAACCTGTGAACTTTTTCCAATTCACATTTGTTTATAACAAAACATATGGTGATGATTTTATTGGGTTCTCAAGTTTGACCACGGAATACAGCACTTGCATTTATTTATTTGATGAAACTGGTGTATTCTTTAAAGTTATAAGTAAGTTGATTTTCAAATAGGCTAATTCATTTAATTTCTTGAAATGTAGATTTTTTGGAGGAAAAAAGGATTAAATTTTGACAACGAAGAAAAGGACGACTCATGTAAATCTGGGACATAGCCAGTTTGATTTAAACTAATTTACTGTCTCTTATTTGGTAGATGTTGAAAGCTGTTATTTTATAATCAGATGGAAGATTTTTTCCCCAAATACATAGGTTACAGATTTTATAGTAAAATGTAAAGTAAAAAGTTGTAATTTTATTTGTTTGTAGTTTATCTAGAAAACTTTCATGTTTTAAAATTTGAAACTGAAATAGAATGTGTTTCAGTGATTTTCCGTATTTTTTCTGTTTATTTTGCAAATTTTAGACATTCCATACAAGACAATGAAGTGAAGTGAATGAGTGAAGTGTTCAACAATTTGTGTGTTCTAACTTTTCAAATATTTTATCATGAATTATATACTTCGACATCAGTGTTTTTCTGGCTTCACATCAATATATAATAATCATTTTGTATCTAATATGTATTGACCTATATTCAGAGCGTTTCCAAAAGTTAACTTTTTTTGAGTTTTTGAGGCATTTTTGTGGCGGGGAAAATTCCACTTTTTCAATTTTTCCACTTTGAGCGCGTTTTCTACGGAAATGGTAAGAGATGACAAAAAATGTTAAATACAATAGTTATAGACAATTTAATTTCCAACTAACGATTTTTCGTCAGATTTAATATTCGATCATCCGTTTAGCCACTATTCATTGGAGAAGGAGTAATTTTGAGTATTTTGGCCCATTTAAATGTGTACAGTTTTGGAGAGCCGTTTAAATGAAAGCACACTATCTTTGGCTAATACCACATGTTTGTATCAGCTGATTTAAATACACAATAGCTGATTTATTTAGTAGTGTAGGCGATACTGATTTGCTCACATGAGGTGTATATAAATCAGATGTTACAAAACAAGGTGAGCACATTATCGCCTACACGGGAGGTTCAGGATCGCGAATATCGTTTGTTACGAGACTGGAAAATGTAATCAAACCGATTGTTTGTTCTATCGAATGAATTTAGCCCAGTAGCCCAGTGGAAATGTTGTCAGATGATTCAAGATCAAGTGGTCTCGTGTTTGAATCCTACTTTTGATGCTTACTTTGTTAGGTCTGCAATTTATGTTTAATTTGACTTTATATTGTTTTTACAAATTCATTCATCTGTAATTTTGTCGTGAACTGAAGTCTAATTTGTTGTTATTTTGTACACGTAAATCCATTTGTAGAACTCCAATTTAACATTGCAACCACAAATTTTTATTTATATCTGATTGACTTTGATTGAGTGAGCACTATTTTTTGCTTTTATAGACCTCGAAACAACCATCGTAGTCGGGAGTTCATTCGATAAAACGAACAAGCAGCCGGTTGGTAAAATGTTTGGATATCTAACCGATATGGGCCCGCCTGTGTAGGTGTTAATGTGCTCACCAAAGGTCATTGTTGTGTAGTTTTTCTTTGGATAATGAACTACGAGTTTGATTTAAACTTGAGTTGACTGAGGAAAGCAAGTGAGCAAAGCGAACTCCGAAAGGGGGTTTGGGGGCGAAGCCTCCAACGGAGATAAGCCTAGTAGGATTTAACTTCAATCCTTTTTATTTGTTTTACCCCAGAAATTGGTATTTGAGCGAAGAATTTCTGTAGCAGCTTGGTAAACCATTTTAGTTTTCTGTATATTGAAATTTGAAAGAATACAGACATTTGATAGAACAAGCCCAATGTTCTGAGATATCATAACTTCAAGAGTAATCTACCTAAATTTGAACTATAATTTTCTAAATTTAAATTGAATAACTTTAATCATTATTAAATTCAGTGAAAACCATTGGACTTTCCTTTTGGACCACGCCAAAATTTGTTACAATTTATAAACAAATCCAATTTGGCTGGTAAATATTCTTTCATTTATTTAACGTTATTCAAGTCAGCATGAAACTTCCCCCCTGAGATTAAGAATCCTCATTTATTAAGAACCATGAACATTTTAGTAATAAGCCCTTATTTATTGTTGTAATCCCATAATATATAGCCTAGGCCAGAGTCACATTTCCCTATTCATTATAACCTAATTGTAATTCCCCTTTGTAAAGCATCCAGAATTTCACTTATTTGTCCATAAGATAAATAAATACAATATTGTTTATTTGTAAACTGTATTTCATTGAATTAGGTAAAAGTATTCATGTTAAAGATACACCTACCTTCTGTGAGTTATCCTGTCACTAACTACAGCAAACAATTCTACAGCTACACACTACAAGAAGGAAGAAAACCAGAGTAGAAAGTGTATTTCTTGGTAAGAAAGAGGTATTTTGTGAGCTAATTTACATAGCCTAAACAAATTTTGTAAGGTATTTCACCATTTGTTGCAGGTTTAAAGATAGGCTTGTTTCATGGCAGCCATTGCCCATCAAGGAGATAGCGTCCTTTTCACAATCACCATTTCCCGAACCCACTAGAGCATTTTAATTATTAGTATAAGATTATTTAGATCCCGATCGAATTAAAGTAATACATATTACCCCCGTCGCAGCAAACCTGCATACTCAGCGAATTTCCAATGGAGATATACAATATACCAGATTCTGAAACAACCTGCTGTTAAAGTGGATCCTAACAGGTGGGTCTTAAGGTGGTGCTGTTTAAACTTTGTGGTATTGGACTCTTAATACTACATAAAGCCAATTACCAAGTTTCATAAAAATATATTCACAAATAATCAATATATACAATTTTCATTATTCTCTATAAGAATAACATTGGAGCTAAGTACGCAGGTTTGCTGCATCAAGGAACACAAGAAATGGGTTTTTATGCTAATATCAATATAACTCATCTAGGTGAAGTCATATACCAGTTTTTATTCATTTATGTTCATAATTAAGGGAGACAGAGCATTTAATTATTATCCATAAGAATAACATGGGGCTGAATATGAAAGTTTGCTGCTACGGGAGCCTTTAGCAAAAAATTGTTTTTTTGAGCAAATATCAATGGACCACAACCAGATGAAGCCGTATACCAGGTTTCGTCAGTATACGTTTATAAATAAGCGATATATAATTTTTTATTTTCCTCCATAAGAATAACATTAGACAACGTACTGTGTTTAGCACTTTCAATATCTCTGTAACCAATTGACGTAGAGGAATGATCAAAATACCAAATTGTGTGTTTTTTTAAGCTGGATCCAATGGTAAAAACAAAAATTTGACTATTTCCAAAATGATATGTACAAAATTCAAAAAACCCATTTTTGGGGTACAAAACCCTCCAAAATATCCCTTCGGATATTGAGACCTGGCTGGTTTTTGAACCTAAAGTCATAAATGTTGCTTTACACGTCTATACCAAATTTCATCAAAATCGGATAATTTTTACGAGAGTTATCGTGCTCACGGACACACATATATATACCGTATATATATATATTATATATATATATATATATATATATATGTGTGTGTCCGTGAGCACGATAACTCTCGTAAAAATTATCCGATTTTGATATATATATATATATATAGATTATATATATAATATATATATATATATATATATATAATATAATATATATATATATATATATTTATATATATGGTATATATATGTGTGTCCGTGAGCACGATAACTCTCGTAAAAATTATCCGATTTTGATGAAATTTGGTATAGACGTGTAAAGCAACATTTATGACTTTAGGTTCAAAAACCAGCCAGGTCTCAATATCCGAAGGGATATTTTGGGGGGTTTTGTACCCCAAAAATGGGTTTTTTGAATTTTGTACATATCATTTTGGAAATAGTCAAATTTTTGTTTTTACCATTGGATCCAGCTTAAAAAAACACACAATTTGGTATTTTGATCATTCCTCTACGTCAATTGGTTACAGAGATATTACAGGGATAAAAGAATAAAAATGTATAAGTTATATATAAATAAAACACAGAAATATTATCAGAAAGAATCCCAACACATAACCCCCTTCTTTTTTGTCTTTCTTTTTTATATAGTAGTTTTGATTGTAACTTGTAGAAGGTTGATTTTAAGTAAAATTGTCTTTTTTAATTTAATTATTAATTTT
The DNA here is from genome assembly GCA_963675035.1 of Allygus modestus. NCBI lineage: Eukaryota > Metazoa > Arthropoda > Insecta > Hemiptera > Cicadellidae > Allygus > Allygus modestus. The sequence goes on from OY776111.1 coordinate 345,564,412, forward strand.
CTGTACTTTTTTAGCGAATTTCCTCTATAGGGAAGAAGCTATTACCGTAGTCGGCATGGTAAGATCTAGGCCCAGGACCATGATAACTTTTCGTACTCACGGACACACATATATATACCGTATATATATATATATATATATATATATATATATATATATATGTGTGTCCGTGAGTACGAAAAGTTATCATATATATATATAAAAAAGTTATATATATATATATATACGGTATATATATGTGTGTCCGTGAGTACGAAAAGTTATCATGGTCCTGGGCCTAGATCTTACCATGCCGACTACGGTAATAGCTTCTTCCCTATAGAGGAAATTCGCTAAAAAAGTACAGAAAATTAATAATTAAATTAAAAAAGACAATTTTACTTTTAATCAACCTTCTACAAGTTACAATCAAAACTACTACATAAAAAAGAAAGACAAAAAAGAAGGGGGTTATGTGTTGGGATTCTTTCTGATAATATTTCTGTGTTTTATTTATATATAACTTATACATTTTTATTCTTTTATCCCAAAATGCCTTATCTCTCTTTAAAATTTGTACGGGTGCATAGATAAGTAGTATATATGCATCAATACTTCATTTGATAATAAAGAGTATTTAATTTGATGTGATTAAAACTCAATGTTACATGTACTATAATTATGCAAGAAATACGATAATTTTTGCAGCTGGTGTACAATAATGGGATTTTAAAATCTGGGAACCCTGCCTTCTACTGTTATTAACTGTAACCACAATTGAATTAAAACAAAACAATTGTTTTTCAATTTTATGTTTTATGTTTTAACTAATCCAAATCCAAACATTAAGGTGTAGGGACGTAAGACGTACAGCAGCAAGCCAACTGCAGTACATATTGAATTTAATTTGAATTAATAAAAGTACTCTTCCCTTAGTTCTTCACCTCAAAATCTGCATTACATGAAAAATTGGCTTTTATGAAAAATAAAGATTCAAGTGTAAGATAAACTACAAAATTACACTATTTTGAACATTTACAATTGAGATATTTTCTTAAGAATCTGTTCAAGGCCCTTTTAAGGTAAGTGTTAAATTCATGAGTTGTGGGGGTTCCAGTATTTGATCCCTTGAACCCTACCTCCCGAAAGTTAATATTTTAAGTAGAACTAAATTCATATTTTTTTTATAAAACTATACTATTTTATTACAGTCATATGTTAGAATTTGTTATTTATGCACTGTAACTAGTAATATTATGAATAATAAATTACTCATGCAATTGTAAAGCTATGAATACAAAGATAGTTAACACTACATAATACAGATCCCACACAGTGTTTGTGCCTATGGTTATGTATGAGTGAATCAGTCTGTATTTATTCTCTGTTTTGCTTATCTTCATCATGAATACCCATAAAGTCTTGCACTTCACAATTATCACTTTTAAACTACTTGCAAAACTGAGATTTACTTTAACCGAGAGTTTTTCCAAGTTATTAATCCACTCTTTAAATAAAGAAATTAAACATAAAATAAAATGGATACTTACTAAAATCAATACATCTTGGAAAAATACTAAATATTATTAATACATAATATTCAAGTAAAAATAGTTTTGAACTCACCTTTTGTTGAGATAGCATCGGGGTCAACTACTAGGAGTGTTTGATGGCCTCCGCCTTCATTCATCTGCTTTGCTGCACCCTGAGGATTCCCCACGGGGGGAGGGGGTGACGCAGCTACAGGAACAGGAGCGATGGAGGTCGCTACATCTGTCAGGTCGACAATCACTTCCGGTAATCCCCCCGGGGGTAGTTCCGCTTTAACTGATGTCAAATTCACTATTGCTTGTGCCTCTGTTGAGTTTCTCACTTGCAAAGTAACATTTGATAGCTGAGCTTCAGTTTTGGTGGTGAGTATGGATACAACTATCAGACAGAGTGCCAGGAGTGACGCCATGGTGCAGACAACTGAGCCAGGGGACTCCGGGTGCGGCCCTCCTGTCTTATCTTCCTCACTGATAAGATAATATGACTACACACAGGCGTATATTGTGAGCAACACTCATATCTCTGTGGTATTATCTGCGATGAATCATTTTTCCACAAGTTATACATGTTGAAAAGTTTTGCCAGTTTCTTTAATGAGCCCTATGATCTCTGTGTACACTTAGTTTTTTCTGTTGAATTAATCCTATACTCTAATACCAGCAATGTCTGTCTATTTGTTTGTTTGCAATTTTATCTTCAAAACCAGCAGATTTTGATAAAACTTTGGAATTAGGGGCTTTTGGACTCAAAAGATCGATTTGTAAAGACCTCAACCCCAGGAAAATTCATATTTTGTTTAAAATATCATTTGAAAATTCAAAGTGTTAACATAGGGCTTATGGTATTTCAAATCAAGCAAAAGAATCATAACAGCTATGAAAAAATTAACACAATGTAAAGATTGAACACATGATTAATTGAAAACAGTAACTAGAACCATTGAATAAAGATTGTATATACAGTAAACATCTTTTTCACCCCCGAAACCAATTAAATATCACCGAGCATTGTTACTAACATAATGTAAAGTAGAGTAAGAGGCACATAAGTTGGCACACGAATGTACTACTTATTTCAACCTCTTTTTGTACTCTAATCAAATTACAAAATTGCCGCTTGTTTACAATTTGCTCATGCTGTCAGGTGGTGTTTGTTTACAAATAAATTGCAATACAAATTGTTTACCTGCAACAAAATTGCTAAGTTTTAATGCAAGTAATTGCCTTTAAAACTGTCACAATTTACATTTTGAGTGCAACTGCAGCAACAGATGGCCATTGAAAACACGATTAATAAACAAAACATATGGAAAATATGTTTGAAAGACAGAATTTGATGCTTAAGTTCGCAAAAATGTAATAGTTTGTTTATTTCAGATTGTGCCAACTAACGTGCCTTTTTTAATCTATCAACAAATGATTTATTGAAAACAGTGACTAGAACCATTGAATAAAGATTGCACATAGAGTGGACCTATTTTTCCACTCGCAAATTTTCGTGTACCCATATAAATATTGATTATAGAGTATGGCTCGGTCTACCCGACCTATTGGTAAAGTGTTTAAACGCTCAGTAATACCTCATAGAACAATCAAAACTAAATCAATTAAAAATACTCTGAACTAGAGGTGTTCGATATTTTCGTACCGGTGACTTTGTCACTGGTACTAAATTGTCACCGATCGTACCGGTGACAAAACATGTAAAATTCCAGCTCCAGTGACTTTGTAAAACACCTTATAATTTACCGACCGATGACAGTGACTAGCGCCAGTGCCACGAACCTAGCGGTGATACCTCAAAACAACAAAACAGTGACCGGTGACAGAGACCAGTGCCAGTGCCACGAACCTACCGGCGATACCTCAAAACAACAAAACAGTGACCGGTGACAGCGACCAGCGCCAGCGCCACGAACCTAGCGGCGATACCTCGAAACAACCAAACAGCGACCGGTGACAGCTACCATTGGCTCTGCTGGCGCAGGAACTGGTACAAGAGTCACTGATCTCAATCCCCTTCGCTGATTGGCCCTTCTGGCGCTGTCACCGTCCCTGGTCACTAGTCGCTGTCACCGAATTGATTTGGATAGTCGGTGCGGCCGAGCAATACTGATACCAATAGCAGTTATATTTGAGGCGACAAACGTCGTGAGTCACGTGAAGTTTTTGGCGATATGTAGGCCTACATTTGTTCAAACGTAAAATTGTTAATCTCCTTATATTAATTAGTCATTATTATTCATACATTCTTTGTTAATTATAGTTATATTGTATCTCCAGTATACCAAATAACTTTTCAATACCTAAACTAAGTATTATTTAGCCAAAGTAATATTTATAGGTAAACTGCTTTAATAACTGAATAAGTTAGCTAGGCTTAGACCTAACTGATATTTTTAAGCTATTTAAAATTAATAATTTTGTCATTTTTATATATTTTGTTCATATATAACAATAAAACGAATGTTGACAGAAATGTTGTTTTCATTGAAGAAACAGCTAATCCTGCAGTAACCAATAATAAATAAAATACCAATATTATTTAAAATTGTAGCCAATTCCGTTTATTTAAATTATAAATTGTACATTGGTAAGATACAATAATGCACTAGTATAAAGCACCTGTCGCTGAAATTATGTCGCCGGATTGTGTGGCTGTAATGCCATTGGTCCAAAACTCGCTGTCGCTGATCTTAGTGCGGCGCGACGAGGTCAGCTGTAAAAGCCTGTCACCGTGACAGAAAGTCACCGGTTAAAGTCACTGGTACACGCTAGTCACTGTCACTGAAGTCACCGATCCGCAAAAGTAACTGGATCGACCACCTCTACCAAGACTAGGGTTGTTAAATATTTCTGTACCGGTGACTTTGGCGCTAATATTTGTTCGGCACTAAAGGAGCTGGTGCCAGGAAATCGTTCTAACCAGCTCCAGTGACTTCGGTGACAGTACGAATTCACTCACTCAAAAGTCGCTGTCACTGTTTGGTTGTTTCAATGTATCCCCGCTAGGTTCGTGGCGCTGTCGCTGTCGCTGGAGCTGGAGCTGGGCGCTGGCGCTGGCACTGGTCACTGTCACCGGTCGCTGTTTGGTTGTTTCGAGGTCGTGGCGCTGTCGCTGGAGCTGGGAGCTGGAGCTGGCACTGGTCACTGTCACTTGTCGCTGTTTGGTGGATTCGAGGTATCGCCGCTAGGTTTGTGGCGCTGGCGCTGGTTGGAGCTTGGCGCTGTCGCTGCGCTGGAGCTTGGAGCTGGGCATAGACGAGATGGACGAACTACGAACCAGCGCCAGTGACTTCAGTGACAACACGAGCCCGCATCGTTCATGCAAGTCGTTGTTGTGCGTTTACTAACTAAAGCGCTGTTAATACAATTTTCCGATGACTGTTATTTGTATAATTAAGTAGTATTTTTACAAGCTTTCTTTATTTATGATTTAGTAACAACTTTATTAGTTTAATTCTAGGTAATTAATATTTTTTTAGTGATACTCCTAAATGTTTTCGTAGTTAAATGAGAATTTGTAGTTGTACTAAGAATTTTAATTATTACTTGTTCCTATTTTATGAAATATATTTAATTCTAATGCCAATAAGTGAGCTGTTGATTCCTTCTAAGGTCATGATTAACTTTGATAAATAACACAGTGTCAAAAAGGGGTAATTTATCGCTGGAGTTGTTACGATGAACTGCGGGAGTAACTGGTGCCAAGTCACCGGTAAAAGTAACTGATATTTCTTTGGCGCTGTCACTGAAGTCACTGATCCAGCAAAGTCACTGGATCGCACATCTCTACTCTGAACAACTTAAAATATAAATGGTTAGTCATACACAAAAGAATATTGAAAAACACCTTGGTTCGCAAATGTTTCTACCATATTTCAAGTTTCTGAGAGGATGCATCACAAGTGTGGTGAATCAATCAACAATATTTCTGATAAACGAAAATACTAATGGCACACTCATTGGTTTATCTGGTTTAAAATACAAATTAAAAATTAAACTTTAGAATTGGGGTTAGTTATTTTCATTTTGTAAATCAAATCTAAACTGTCCATTTTTTTGGAATCATTCAGAAATGTGTAATTAAAATTAACTAAGTAATTGGGTTTGGTATATCTTACTTTTCAACATTCTGATTTAAGAAATTCATTTTTACCTTACTCTTAAAAGATTTAGCTTGTCTTAAAAAACCATCGTCGAAAAATTGTTGAAAACTACATTTATTATGGCAACACTATCCCACTTGGTTCAAATCAATAACATTAAATTAACATACATTTTATAAAGCAATTAAAATGTTAACAGTTAACAATAAACTAATTCAAATTCAAAATTAGGCCATTTCGCCATTTAGGCCAAATTTCAAATTAGACACAGCTCTCCAACATTTAACTCATCTATCTAGTAATATTATTCTATTCACGATAATCTACAATGGAATCTGATTTCTGCTGCACTCTAGTATCAAAATTTGTAACTAATGATTGCGGGAAGCTACGGTTCTCATTGCTAGGGGCGCTGACTAATGCAGACCTATTTTGCATATCATTTTACACAAGTACGATTGCAGAAAATTCCTTTGTCCTCTACCCTTTATATTACACACACTGCTTATATACCTTGACATTTTATGCATGGATACCTTAACTTACTTTACTATTAGACAAGAATAATGTTTAGCCAACAATTTTACCAACCACTCGTCTTTTCTCTGTACTAGGTAGAAAGTGAGAGGTTTAACAAATTAATTCTTTACAAAGCAGCCATTTGATCAGTAAGCAATGTCAATTCTCTGATGTGCTTATATTGCACCATCAAAAAGAAGGGGGTTATGTGTTTAATTGTTCACCCTTGAGCAACGGTGTTGAAATAACTACATGTGTTGTAATAACAAAAATTATATAATATAATATATATATATATATATATATATATATATATATATATATATATATAATATTATTATATATTATATAATAATAACAAAATTTGTGTTATTCAACACATTTTTGAAAAAATTTCAATCAAGAGATTGAAAAGAGAAGAGAATTTCTCACGGAAATTCCTCAGAGCTATATTTTTACCTCAAAATCTGGTAACCTCCGGGGGGAAATCCGGTGATATGGCAACCCTATACTTTAAACTCTATTCAACATACAGACAGTTTCGCAGCATAACAGGAGTATATAGTGTAGCTTCAGGATAGACCAGAGTTATCCAGTAAAGGGGAACTAAAAAGTGAGAGAGAGGGGGGAGAGAGGCAGGTGTGACCCTTTATCTTATCAGGAGATAACAAGCTGAGGACTTGAGATTCAGTTTCAACCCAAGCAGCTATCAGTATGTTAAGTTTATGACCTATATATATAAAAATGAAGCATTACTATTGTTTTGTTGTTTTAGCTAGATTTGGTGGTATTATAATGAGCATTTTACTCTCTGAAGTTTCAGGTGAGATACCTACATCAAATCTTTACTATATATCTATCTACCTTTGAAAACCCTATACCTGCAAAAAGCCCATTTTTTAGTTAATAAATTAAAGGAGTAAAGTTTCACAGTTAGTTTTTTAACAGACTTAAGTCTTTTAGAGAGTCAGTCTTATAAGGAATGGGAAGTTATTATCTCTGTTTTATTTATTTTGCATAAAACTGCTGTAGTGTTTTCCATTAAAACTTTGAAAACCAATTAGCATTTTGTTATAGATTTTAACTTACTTAGTAAACCAAGTATGTGTAATAAGATGTGAATATTATTTGGATTGGACAGTTAATTTTTAATTTCTAATCATACAACATTTATTAATGTATGAATTTAAATAAACATTAAATTTTGGTCACTTTACAGACTCTTTTACATCAAGCAGTGGCGATCCAGCTTTAGAGTCAGGGGGGGGGGGCGAACTAGTGGTGGAATACCCCCCCCCCCCCAACTGATTTGTTTTGTTACGGATAATAATTTTAATATAAAAAAGTAACAAAATATTAAAAATAACTGTTAAACCCAACATGTACTAAAGTGAACTGAACTAAGACAGAAAAGGCAGAACAACGTTCTTGCACAGTGTAAGGGTGTGATGGCTAATAATATCATGTGGACACAGTGGATGCGCGGTCAAACTCCCGTTGCCATGGTAACGTCACGTACGCATCACTCTGCCTGCACCTCACCGGGTCAACTCTCAAACTTATCCCTGTCAAACCTGTACCTCTCCACCCTTAATCACTGGACCGTACTAATTAGGGTTGGCTGATGACACATCGCTGCTTACTGTCGACTGATTCGATCCTACTAGAACTAGTCCATAGGACAGTATCCTGAACTGAATCGCTACACTCTAAACAGTAGTAGTGTTTAATTAAAAATGTAAAGTTAGTTTAGATTTGTTATTTAAGAATTCATTGCTGATTGTAAAAAAAAGTTTCACGACATCTCGGGATCTGGAATCTGATCCTGTCTTCAGATATCTATACAAATGAAGTGAGCTTTCGCCGCCTATTGAACTAAAACATTAAGCCGTGTCATCGGTACAAGAAACAGTTATGTAAGCAGGAGTACAGAATGTGATATTTAGAAAAGTAAAATTGGAATTAAGGTTTTGAATGTTTACCTTTATTTGAAAACAATATATACAAGTATTTATTATCTCATACAAATTAACTAAAATAACTTAACGTTTTTAATTAAATCCGCCACTGATATCAAGCTTATGTATATAGAAAAAAATCAAGAAATTCCTTTAATAATATATTATTACGGGGAGACCGAGCCGTGCTCGGTGATTTGATTGGTTTTGTGGGTGAAAAAGATGTCTGTAGGCAATCTTTAGTCAATGGTTCAAGTCACTGTTTTCAACAAACGATACTTTACCATTTGTGCCACTATGACAATTCACTGGTTATTTATTCACATCTGTTAGTCCGGCAATGAGGCCCTTCCTCACCCAGCCCATATTGCTGCCGATATTGCAACGTCCTTTTCTTTTTACAGAAATCTTACTCCGGTGCAAATTTGTTGTTGTTTTTTGTTCAGTTTTGTTCCTATGCACGTCAGCCTAAGTTAATAATATTAGTATGACCGTGACTTTGTTTAAATGATGAAACTGCTACATGGCACCCAGTTGAGTCAATCTTAGTTGGCTAGTAGCCGCCCGACCGATTCCTTTCTCCTCGTTTCCGGACAATTTGATTCTTTTGTTTTGATTTGAAACTCCATAAAAGCCCAATGTTACAATTTCTAACTTTCAAATGAATTTTTTATCAAAATATGAATTTTTCTGGCGTTCAGGTTTTTACCAATCAGTTTTATAGGTCCAACAGCCCCTAATTTTAAGGTTTAAAAAAAATCGTTCCGCTGGATTCCGAGATAAATTTTGCAAACATACAACAAACCCTCATTGCTTGTATTAGAGTATCTATACTTATTTAATAGGCGAGCAGGTTTTTTGTGACAATCACTCCTCCTAAACTACTGAACCGATTTTCATATTTTTGGTGTCATTGGAAAGAGCCTAACGTGAAATTGTGCAGGAAACATTTTTTATAGGGAAATAATTTGTGAGTGAGGCCCTGGGGCCCCTTAAAATTGAGTTTTTCCTATAAGCTTAGCATTGGGAAATAACTATAAGTTTTAAGCAATCAGCTGGATAGAGTAAACACAGATAATCAGCAGGCTATGTTGGCTTTGGAACGGTAACACAATATTTATACGGGAATGTCAGTGTAATATTACGTAGAGATCGCGAGCGAAGCCGCGACAGGCTACTAGTAGGATTAAAAGAAACTCATGATTTGTGTTTGGTTATTTACAGCCTGTGAAAGTATTATTTTATATACGTTGTTGGTACAAATCAACATCAACATCTCTAGACACTCTTTTTTGGGTTTTTAAAAACATTTACCTACAGGGCTTCACCACATGGAATTTTGAACTTCTAATGTTAGTCTTATGGAGTTATTTTATTTGGGTAGTCAGCTGATTTCAATGTAAGATATTCCAAATATCTGATTAAATGCCTGCGAGATCCCTTGCGGAGAACAGAACGCCGGCTAATTTAATTTTTATTTTAACTGTTTACTCAAATCGATAATTAAAACTTAATTAAACATAGCCTGGACATAGCACTGTGTCACTGAGAAATAAATGTAACCTCTCATACAAGCTCTGTTACATGCAAGTTACCTCAAGTCAGCCAATGAAAATTACTGAAAAAAATGTATGGAATCTATGTTAAAAATACACATGAAAGATTCCCACTTATGGTTTTGTAGGAACAAAACAAGGCATGTATTGTATTATGGCCCTACAAATTTATGAATTAATCATCCTATATATTAAAAGGAAGTGGTGTCTTTTCCAGAAACATTCTGATACAGCTACTTGACGAATTTTAACTATTCATTTTTGAAAGAAAGGTAATTTTGAGTAGCAGGGAATGTTGAAGTCTGAATTTAAATTTAGGGTTTAAATTTTGCACAAATCTGATCTTAATTTTTAAAAAGTCTAGCAGCCGACACAAACACTTTTGTTTTCAGAGAACTTTGAAATCATAAGATGAAAAACCATCAGCTATTTATGGAGTTATGTGCAAGAGTAGTTAAGAGAAGTGAGTTTTGGGTAGGTAAACATAAGGGGATAGAGTAAACATTGAGTTAAAAATCGTATGTTTTAGTTTATGCGGTCAAGGCCATGACAAGCCGCTAGTTTCTATAAAGATATTACAGAGTGTTTTCACTTTTCTCAGTTTTTTTGTACGACAACAGCAATAACGATTTGAATAGCTTAAAGCCACCTTATTAGAACGACAATTTTAAATACAGAGGGAATAAGTAAACCTTGATGACATTTAGCTAACCATTAATATCTACATACATCTATAATATGCTAAGAGAATGAGTCTGTTATTAGTGAATTTCCTATGGAAAGTGAACTATTAGCATGACCCGCACGGTGAAACTTAAGCCCGGGAGCACCATAGAAGTTACTAACATGACCCCCTGAACACTTTTTGGGGGGTCCTTCAAAATAATATATATATTGAAATTTGCAGTTCACTTAATAGGGCTACTATAGTAATAATAATTCTAATTACATTTAAAATACCTGAGTACCCTTTTAACTAAAAGGGTACTTAGGTATTTTAAATCTAATTAGAGTTATTATATATATATATGTATGTGTGTGTGTGTGTGTGTGTGTGTGTGTGTGTGTGTGTGTGTGTGTGTGTGTGTGTGTGTGTGTGTGTGTGTTGCCCTCTAGCGGTCACATTTTTTATACGATTTACTTTAAATTTGGTAGTAACATTCCTTTCAATAATCAGTTGGACCAAGTTTGTTGGGAAAATCAATCGGAAAACTCTAACCCTTTTTTGGGATTTTAATTTCAAATTTTGAGTTTTGGGCCCAAAAAGGGCCAGAAAAGCCCTAGATGTAAAATTAGTGCATGTACAAGATGGAGATTAGTGAGGCCAAAGTTTTAATTCCTCTCTCATCATTCTAGCACAAATAGTTACCGAGTTATTAAAGATAATGTATATTAAATAAACACAGTACGTTGTCTTATGGGGGTTTTACATTAGAAAAGCCTATCATTCATATTTTGGTGTATTTTTATCATCCCCAGTATCGTCACGCATACTTTCAACCCTGACTGGACCTTCTCCTAACCTTATAATGCAAAACATTGTATTCCTAGCATTGCAGGTAAATGGAATCAGGAGCATCAGAAGAACAGCAAAAAAACATGTTTTCACATTTTGATGGAAATTGGACGTATTAACACTGATTTTGATCTTAAAAGTTTTTAATGTGGAAATTCACTTCCCTCACGTCAGCGTGCTGCATACGAACTTGTTTATTTATTAATCTCTTTCAATAACCAGTGAGTGTCTGTGGTTGTACAGGGTACGATCTGGGGGCCAGTTGTGAGTATGATGCGGACTGCATAGCCGAACACTCCTTCTGCCAGATGCAACGCACATGCCAGTGCAAGAGGGGCTTCAAGGCAGCGAATGATGGCAGCACCTGCCTCGCTAGTTAGTGTACTTGCTTACCTAAGTTAGCTTTCATAATATAACTCTAGTTAAAATCTCATCAAATAATATGGAAGAGACCACTAATACAACAACAGAATGACACAACTGAACGTGATTTTTGTTTTCAAAAGTTATCGTATTAATGGACACACACTTATATACATATATTTTAACATCATATAGTATATCAGTACATATGAATTTGAACTAATAGTGTTTTTGGCACCTGATGGGGTCCTTAAAACAAAGTTATCGGGATTTTAGGCTTAGGTTTTACCATGCCACCTATGGTAATAGCTTCTTCCCTATAAGAAAAAACAGAAAATCGTTAAGGATTGTAACAACTCTGCATGATAGTATCAAAACTATTCCTTTATAATTAATTCTAAAATAAAATTAACAATTAAAGTACACTTATTTCAGCCCATATGGAAAATTTAAAGAATTTTCTCTTGGTATATAACCCTTTCAGTGCTAAGCTTCTGAAAGGAGTAGATGAATCTGTGATATTTTGTTGACTTTTTAAATGTCCTAAACGCTTGAACAGTTAAAATTTAAAAATACGTGATTCCGGTTGACACACACAGTAAAGGATAGGTAAAAAGTAGCAAAAGATCTGATCACAATGAATCCACCCATCACGACAGCATGGACTCGAGCCGACCACTGTTTGCTTAAGGTCCGCCATCCCTTTAAACTATGCCACAGACACTTGAACTCTCCATGAGTTGCACATAAAAACCACCGACTGTGACGGGATTCGAACCCTCGATCTAAGTGTTACCCCCGGCCGCGAAGGTAGCATCTCGGACAGCACAGCCACTGATCAGACTAGCAGCTGTAGCGGACCTGGCGGTATTAGAGCCTAGACGCTGGACGAGGTAGTTCAGTTTGTGTCCAGGTTTCACCACATGTCAGACGCAGATTGCAGACTGAGCTCGTAATGGTACAATCGCTTGTGCAGCCGTAATAAATGTCTATTGGAGACAGATTCAAAAGCTGATATATCGGTCCGTAAAAGGGTTAAATTAGATATGCATCAGGTAAGGAATTTAGTCATAAATTGGTTGATTTAATCAGTTACATACTCTGGTATCTCATTGTTATTGTCATTGTAATTTTTTTATTTAAAATTATAATTTTCAAGGGAGCCCCTTGATACTTACGGGATGTAATAAAAGATGTCTTACAACACTTAAGATAAATTTACACTTAAACTGATTCAAATACAGACGGTAAACATAAAAGATACCAGATTTGAAGGTGTTATTATGACAAAAACATGACTCGAGGAATATATGATGCTTGTTATGATTCTTCATTTACATGAAAATTAATATAAAATCCAGGAAGGTTTACCCCTATGGTCTTAAGTTTTAATGTATACATAACATAGATAAGGATTTAAATTGATAAGATATTTATTTAGACCAATGGATACACAAACACTAAGAAGGTAAGGTCTAATGGTAAAAATTAAGTTTTGTATGCTTGGAGCATTGTATACAATGTTCTGCACTATAACAAAAGGTAACATTTTCCGATCGTATGCACCTGCTACTGCTTTTCTCTAAGTGCAGAACCACATCAAACTGGTCAAACTTTGCCCAAAATACCTGGTCTTCTTAGTATATGTGAGTTCTTTGTTCAAACATTTAATTAGTCATAAAATTGAATTGGATTTACCACAGAATGCAGCACAAATGTTTTTGTTTTCCATGAATCTTTCCAGGTGTAACCAGGATGGTAGGGGTTAGTTTTCTTTGAAGTTGTGTTATTCTATAAAACACAGAGATTTACTGACATAAAAAGTTTTACTTGTTTGGGTCTGGAACTGTTTTAGTTATCTTGTGTCAGATGTTGTAGCACTAACACTAAATGTCATTTTCAGATGTTGGAGCACTAACACTAAATGTCATTTTCAGATGTTGGAGCAAGTTGTCGTTCCAAGTATGATTGTGTATCGCTGCCTCACTCGGACTGCTTTCAAGATGTCTGTCAGTGTGAACCAGACTTTGTCCCAGATATAAGTGGAACTCAGTGTTTACCTCGTGAGTAAAAATCTTTTGATACTTACAATGACAATAGAGCATTTTCTTACCAACTGTCACAAACTGGTTTAGGGAAAGCTTATTCGATGATAAGAACCACTACTGAACAGCTTGAAGTATTTAATTATACTTTTTACCCATAACTCATATAAAAAATGTATTAATGTTTTATTAAAATTCACATTTTTATTCTTGCTATTTGCCTCCTGGATTGATAACATGACTTAGAATAGTAGTTTTCATCACAAGGAGCAAAAGTGGTTGTTTTTGGTGCGCAATCGTGTTTTACCAAAAATAAAGAACCAAAAACACACTTTTTCTCCATATGATGTACATTTTATCATACTGCGCATATAAGAGTTTGATAGTTGAACATTTTCACCAAAAACGATTTTGATTAAACTTTAGTCGTTTGTAGAACTTTAGTTCTCCAACGAAATGACACCACCCGCATTTCTGTAAAAATTCGGCTTCAGAAATTACAGGACTTAAAACATAAAAAATTCAGCTTTTTTGATTTTTCATAGAAAAACATAAATATAAAAAAATATTAATATTCACCATTAAAAAGAGCTCAAAAAACTAAATAATTTATTATTTTTAATTACTATTCTACAATTGCTGGTTGCGGAGAAAATTGAAATTTTAATTTTGCGGTAAACGCAGTAAGTTGTCCAATGTTATTCTTATGGGGAATACAAAAATTACTATTTCTCTCTTATTTACTGATCAATTTCATTCAAACTTGATATGCTTGTCAAGTTAGCATTGACAAACAGAGGAAATTTGAAATATATTGCCCCTTAATAACCCTGGGGGGGGGGAATATGGGGCATTTCCCCACTTGATACCACGAGTGTAGCAATGGATTCTGTAGGGCCTCCAAAGCAGGGATTTGGGTGGATGTTTTTTAAAACAACTTGTTTACAAGATTTTCTGTACATTCGACCGTGCTTTGTATTCTATATTTAGTAAATAAAAAGTAATTTATTCATTACAGTTGGGCTAAAAGGGAGAAAGTATGTGTCAGTTTCCTGATACCGTTTATTTGTTTTGAGGTCCCCAGATGCCAAAAACACTATTCGTTCAAATTTATATATACAGTAGAACTCCGATTATCTGAATTAATTGGGGATCGGGCCGATTCGGATATGCAGAAATTCGGATAATCAAGTATACCTCGGGAATTAAGCAAAACACATCACCATATATTAAAGAACGGTGAAAGAACAGTAGCGACTGATGATGAGCAGGGCGGGAAGGGGGTATGACTCATTGTTCCCTGTGAAAATATTGCGCTGGAAGGTAACAGCGCGGGCTTTTATTTTAGCGCTCACGAAGCCATAGTAACAGAACGGTGCATTATCGCTGCACGCGCTCCCGCGTATTTCTATTATTTCACTCAAAAACGATTCGGATAATTGGAGATTCGGATAATTGGGGTTCGGATAATTGGATTTCTACTGTATGGATATATATATACATATTTATGTGTCCCTTACCTCGATAACTTTTGAAAGAGACACCCGATTTGGATGAAATTTGGCACAAATGTGGAGAGTAGCATTTATGACTTTAGGTTCGAAAACCAGATCGATCGGACTATGGGAAGGGGGTTTTATGTGGGTTTACAATTTTCCGAAATTCAGTTTTTTTTTCAATTTTTACCCCAAAATGTTAAAAACACTCAATTTTGGTTGTAGCCATTGGACATTATATAGAGCTTAAAAAAAATAATTCAGTATTTTGAATCATTAACCTAGGTTAAGTGGTTGCGGAGAAAATCCAAAAAACGTGTCCCATGTTAATCTTATAGGCAAAAGGTTTTTAGATTTTTTTCAGATAATTTTACTAAATACTTCACCTTTCTTTTTATCAATACGTTTAGCTTAGTAAAACAAACAGTTTGGTGTTTTAATTGTTGTTCTATGTCCAATCGTTGCAGAGATATTCAAAGTGCTAAACACATTACGTTGTCCAATGTTATTCTTATGGAGAATAAATCAAATTTGATATCTCGTTTATTTATGAATGTATATTGATGGAACTTGGTATGTGGCTTCAACTAGTTGCGGTATATTGATATTAGCACAAAAAACAAGTTTTTTGCTGATGGTCCCCGTAGCAGCAAACCTGCATACTCGGCCGGGGGCCATGGGGATGTTATTCATATAGAGAATAAGTAAAGTTGTATATCTCCCTTAATTTTGAACCTAAATTAATATAACTTGGTATGTAGCTTCACCTGGTTCAGTTATATTGATAATTGCAAAAAAAAACCATATTACTTATTTTTCTCGTTGCAGCAAACCTACGTCCTCAACCCTGATCTTATTCTTATAGAGAATAAATAAAATGATATATATCACTTATTTATGAATGTATTTTTGTGAAACTTGGTAACTGACTTTATGTGGTAGTGAGACATATTTAAATGCATTAGAAATTTGCTAAGTACGCAGGTTTGCTGCGACGGGGGTATACAATATTTACATTTCTTGTATTTACTAACAAATATCGACTTGCATTTTGTCCACGTGTTTGTTACCTTTGAAATACACAAATGTACAAAGGAACAATAACAATCTTTGAGGTTAGCGTACTGAAAAAATCCACAGCTGATTTGTCGGTGCCCTATTTTAAGGTATGAGAAAAATGTGATTTTACGGATTAATTACAGACCCAAAAACTGCTGTTTTTCATGGAGGATGATAAAAAGCAAGGTTACATCCCTTGTCGTCGCCAATCCACTAGTTTACTAGATTACTAGTTTTGGAACTGGTGTTGTCCTATTATTTCATGTTTCCATTATTCATGCTTTTATTATTGTTATGAACAAAGTACATTAATGAATTTTTGTTAGAATAAACTTTTTTATGCATCTGTGCAAAGAGGTAAAAATTTATTCCTTAAGTCTATCTACAGTTTACAATTTAATCACCTAAGGATGACAACTGAAATGTTTTTAATGTACACTTACCTTAGTACCAAAACGGATTTTAATAACTTCCTCTGGTTTAAACCAAAACTAATTTCAATTTGCAAAACCCACAACAAGGTATTTTATTGCTAGTTTCAAAATTGGCTACTGAGAATCTAGGCAAAATCTGGCAGATTTTGTAAGTTTTAAATTTGATTTAGATACTATTAATCAACTAGGCTCTCTGGGTAATATAAGGTTTGAAAAATTAACACAAAACTGACTTAATTATTGATCTCATTTAAGGAGTGAAAGAAATCAAGGGGAGTTGCGAGCAAGATAACCAGTGCCAGGTGAGCTTCGGCGACCAGAGCCGCTGTGTGGGGGGCCGCTGCGAGTGCATGATGAGGTTCCACTTCTTGAATGGCCGCTGTTTTCTGACTAAAGGTATTTCCTAGCGGAGTTATATTTAATCTATATTCTATCAAGGAGTTGATTCAGTAAATGGCTCCAGGACAACAACTTCCATCAGACTGAACTTGGTAGCTAATATTTAATAAATATTTATGACCAAAGAAATATTTTTTAATTAGTTTTGTCCAAGTGAGAATGACTAATAAAGTCAGTTTTTAAGTTAGGTTTTACCGGTATTTAACTAGTTTAGTGAAAGTCGTATTTGTGTTTATTAGATATCTTTATGATCATTCATTCACTCATAAAGATAAGATATATTGCAATCACGCCGAAAATGAAGCCCCTACAGTTTTGCTAAAGCTGAAGAAACCGATGTAATTAAGAAATATAATAATTACAAATTCATATGCAGTTTATAAAAAGTTACTTAGATGATATTTTTTAAGGTATTAAATATGAAAAAAAAACCGTAGATTAGCTATAGAAACCTTAAACACATTTGCAAATTTATGGATGGTATATAATATTGTAATATATTATTGCTCAAGGTTTTTTTGGTTGGTAGGCCATACCTCCCTTAACAGTTCATTAAAACTAATTAATTAAGCTGTCATTTAGAAGAGTACTTTCACCAGTAAATGAGAAAAATAAACATACAATTCAAAACCATAACAATTATATTTTGATGGGCGATTATCACTTATATTTATTTGTGAACATACTCTTGTGGCACCATCTTCCAGCGACAAGTTCAACTAACTCAAAACAGAAGTTTCAATGTGCAAGCTGTGCAGCGGCCATTCTAGTATAGATACACACATATATATATATATATATATATATATATATATATATATATATTCAAAATTAATTTCAACATTATTTTAAAAATAAAATAATAAACAAAATTATTCATTATTTATTGATAATGAATTAGCCAAATGTAATACTAGGAATAGGATAATTTCACAGAGGTAATATTACATGAGGGTTCAGATTCAACCTACGACAAAGATAGGAAATTGAATCCTTAATCAATCATCTCTGATGATAAAAAAGTAAATCTTATTTAAGGTGCATTAATAAATACCCCCGTAGCAGCAAACCTGCGTACTCAGCGAATTTCCAATGCATATATATGGATCTTAATACCACATAAAGCCACATACCAAGTTTCATCAACATACATTCATAAATAAACGATTTATGACATTTTAATTATTCTCCATAAGAATAACATGGCAGCTGAGTATGCAGGTTTGCTAAAGCAAGGAACACAAAAAATGGGGTTTTATACAAATATCAATATAACTCATGTAGGTAAAGCCACATACCAAATTTCATTAATTTAATTTCATAATGAAGGCAGATAACACGTTACTTATTCTCCATAAGAATAACATGGGGTTGAGTACGCAGGTTTGGGAGCCTTGGGTAAAAAATTGTCTTTTTGAGCAAATATCAATGGTCCACAACCAGATGAAGCCGTATACCAAGTTTCGTCATTATACGTTCGTAAATAAGCGAGATATAAAATTTTTATTTTTCTCCATAAGAATAACATTAGACAACGTACTGTGTTTAGCACTTTCAATATCTCGGTAACCAATTGACGTAGAGAAATGATCAAAATACCAAGTTGTGTGTTTTTTTAAGCTGAATCCAATGGGAAAAAATAAAATTTGACTATTTCCAAAATTATATATAAACAATTCGAAAAACCCATTTTTGGGGTACAAAACCCCCCCAAAATACCCCTTCGGATAGAGCGATCTGGCTGGTTTTCGAACTTAAAGTCATAAATGTTGCTTTACATATTTATACCAAATTTCATCAAAATCGGATAATTTTTACGAGAGTTATCGTGCTCACGGACACACACACACACACACATATATATATATATATATATATATAGATATATACAGTTTCGAACGAATGGTGTTTTTGGGGTCTGGGGACCTCAAAACGAAAAGTTATCATGGTCCCGGGCCTAGGTCTTACCATGCCGACTACGGTAATAGCTTCTTCCCTATAGGGGAAATTCGCTAAAATAGAAACAATTGCATGTTTCATACCCATAGCTTTGTTATAAACATTTAAAGGCATTTTGGGTATTCATCACAAGATAGTTATATCCATCTTCAAATAATTTTCCATTTTAAGACAGACTCCCAATTATCAGTAAAAATAATAGAACTCGTTTTGTTGTCAGATATAAACGAATTTTGCTCCAACTCCAGTGAATGTTTCATTGGGCCAGAATACACCACCACAGTTGAGTGCAGGGATCAGAGGTGTCAGTGTGTCAGAGGCTACTATATCAACGAGTATAGAAAATGCATAAGTAAGTATTTCAAGAATTAGTCTGATATAGACCTCAAAACTATAAGATCTGATTGGTATAAATCACTTAATTAGTCAATTTCCTATAGAAAATCAAACTATTAATAAGACCTGCATAGGATATGTATGGGACCACCACAGAAGTTCTTAACATTATATATAAGTTTCTGGTCACACTCCTGAAATTGCAATGTTTCTCCAATTCACTTCAAATATTATAGGTAGTTTCAGTTTCATTTTTATAATAAGTAAAACGAGTTCACTATGAAACATGATCGTGGCTCCCTAAACCCCTTTTTGGGTACCGTAAAAAAAAAGTCAAACTCCAAACTATTGAGGATTTGGCCCAAAAAATGTTTAATATGCTCCAGGTTTAAAATTGGTAAATAAAAACAATAGCAAATAAAAAGTCAAAAAGCCAATACATTTTTTCCTGAGATATTAAACAAATGTAAATTGCCTAAACACATCTTGTTGTAGTATGGGTATTGAATATTGGAAAAAACAGCTTTTCATAACTTGGCATGGTTAAATTATTGCCGATACTCCCACTTATATACCTGACTGGACCATCACCTTCCCTCATAATGTTTAGCATTACCATCAATGTTTAGTGGAGGATAAATCAGAATCCAGGCGCATCAGAACAGCCAAAAAATAAAATATTTTTTATATTTTCACAAAAACTAGCCCTCGTGATTGTGCCAAAACCATATTTCATTTTATTTTTAAGTTTAAAATATGGACATTTGCTATTGTTATGTCAGCATGCTGTTTGCAAACTCGTTTGTAGCAATAATTTTCGTACCAATCCAACGTGGTAGTTTGTAAACCTCTATCAGATTAAACCTAACATGTGAAAGTTGACTTGTCTTTTTAAAATACAAATATATTACAATTTTTTTAGGATGTTATGAATATACACTTGGTAAAAATATACATTTTATTTTTTCAGGATCTATTGGAACAAAGGCAGCTTCAAACTCAATTGTGCTAGTTGTGTTAACGCTGGCAATTTCTTCTTTCAGTTATATCTCCAAGACACTGTTGTATTTATAAACATCCTATATTTTAGCCTTTACCAAAGCAAAACAGTGTTGCAAATACGTGTTGTATATACTTTATAATAATGTCAGTAGTGGTTAAGATTGTGAACTTGTTAACAATTTAGTTACTTTTTAGGACAATATCAGCCATTAATTTAACATTAGTTTAAGTGACAATGTATGTTTCTAGATAAATTAAATGTATTTTTTTTTTATAAAAATATCTTAAATTATTTTACCGACTTACTGAAATGTAATTGGGGTTGGATTAGTTTCTATATAATTTTGAATATAAAAATTAACTAAGACTGTAACTAAATAAAAGATAAAATTCACAAACGATAACAACGGAACTTATTAAAAAGTTAACACTAACAAGAGACATGATTTTTGCGCATACTTCTTAGTCACATCTCTTGAAGTTCAAGGACAAGTAACTAGCTGATAGTGGTTGTGTTAAGTCATTATTTTGGGATGTCCGCATGAGCAAAACCTTGCTAGCCAATAAAATTACACAATACTAAAACGTGAAATGTCATTGGCTCCTGTCAAGTTCATTGATATTTTAATCAAACTGGCAGGGTGCAAAAATAGAGCAGGCAACACCACTGCCAACTTTACAGATTCAAATGACTCATTAAAAAAAAACTAAGGAAACCACTATGCTACTCAAATTAAATAGAAATGCTTATTGAAAACTGAGAGAAATTTCAAGTTGTAAACACTCCAAGGATGACCTTTATTTTTTGGGTAAAGACTGAATACATAATTCTGTTGTCTATTTCCATACAAGTTCTAAGTTAACCAACTGTTCCTGCACAATCATTAAATGACTCAGCAATTATCAATACAAAAGATCTCATCAAACAGCTTATTGACCCAGGCATATCGTATTGGTTAAAATGACCAAGAGAAGGAAAGGTGATAAATAAGTCACGAACACGAAGCAGCGCCTCATTCCTCAGTGTTGGGAATATGGGAGGCCGGTAGAGGCCTTCTAACAAGTTATAAGCTCTTAAGTCGTTATCGGGCAAACTAGTGGTTGGTATAAATATTAAATATAATTAGGGGTGTGCGAATAGTGATTTCTGGCTCGAGCTGAGCCGAGCCGAGCTTTTTTATAAGTTCTCGAGCCGAGCTTTTTTGATGGGAATTTTCTCTAGGGGTGTGCAATATACCGGTAGTGATTTTCTGACTCGAGCCGAGCCGGGCAGCATTTTTTTCAAAGTTCTTGAACTTTGAGCATTTTTGATTAGGCCTATATGTATTCTTGACGTCCGGGATTTTCTCAATGACCGCTTTCCAGGTAAATGGATTGGCCGTGATGCGCCAATTGCATGGCCCCCCCCCCCCCCGTTCCCCAGACCTGACACCGCTAGACTTTTTCTTCTGGGGTTTCATAAAAGATATGGTGTACGAACCTCCTTTGCCGGCCACTCTACCTGAACTTAGAGCAAGAATTAACGCTGCCACTGAGCAAGTTACACGTGAAATGCTAGTGCGAGTCTGGGAAGAAATCGACTACCGATTAGATGTCTGCAGGATAACCAACGGAAGCCACATCGAGCATCTTTAGTTTAAGGTAAAAAAACTTGGTGTTTTCCTTTAAAACAACACCAAAACCAGCTCTGTACCTTGTTTCGTTAAATATATGAATTTTCAAAGTTGTAAAGTCGTTTTTGAAACACCCTATATTATGTTCAAAAGAACAAACATTTTTTTCACTATGGTAATGTAAAATAATTTATAACTTTCAGTACGGTATCTGTCATCTTTTATTCACTTGTTCTATATTCATTATGCCTACGTTCAATAAAGGCCAACAGTGGGAAAATAACAAAATAAATAGGCAACTAAAAAGGCAAATTTATTGAGACCAATTTTTGACAGAAAAAAGCACAATTTTCCTTTAAATATAGAGTGGGTAGCCTACATAGGAAAATAATAACGTAAAGGAAGAGAACTAAAAATTGGTAACTAGACTGATAAGCCCACAGGTTATCTAATTCAGTTATTACCGTATTTATTAACAGCCATAATAAACGGACTATATGTCAATATGTATGTACTCTCCTTGTAACCAAACACTAAGGCCCTAGCCTAGGGAATTGCCAAAACCCAGTAGCCTATCTCCGATTCAACTGTTTGTAAATAGTGCATTTTAGCTTATCCTTCTATAAATATAAGTTTGTTAAATCAGTCTTTATATCTTTTAGCACCCACAGAAATAACTTATCCAATAATTGTAGGCCTAGCTTATTTCGTATCTAACCTATTACGTAATCGACTTAACCTTATATCTGCTTCTGAAATAGAAGGTTTCAGAAGCAGAAGGTGGAAGAGGACCGTCAATTTGATAGCATACAATTACAAAATGATAATGCTTTCTACTGACATTTACTCACAAATTCAAACAATCCTGCCGAGTTAACAATATGATTTTAATCGCACAGCTGTAGCGTAACAAAACATTGCACCATTTTGCGCAAGACCTTTTTTACGAGAGTTATCGTGCTTACGGACACACATAAATACAGGGTTTCCGAAAAAGAATGACGGGATTTCGAACGGCCGTTGCTTGGGGACTATTCAAGATAACTAAACGATTTAAACGTCAAATAGAAGAGAAAAGAACTAAGATTTTTTCATACCTTAATATGTTTCGATGTGAGCTCCATTTGTTGCTCTGCATACATCGAAGCGATATTCGATTTCTCGCCAAGTGTTGTGAAGCATCTCTGGTGTCACAGTTGCGATCGCTTCCGAAATTCGCCCACGCAGATGTGGCAAATCACAAATTTTCTCAGCATAAACAATGTTCTTTACGTAACCCCACAAAAAAATGACCGAACGGATCAAATCAGGACTCCTGGGAGGCCAGGGAATAGGCGCACCTCTGCCTATCCAACCATTTGGAAACTTGTTGTTAAGTGTGTCGCGCACTTCCCGAAGGTAATGAGGCGGGGTGCCGTCCTGCATCAAAATGACTCGTTCACCGGCTTGTTCTTCAATTTCTTCAATTTGAGGAAACAAA
This sequence comes from Allygus modestus, assembly GCA_963675035.1. Classification (NCBI taxonomy): domain Eukaryota; kingdom Metazoa; phylum Arthropoda; class Insecta; order Hemiptera; family Cicadellidae; genus Allygus; species Allygus modestus. Next base: position 345,587,785 of record OY776111.1, read on the forward strand.
AATTGTTCTAGCATATCTAAATTATGCCATTAATTGTTTTTTCGACGAAAAAGAAAGGCCCTATCACCCTACGTGCGCGACACACTTAACAAGTTTCCAAATGGTTGGATAGGCAGGGGTGCGCCTATTCCCTGGCCTCCCAGGAGTCCTGATTTGACCCCTTTGGACTTTTTTCTGTGGGGTTACGTAAAGAACATTGTTTATGCTGAGAAAATTCGTGATTTGCCACATCTGCGTGGGCGAATTTCGGAAGCGATCGCAACTGTGACACCAGGGATGCTTCACAACACTTGGCGAGAAATCGAATATCGCTTCGATGTATGCAGAGCAACAAATGGAGCTCATATCGAAACATATTAAGGTATGAAAAAAAACTTAGTTCTTTTCTCTTCTATTTGACGTTTAAATCGTTTAGTTATCTTGAATAGTCCCCAAGCAACGGCCGTTCGAAATCCCGTCATTCTTTTTCGGAGACCCTGTATATATAAATTGATTAAAAAGACCAAAATATTACTACATTGTTATATTTCACTTTAAGCTTCTTCAGACATAATATAAAAAAATATAAAAAACTTGTTATAACCTAACACTTAACAAAATTGATATTTTCTTAGTATATATATATATATATATATAAATTTGAACGAATGGTGTTTTTGGCATCTGGAGACCTCAAAATGAAAATTTATCATGGTCTCGGGCTTAAGCCTTACCATGAGACCTACGGTAATAGCTTCTTCCCTATAGGGGAAATTTGCTAAAATGAGGTGGTGTCTGTCTGTCTGTCTGTCTATTGTTCCACCACGCCAAAACCACTGGACCAATTCTGCTGAAACTTTGCACAAATGTAGACTATATACCGAGGAGTGTCATAGGCCTATTGTCGTTTAGAAATGTCCTCGGGGCTCTGCCTCACAGGACTTCCAAGTTCCCATGTTATTCATATGGAGGAGAGTTTTATTAGGTTTATGTCACATGTGTATTTTACTAATTCAATTCATTTAAATAAACAGCTGTTATAAGGAGCATATCTAACTGTCATTATTTTGTTTACAATTTTTCTATTCTGAATCTTTACCCCATTGCAAAGCACGGGCATAGCAGCTAGCATCTCATAAATAATCCTGTATATTTCATGAATAAATTTTTTTGTTTAGGATTATCTGTGTCTTAATTCTAGCTATACTGTGCACAATATTATTATAATTGGTTTGTAATAATCTTGCTAGAATGATTATCACATGACACTTTTGAACTATAGTTTTTATTGTTGAATTGAATTGTTACTATCTAGTTTTGGTTTATGGTACAGGAAAAGTAAATTTATTACACTATTCTGTCTGTATAATTTGTGCAACATATTTGAAATAAATATATTTGAATTTAACTGCTGAAAACCTTTTTTCTGTAGTTTGATTACAAAAATATCCTGCAATGAGCCTTCATTTTTTCATTTCAGATGAACATTCTATAATATTTAAACTCATTGAGTATACAATCATTATATACATAGACAAACATTCCATTAATGTATACAATAAAAGTGCATTTGCCAATGAAAACAATTTAAACTTTTGAATCATTTTGGATGAAGAAAATATACACAAATTATAAGGAAAGAGTGCTTTATACACAACATTGTTTTATAGTATAACAAAAGAACACACTGACTGACTAGTTTTAAATCAAAGTGATACAACCATCAACATTTACAACCAAATAAACTATCATAGGAAGTATTAAAAAGTAATCTAACTTTCTAATTGCATAGATATTAATACAAATTAATTACAAAATAAGAGAAAACTTCTGTTATAAGTTTTCTGTAAAATTAACCTTAATTTATAACATTTTGCATTAGTAATAACTTAAGATAGTAAAATGTAATATAAATATACTACAGAAACATTCATATTTATCTGATTCCATCACATCAAAATTGTTTAAACTTAACAAGTTTTCACAATAACTTTAAGAGCCTTTTTGTATTCAATGCAATATACACTATTGGGTAAGCATGTATTTTTATGAAACAATTGTAATGAACCTATAACTATGCTCAATTTATCATTTGTGCTTATAAGTAGCAGTAGCCGCGGCATTTACTTTCTGGGCACTTCACAGATACATTACTTTAAACATTTTTTGTAAATTCTAGAATCCAAGATTTTTGTCTAAATTTAGTTTTTATCTTTTAAATCCATTGTCCCTTCTACACTGTACTTTTAAAATGTAAAATTTACATTTGATCAAACTAAACAGAGAAATATGTTTTTGCAACAGCAAACTCTTCTTCAAATATTACTGAATAATGTAAACTTAAATGTAAATCCAGACTTTTTAAACAGATAAATTTATTAAAATTATATGCCAGTAACTAAGTACCTCATCATTTTAAAAAGAACGATATTTTTGAATTACAAGATGAACTATGAGGGATATACTAAGACAGATAATACTTGGCGATAACAATGCAGGTAATCCACGTGAATGACACAGCCAATTCTTCTCCAGAAGCTGAAATCAGGCAAATATTTAGTACGAGTGTAAGATATATGGTGGGTATCATATATTAATTGGGCTAACTAAAATTGAAGCTTATACAGTATAAAATATAATTTATGGTAAATCAGTTCTATTGTAATGAACTATCCTTAACAATTACAAAGTAATTCATCAGATTCTCTGAAAATTTAAAAATAGTTTTACAAGAAAACTTGGCAAGGAGAATTTTACATGGATATCAGTAATAAGTAATAAGATAAAAAATTAAGAGAAATTTAATTTAGTTTTTGGTTTGACACAAAAATAAATAAAATTCACTTTTTCCTCTAAAACCTACGCAAACCATCTACCAACTTGTGATAATAGTTTATTTTGTCATACCAAGTTGTTTGCTGGTGGATTATCTGATAATTCCACTTTATGTCAGTGGTCCACATGACATGGTATAATGGTCCAAGTATGAGTTGCCTTGTTACGTTTGCCTTGTCTCCACGAATTTCAAGCCATTAGTACGGTAATCATCTCCCCTTCCGATAACACCCCAGCAGAATCAAAAGTACACTATGAAGACACTATTACAGAGTTCAGTTAATGCAACGTTAATTGTGAAAGTGTCTGAAGACTTATTGAAAAGATGTGTTACGACAAATCCTTAACATAAAAATGAAACTGTTTGACAGATTGTTTAAATCATTTGTTTTGATAGATAGTTTCAAAGTTTACCATGTTGTATTTTAGGTAGTCTACCATCCCTATATGTACAAAATATTCTCATGCGGGATACTTATTTTCCAGCCCAACTTTAGTTAGCATAGGCGTAGATTTAGATGCTTAGCTAGACTCACATTTTTCCATACAGACGTCTTCCCCTTGGAGAACAGTGAAGCCATTAGCACAGTCGCAGACTTGGCTGGTGCAACCTCGAGATCCTTCAACTTCAATATTGTTGACATCGGAAACTGCACAGTCCGCATCACTCACACAGACCTCTCCAAGCTCTGTAATAGAGAAAGGCCATCAGGTAGTTGTTGGATGTGAGTACAAAAGCCTTCAATCTATTGTAGTGTAAAGTTATATATTCTTAAACCCATAATTTCAAAAGACTTAAAATTAGAGAAGTAGTTTGTGATTTAGATTGTACGTTAAATTGTAGGTCCATCTGTCAGTAGGCTATTAACTAATGATCTTAGATATCAGGAACAGTGATCTAGTTAGAAACAAGAACTGCACAAGTCAAATCAAATCATTCTGTTGTCAAATAAAGTTTACATTATAAAACAATGTCTTGGGATACACTTGACTTTTCACATTATATCAAATTAAAATTACTTAAGTAAACATTCATAGATATAACTATCTACGGAAGAATATTTCTACAGTAGTAATTTCTTATTGTGAATCACTCGTTCAGAATCTCATCTGACATCACGCAAGAGACGTATCGCAGGAGAAAGGTAAGGACTGGAAGAGAGTACATTTTGTGCTATTGATAGAGGTAAGAAACCTATTTATGTGTCCAAAGCTTCAGAGGTTGGTAGCAACCACTTACTCCCTCACCCCTCACACTCATTCCCTGCTTGTGAATGCTGCCTTAATGTGAAGATAGAATTCTGAATACATTTTTACATAAGGCCTCTTTAAAAAAGACTTCTCAAAAGTACCTCTCATTATGTCCTTTTAAAACATTTTATACCAACAGGTAAAAAATAACCATCGCTACAGCTTCAAATATAGGTGGGGTCACAATGGCACAATCTTCATATTCATCAACTATAGTTGATGCAAAAGCAGAATCCAGCAGAATGATATCAACAGTGGTTGACTAGAACACAAACAAGTAGTAAGTTCTCTCCTCTCACAATCATATGTACTTATTCATCATCTTAGTTTTTGTTTGCCTATCTACAGGGATATTCCACAGCTATGTTGGACCCTAGGTGTCTGTGTGGGTTAATTAATTTCCACATTTTGGGGGGAAAAAGGCAATTTGATTATACACACTACCAAATTACAAAACAAAAAAATAAAATACCATACTTTTATCAGGCACACAGATGGTGCCATTGAAGTGGTAGTTGTTGGTGCAGATGCACTGGCTATTGCTGCAATGAGCCTCATCGCCGTACGAGTCTGTGCACTGGATATCTTCCTCGCAAGGTGCTCGGTAAACAGTGCCTGCGGCTAAACAACACACAGGACAGACGAAATATTCATCACTTTAGATGAAGTAGCTCAGTTTATAAAATACTTTGAATGCAAGGGTTTTTTAAAGTTTTTTTTCCTTTGGTTTATAAACATCCTTTTTTATAACATCCCTGTTGCAGCAAACCTGTGTACTCAGCGAATTTCCAATGTATATATATATATATATATATATATAATGTATATATATGTATATGACTTAATACCGCATAAAAACGCTTACCAAGTTTCTTTAGTTTGCATTCACAAATAAGCGATGTATACCATTTTAGTTATTCTCCTTAAGATAAGTACGCAAGTTAAGTTACATGGAACTTATCTCCTTAAGATAAGTTACATGGAAGATAAGTACGCAGGTTTGCCGCAACAAGGGACACAAAATATGGGTTTTTATGGAAATATGAATAAAACACAACTAGGTGAAGCCAGCACTACCAAGTTTTATTAATTTATGTTCATAATTAAGGGAGACATAATATTTTACTCACTCTCCATAACAATAACATGGGGGCTGAGTAAGTAGGTTTGCTGCTACAGGAAATATTGGTAAGCACTTTTTTGTGCAAATAACAATAGACCACGATCAGATGAAGCCATATACCAAGTTTGGTCGGTATATGTTCATAAATACTGGAGATATAAAATTATTCTTATTCTCCATGAGAATAACATTGGACAACATACTGTGTTTAGCACTTTCAATATCTCTTTAACCAATTTACGTAGAGCAATGATCAAAACACCAAATTGTTCGTCTTTTTAAGCTAAATCCAATGAAGAAAACTTAAATTTGACTCTATAAAAATTATCTGTGAAAAACTCAAAATTACCATTTTTGGGGTACAAAACCCCCCAAAATACCCCTTCCGATTGGTCGATCTATCTGGTTTTCGAACTTAGAGTCATAAATGCTGCTTAACACGTTTGTACCAAATTTCATAACAAACAGACCATTTTTACGAGAGTTGTCCTGCTCACGGACACTATATATATATATATATATATATACACATTGTAACTATATATATATATACATACACACAGTTTTGAATGAATGGTGTTTTTGGCATCTGGGGACCTCAAAACAAAAAGTTATCATGGTCCAAGGCGTAGGTCTTACCATGCCGACTACAACAAATTTGTATCATTGTTGGTCTTATGCTTATTTAACAGAATGGTTTTAATATCTATAAGGTTTATATGACTGTTTACCATTACCATCAGTACTTACCAAAAAAACACAATAAACAGCACTATTATTTAAAATTTAATCACTAATATAACATTTTAAATAATGTAACTTAAATCCTTTGTATATTTATATACAAAATTAAGATGTAAAGAGGCTTAAAATTTGTTGTTTATAGTGTACTAGGATTAGATAAATATCTAAAGAACGGGACGTCAGTCAGGTGCAAAAACAGATATAACAATGAATACATATTTTGGTATAACTTTTTTTGGCAAATATATCTATACACTGCTTCGATCATCTTCGTTACTTTTCAGCATTATATTAGTTTTAACACAGAGATGTTTTATTTCGAAGAGACCAAAAAATGTATGTATATATTTCTAAATTACAAATCTGTTTCAAACTAAGAAATGAGTTAGTTATAGTACAAATTAAGCTAGTATTTTAGTATAGAAATTTATCACTGAAGCCAAAACTTACTCTGCAGACACTTGTTGCTGTTAGGGCTGGGGATGAGAGGGGTTTGACATGCACACACACCCTGGGCGCAGAGAGAGAACGCAACATTGTCACACTGCGTGGAGGTGTTACACATTCCTCCCAGAACTGAGAAACAGGCAAGTAATATTAGAGTTTTTGCATCATGTTAAACTTTTAAGGTGATTTATTGCAGACTAGTGGCTTGAAGGGGCCAAAGCCCCTACTAACCTTGCTCCAATACTCATCTGCCTCATCTAACTTTTTTACTTTTTACATACTGAGAAAAATAAAACACTGAGTTCGTAAATAAAGCAGTCACGCAATCACATGCTTTAGTGTAAACAAAGTAGATGTTTTAAAATCCCGATGCTTTTCTTATGGGGGATGTTATATGCTATTTCTCATTAGTAACTTTGTTGGAAATACTGCTATTTTCCCGAGTCCCTGGGATCAATACCTTTAATTTAAGCCATCTCCCATCATCCCACAATTTGCCAAACTCCCACAATTTTGACTAACAAATTTTGCTTACAGAATTATATATAAAGATTAGTTGCTGAAATTTTGCCATACTAGGTGTTATAACAGAAAAATACATGATTACTGTGATGATTTTAGATATAAACCCCAAAATCTCACAAAGTGTAAAATATCTGCAAACAATTATACTGTTGAAAAATAACCAAATAGAAGGTGTATGAATAACATTCTTCAAACATCATCCTTATTTAAACGCTTTAAAGCAAAAACCAAAATCTAAATCTACTGAATAGATTTTAGTAATCTACAAGCCTGCATATTTTGAAAATAAATGCAAACAAAAAATAAATATTAAATCAAATATTGCTGATGTGTTTAATCAAACGTTTTTTATCAAAAAAGTAAACACTCACATTGCTTCTCCCAACACCGCCCCAGGTCAAAGACGTAGTTTGGAGGGCAGGAGCACTTGCCTCCTCTACACTCACTGGCGGGCACTACGTGGGCACACTGGGCCTCCTCCTCACAGGCGTCATCCAGTCCCGTGGGCACTGCAACGTGGTAGATCACAGATCATGCGGTAGCAATGGTTATCATGATGTTGGGGAAAATGTAGGCTGTTCGGGACCTTCATGACTCTATTTATTATACTCTTCACACAATGATAATCAAAATAAATTAAATTAATTCACCATGACAGGCGATTTGCAATAATTGCAGAATATATATTTTCGCCAACCCTGACAAAATAATTTAGTAAAATGTGATTTATAAATACACTATCTTGACCAAGGAGCAATTTGGCTTTTCCGTAAAACCCATCAGTCTTGTCAGACACACATTGTAATTTAATCAACTGATTTTTAAAACTATGTGCTCATCACGTTTAACACAAATAGTAAAAATGTATAAATATGTACAATACCAACCTTTAAGACATTTATCAAGACTATGTTTGGATGGGATGAATCCAGAAATGCAGTCACAAATGCCACTGATACAACTTGTGTTGTTGAGGGTTGAACAGTCCTTGGAGACTGTACACCTGGAGCCTATCACTGAAACAGACGAGTGACCAACCTTTATTGAAAATATAAATAATAGTTTTGGTTGCTGCTAAAAGAGTTAAGAAAAAGATGTATGATAAACCATATCTCAGGGGAGTATTTCAATGCTATAATTTTTTTAATGAACTGAAAAGTTGTATAGCTTTAGCCCCACTAATGAATTTTTGAAATCTGATTGAAAAATAGTACTATGTATTTTTTCATTGTCTAGATCATTGGTATTTTGTGCTTAACATTTATAGAAGACAATTTATATACTTCTTGACATGTGGGGCCCCAGGGATCAAACTCATGATCTCTTGCACCAAAAGACTAAACGTTAGGACAGTGATGCACTTCAAATTATATATTAGCTTAAATTTTAGGGTTATCGGAGATTAACTATAGTCTAGTATATAAAGAAAGTATTGTTTTCGTAACAATTTTCGAATTTGAGTTATTAGTGTAAATATTAATTTGAGTGGTCCTTGATTCTAAAAAGATGGTTTTCGGAGTGATGTCTGTTTGTCAGTCTGTCTGGATGTGTACAGAGCTGGAGACTGAAACCGTGGTCCACTTTGATGAAATTTGGTGTTTTGGTACTAATTCATGATATCTCCAGGTATTATTTTTAATTTTCTTTGAACTTTTTAAAGGGTGATTATTCCCCAAAAACTGCTAAAAAACTGAACAAAAATCCAAATTTCTTAAGAACGGCTCTAACGATTTTGATTAACATTTTGAGGTTTGTAGAGCTTTAGGTTTCCAAAAAAAATGACACCACCCGCATGTTTGTAAAAATTCGGTACCAGACATTACAGGGCTTAAAATTTCCAAAATTCAGTTTTTTGGATTTTTCATAAAAATTTTAAGTGCTAAATATAATTTACTTATCACCATTAAGGAAAGCTCAACAAACTGAACAGTTTAGTATTTTGAAATATTATCCTACGATTACTGGTTGCAGAGAAAATTTAAACTTTCATTTAGCAGTAAACACAGTAAGTTGTCCAATGTTATTTAAGGAGAATACAAAAATTACAATTTCTCTCTTATTTAATGATCAATTTAATTAAAATTTGATATGCAGGTCAAGTTAGCATTAACCAACAAAGAACATTGAAAATATGAATCCCCCTAACCCTGGGAGAGATAAGGGGGCGATTCCCCTCTTAAAACCACTGTGTGTAGCAAAGGGTTTTGTGGTGACTTCAAAAATGGAATTTGGGTGAACATTTCTGAAACAAGTTTTGTATAAGATTTTCTGTGGATTATACCGTACTTTATATTCTATAGTTAGTAAATACAAAATAATTTAGTCATTAAAGTTGGACTAAAAGGGAGAAAGTCTACGTGTCAGTTTCCTGATACCGTTTATTTTACATGTTATAAGTTTTACGAAATAAGTATATAAAACTAAACTAAGTATAAGTATTCTGAAACTAAACTTAATTTAGGATAACATGACTATCTTGGAGTATAAAAAATGTTACCCATGACATTGTTTCCTAGGGGCGGTCGCACCCCTTTTCAAATTTTTTGACAAATTATCAAACTTCAACCCACCACGAAAAAAACTGTTGAAAGGATTTTTATTGATACCAGTTCATTGATTTATTGTGAACATAGCAATACTAAATACAAGTAGAATTATAATAAATAACAATGTTTTTGGATATTTGATGAACCAACTCAGGATTTGCTATACTATAAAATTATTCTGGCTTACCGTCAATGAAAGCAATCCAATTGTCATATCAGAATAATGTCAGTGTAATATGTGAAATATGTCAGAATAATTTAATGTTTTTGGTATTTAACAAAACATGTCTGCAAGTCCGCTAGAAACAGCCTGACACTTGGAGGGTTATAAAGATCTTCATTATTTACCCTAGCTTAGCACCGTGTCGAACCCAACTTGACAATATATACGAAGTGAGCCGCGCGCGGTGAAAACACTACGTGTAGAATGGCTGGGCGGGATTCCCGTCGCAGAATTGTCGCGGACGTAAGTAGGGGGCTATGGCCGATAATGTAGCAGTAAGTCAAGTTGCACACTCCTCCTCCTCCCCCGAACCCCCCCCCCCGACCCCTCCCCCGACACACCCCCGTCGGTAAAAACTTTCCCTGTTCGGGCGCCAATTTTGCGTAACTTGTTTGCCTGTTATTTACTCCCGTCCAGAACACGACAACTTGTTTTCCATGGAAATCCTCAAGGTCACCCGAGAGATGTTTACCGCCTTCACCCGCTTCGGGAGCTTCTCCACCGATGCCTAAATATCCCGCTATTCTTCATGGATGTCATTAGTTTCTTTGTGAATGTACTTCCTATTGGAAGTCCATTAGTGCGCTCTTCTTCAGTAATTTATTTTCAAATTAATATTGTTAATGTTTATGATATGGTCAGCAGCAAAAATTAGTACTCCACCACCTCGGTACCTACTTTTCTCTACAATAATAAGCTACAATTCTATATCGATTAATTTTTATTTTTTCTATTTCATAGCTAAATAACTTGTGTTCAGTCAAAAATACAAGATCAGGTCTTAATTCTTCCAAAGTAATAATTAATGGGTCAAGCCTAGTTTTCAAATCTTTAATATTTTGGTGAAAAATACTACATTTTTTAATTTTGGTTCCTACAAAATTTAATTGATCAACTAAATACTGAGAGTTGGCAGATGCATGATCCTTGTCAATATGGTCTAGTTTAAATTTACAGATGGACTATAAGCTAGAGAAGAACTCAATTCACAAATAGGTAGATTTTCATTATTCTTGAGGTTAGACTCTTTGCTCTGCTTTTCCACTAACACCACTGGCGCTGATTTCACCACCCCACTATAGTATGTTATATATCCCCCATGATCAACAATAATTTCCCCATAATGTGTTATTTAATATTCAATTTCCTTGTTAAATGTGTCATATAATTCATTTGCCCCATAAAATGTGTTACTCATATTTTAATATGATATCTTGTGTTAATTACCCAGTGTCATTGCCCAATATAAATCATCCTTTTCACCACTCCTCAGAAAGTCATCCCCTCTCTATGATATATAATATTTATTTATCTGTGTATTTTAAATAATATGTATTTAATTAATTAATCAGTATTAATCATCCACACCTAACAGCCTACCTACCTAATTTAATATGTTCACCAATAATTTATTTTAAATATAATTAATGTAAGAGAATTGTAATAGAATTAAAATTTAATATATATGATTTTCAAAATTAGTCCTTAAGGAATCAAAATTACAGTGACCAGTGATTTACCATGTGTTTGTGAACCATGTGCTAGCCAACAATAGGATTTGCTCCAAGACCTGCACCTTCTAGACTCCTTCTTGCTGATTCAACTGCCCTTGTGTTAAGAATTAAATTTTGTGGCAAGACATTGTTCCTGTAAATTTCACCCAGTATGACCTAAGTTTTGAATTGCTTAGTTTTCATTGAATTAGGGACATATAGCTCATATAATAACACAGTACCTGGGGGCCGAGCTTTGCTCGGGGAAGGTCAGTCAGTTTGTTTAGATGACTGGGAGTAATATTTCACCACTTCCCCCAACTGATTACCATATTTTTATAGCTCATTTGCCTCTTTCCTGCATTTTTAAGGTCACTCCAGTTGTTATTTATAAGTCAATCTCCCTTTGATTTATTTTACTACCCGTATATATGTAATCTTCACTCAAATCTTTTAATCTCTGCTCTCAGGAAACCACATGTTAATAATCATAAACAACATGAGTCCCTTTGACAGTTCCCTAGTTGATTATGAACAGCTGTTACAATTCTTTTGTTTTGATTTGAAACTCCATAAGCCCAAAGTTAATTTTTAAACTTTTTAGCGAATTTCCCCTATAGGGAAGAAGCTATTACCGTAGGTCTCATGGTAAGATTTAAGCCCGAGACCATGACAAATTTTTTTTTTAGGTCCCCAGATGACTAAAACACTATTCGTTCAAATTTATATATATGTATATATATATATATATATGTGTGTCCGTGAATGCGATAACTTGAGTAAAAAACGTCCGATTTCGATGAAATTTGGCTCAAATGTGTAAAGTGACATTCATGACTTTAAGTTCGAAAACCAGAAAAATCGGGCCATGGGAAGGGGGGTTTATGGGGGTTTTAAATTTTCCAAAAATCAGTTTTTTGCATTTTTCACCCTAAAATTTTTACAACACTTAATTTTGGTTTAGACCATGTTATAGAGCTTAAAAAAACAAATAATATGGTATTTTGAATTATTAAGCTAGGTTAAGTGGTTGCGGAGAAAATCCAAAAAAACCTGCTCATAAAATCTCCTATGTTAATCTTATGGGAAAAAGGTTTTTGGCTTTTCCTAAGTTAATTTTGATGTAAACTTCACATTTGCTTTTACCAATCAATTCAGCTCCACAAAACAATCATTTTGGTGTTTAAATTGTGATTCTACGTCCAACCGTTGCAGAGATATTCAAAGTGCTAAATACAGTACGTTGTCCAATGTTATCCTTATGGAGAATAAATAAAATTTGATATCTCCATTATTAATGAATGTATATTGATGAAACTTGGCACGTGGGGTCACGTAGTACTGGTATATTGATATTTGCACAAAAAATTGATTTTTTGTTGATTATCCCCGTAGCAGCGAACCTGCGTACTCAGCCCCCATGTTATTCTTATGGAGAATAAGTAAAATGTAATGACTCCCTTAATTATGAACATAAATTAATACAACTTGGTATGTGGCTTCACCTTGTTGAGTTATATTGATATTTGCATAAAAACCCATTTTTTTAGTTCCTTGTTGCAGCAAACCTGCTTACTCATCTCCCATGTTATTCTTATGGAGAATAATTAAAATGTTATATAGTGCTTACTTATGATTGAATATTGATAAAACTTGGTATGTGGCTTCACCTAGTTAAATTATATTTATATTTGCATAAAAACCAATTGTTTGTGTTCCTTGTTTCAGCAAACCTATGTACTCATCACAAATGCTATTCTTATGGAGAATAATTAAAATTGTATATATCGCTTATATATGAATATATTTTTATGAAACTTGGTATGCGGCTTTATATGGCATTAAGACATATATTATGCATTGGAAATTCGCTGAGTACGCAGGTTTGCTGCGACGGGGGTATCATTTTAATTTTTTTTAGATTATTTGATTTTTTCTGGGAATGAGGCCTGTCTAGAACTTATTTTTATCCCAGAAATTAGTTATTTCGAACATTTGAAGGAAATCGTTAGAGCCATTTTTGAGATCCACGTCGCAAGCAAGCAAACCTTACTCATATTAGAGTATCTATATTATTAAAAGAATTTCTCGATTTTTCTTCGCAGCATATCGACTCCTAGAAATTTATTTTTCTATACATATTTGGTATCAAATTAAAGCTATTTCTCTCTAGATATGGCTTTTTTGGGTTTGGAAAATATCCCATGAAAAGCCTTCGTCCAGGAGGCTTTTGAAATTTCAGCGAATGTTCTACTATCTGTTGTTAAACCTGTGAACTTTTTCCAATTCACATTTGTTTATAACAAAACATATGGTGATGATTTTATTGGGTTCTCAAGTTTGACCACGGAATACAGCACTTGCATTTATTTATTTGATGAAACTGGTGTATTCTTTAAAGTTATAAGTAAGTTGATTTTCAAATAGGCTAATTCATTTAATTTCTTGAAATGTAGATTTTTTGGAGGAAAAAAGGATTAAATTTTGACAACGAAGAAAAGGACGACTCATGTAAATCTGGGACATAGCCAGTTTGATTTAAACTAATTTACTGTCTCTTATTTGGTAGATGTTGAAAGCTGTTATTTTATAATCAGATGGAAGATTTTTTCCCCAAATACATAGGTTACAGATTTTATAGTAAAATGTAAAGTAAAAAGTTGTAATTTTATTTGTTTGTAGTTTATCTAGAAAACTTTCATGTTTTAAAATTTGAAACTGAAATAGAATGTGTTTCAGTGATTTTCCGTATTTTTTCTGTTTATTTTGCAAATTTTAGACATTCCATACAAGACAATGAAGTGAAGTGAATGAGTGAAGTGTTCAACAATTTGTGTGTTCTAACTTTTCAAATATTTTATCATGAATTATATACTTCGACATCAGTGTTTTTCTGGCTTCACATCAATATATAATAATCATTTTGTATCTAATATGTATTGACCTATATTCAGAGCGTTTCCAAAAGTTAACTTTTTTTGAGTTTTTGAGGCATTTTTGTGGCGGGGAAAATTCCACTTTTTCAATTTTTCCACTTTGAGCGCGTTTTCTACGGAAATGGTAAGAGATGACAAAAAATGTTAAATACAATAGTTATAGACAATTTAATTTCCAACTAACGATTTTTCGTCAGATTTAATATTCGATCATCCGTTTAGCCACTATTCATTGGAGAAGGAGTAATTTTGAGTATTTTGGCCCATTTAAATGTGTACAGTTTTGGAGAGCCGTTTAAATGAAAGCACACTATCTTTGGCTAATACCACATGTTTGTATCAGCTGATTTAAATACACAATAGCTGATTTATTTAGTAGTGTAGGCGATACTGATTTGCTCACATGAGGTGTATATAAATCAGATGTTACAAAACAAGGTGAGCACATTATCGCCTACACGGGAGGTTCAGGATCGCGAATATCGTTTGTTACGAGACTGGAAAATGTAATCAAACCGATTGTTTGTTCTATCGAATGAATTTAGCCCAGTAGCCCAGTGGAAATGTTGTCAGATGATTCAAGATCAAGTGGTCTCGTGTTTGAATCCTACTTTTGATGCTTACTTTGTTAGGTCTGCAATTTATGTTTAATTTGACTTTATATTGTTTTTACAAATTCATTCATCTGTAATTTTGTCGTGAACTGAAGTCTAATTTGTTGTTATTTTGTACACGTAAATCCATTTGTAGAACTCCAATTTAACATTGCAACCACAAATTTTTATTTATATCTGATTGACTTTGATTGAGTGAGCACTATTTTTTGCTTTTATAGACCTCGAAACAACCATCGTAGTCGGGAGTTCATTCGATAAAACGAACAAGCAGCCGGTTGGTAAAATGTTTGGATATCTAACCGATATGGGCCCGCCTGTGTAGGTGTTAATGTGCTCACCAAAGGTCATTGTTGTGTAGTTTTTCTTTGGATAATGAACTACGAGTTTGATTTAAACTTGAGTTGACTGAGGAAAGCAAGTGAGCAAAGCGAACTCCGAAAGGGGGTTTGGGGGCGAAGCCTCCAACGGAGATAAGCCTAGTAGGATTTAACTTCAATCCTTTTTATTTGTTTTACCCCAGAAATTGGTATTTGAGCGAAGAATTTCTGTAGCAGCTTGGTAAACCATTTTAGTTTTCTGTATATTGAAATTTGAAAGAATACAGACATTTGATAGAACAAGCCCAATGTTCTGAGATATCATAACTTCAAGAGTAATCTACCTAAATTTGAACTATAATTTTCTAAATTTAAATTGAATAACTTTAATCATTATTAAATTCAGTGAAAACCATTGGACTTTCCTTTTGGACCACGCCAAAATTTGTTACAATTTATAAACAAATCCAATTTGGCTGGTAAATATTCTTTCATTTATTTAACGTTATTCAAGTCAGCATGAAACTTCCCCCCTGAGATTAAGAATCCTCATTTATTAAGAACCATGAACATTTTAGTAATAAGCCCTTATTTATTGTTGTAATCCCATAATATATAGCCTAGGCCAGAGTCACATTTCCCTATTCATTATAACCTAATTGTAATTCCCCTTTGTAAAGCATCCAGAATTTCACTTATTTGTCCATAAGATAAATAAATACAATATTGTTTATTTGTAAACTGTATTTCATTGAATTAGGTAAAAGTATTCATGTTAAAGATACACCTACCTTCTGTGAGTTATCCTGTCACTAACTACAGCAAACAATTCTACAGCTACACACTACAAGAAGGAAGAAAACCAGAGTAGAAAGTGTATTTCTTGGTAAGAAAGAGGTATTTTGTGAGCTAATTTACATAGCCTAAACAAATTTTGTAAGGTATTTCACCATTTGTTGCAGGTTTAAAGATAGGCTTGTTTCATGGCAGCCATTGCCCATCAAGGAGATAGCGTCCTTTTCACAATCACCATTTCCCGAACCCACTAGAGCATTTTAATTATTAGTATAAGATTATTTAGATCCCGATCGAATTAAAGTAATACATATTACCCCCGTCGCAGCAAACCTGCATACTCAGCGAATTTCCAATGGAGATATACAATATACCAGATTCTGAAACAACCTGCTGTTAAAGTGGATCCTAACAGGTGGGTCTTAAGGTGGTGCTGTTTAAACTTTGTGGTATTGGACTCTTAATACTACATAAAGCCAATTACCAAGTTTCATAAAAATATATTCACAAATAATCAATATATACAATTTTCATTATTCTCTATAAGAATAACATTGGAGCTAAGTACGCAGGTTTGCTGCATCAAGGAACACAAGAAATGGGTTTTTATGCTAATATCAATATAACTCATCTAGGTGAAGTCATATACCAGTTTTTATTCATTTATGTTCATAATTAAGGGAGACAGAGCATTTAATTATTATCCATAAGAATAACATGGGGCTGAATATGAAAGTTTGCTGCTACGGGAGCCTTTAGCAAAAAATTGTTTTTTTGAGCAAATATCAATGGACCACAACCAGATGAAGCCGTATACCAGGTTTCGTCAGTATACGTTTATAAATAAGCGATATATAATTTTTTATTTTCCTCCATAAGAATAACATTAGACAACGTACTGTGTTTAGCACTTTCAATATCTCTGTAACCAATTGACGTAGAGGAATGATCAAAATACCAAATTGTGTGTTTTTTTAAGCTGGATCCAATGGTAAAAACAAAAATTTGACTATTTCCAAAATGATATGTACAAAATTCAAAAAACCCATTTTTGGGGTACAAAACCCTCCAAAATATCCCTTCGGATATTGAGACCTGGCTGGTTTTTGAACCTAAAGTCATAAATGTTGCTTTACACGTCTATACCAAATTTCATCAAAATCGGATAATTTTTACGAGAGTTATCGTGCTCACGGACACACATATATATACCGTATATATATATATATTATATATATATATATATATATATATATGTGTGTGTCCGTGAGCACGATAACTCTCGTAAAAATTATCCGATTTTGATATATATATATATATATAGATTATATATATAATATATATATATATATATATATATATATATATAATATAATATATATATATATATTTATATATATGGTATATATATGTGTGTCCGTGAGCACGATAACTCTCGTAAAAATTATCCGATTTTGATGAAATTTGGTATAGACGTGTAAAGCAACATTTATGACTTTAGGTTCAAAAACCAGCCAGGTCTCAATATCCGAAGGGATATTTTGGGGGGTTTTGTACCCCAAAAATGGGTTTTTTGAATTTTGTACATATCATTTTGGAAATAGTCAAATTTTTGTTTTTACCATTGGATCCAGCTTAAAAAAACACACAATTTGGTATTTTGATCATTCCTCTACGTCAATTGGTTACAGAGATATTACAGGGATAAAAGAATAAAAATGTATAAGTTATATATAAATAAAACACAGAAATATTATCAGAAAGAATCCCAACACATAACCCCCTTCTTTTTTGTCTTTCTTTTTTATATAGTAGTTTTGATTGTAACTTGTAGAAGGTTGATTTTAAGTAAAATTGTCTTTTTTAATTTAATTATTAATTTTCTGTACTTTTTTAGCGAATTTCCTCTATAGGGAAGAAGCTATTACCGTAGTCGGCATGGTAAGATCTAGGCCCAGGACCATGATAACTTTTCGTACTCACGGACACACATATATATACCGTATATATATATATATATATATATATATATATATATATATATATGTGTGTCCGTGAGTACGAAAAGTTATCATATATATATATAAAAAAGTTATATATATATATATACGGTATATATATGTGTGTCCGTGAGTACGAAAAGTTATCATGGTCCTGGGCCTAGATCTTACCATGCCGACTACGGTAATAGCTTCTTCCCTATAGAGGAAATTCGCTAAAAAAGTACAGAAAATTAATAATTAAATTAAAAAAGACAATTTTACTTTTAATCAACCTTCTACAAGTTACAATCAAAACTACTACATAAAAAAGAAAGACAAAAAAGAAGGGGGTTATGTGTTGGGATTCTTTCTGATAATATTTCTGTGTTTTATTTATATATAACTTATACATTTTTATTCTTTTATCCCAAAATGCCTTATCTCTCTTTAAAATTTGTACGGGTGCATAGATAAGTAGTATATATGCATCAATACTTCATTTGATAATAAAGAGTATTTAATTTGATGTGATTAAAACTCAATGTTACATGTACTATAATTATGCAAGAAATACGATAATTTTTGCAGCTGGTGTACAATAATGGGATTTTAAAATCTGGGAGCACTGCCTTCTACTGTTATTAACTGTAACCACAATTGAATTAAAACAAAACAATTGTTTTTCAATTTTATGTTTTATGTTTTAACTAATCCAAATCCAAACATTAAGGTGTAGGGACGTAAGACGTACAGCAGCAAGCCAACTGCAGTACATATTGAATTTAATTTGAATTAATAAAAGTACTCTTCCCTTAGTTCTTCACCTCAAAATCTGCATTACATGAAAAATTGGCTTTTATGAAAAATAAAGATTCAAGTGTAAGATAAACTACAAAATTACACTATTTTGAACATTTACAATTGAGATATTTTCTTAAGAATCTGTTCAAGGCCCTTTTAAGGTAAGTGTTAAATTCATGAGTTGTGGGGGTTCCAGTATTTGATCCCTTGAACCCTACCTCCCGAAAGTTAATATTTTAAGTAGAACTAAATTCATATTTTTTTTATAAAACTATACTATTTTATTACAGTCATATGTTAGAATTTGTTATTTATGCACTGTAACTAGTAATATTATGAATAATAAATTACTCATGCAATTGTAAAGCTATGAATACAAAGATAGTTAACACTACATAATACAGATCCCACACAGTGTTTGTGCCTATGGTTATGTATGAGTGAATCAGTCTGTATTTATTCTCTGTTTTGCTTATCTTCATCATGAATACCCATAAAGTCTTGCACTTCACAATTATCACTTTTAAACTACTTGCAAAACTGAGATTTACTTTAACCGAGAGTTTTTCCAAGTTATTAATCCACTCTTTAAATAAAGAAATTAAACATAAAATAAAATGGATACTTACTAAAATCAATACATCTTGGAAAAATACTAAATATTATTAATACATAATATTCAAGTAAAAATAGTTTTGAACTCACCTTTTGTTGAGATAGCATCGGGGTCAACTACTAGGAGTGTTTGATGGCCTCCGCCTTCATTCATCTGCTTTGCTGCACCCTGAGGATTCCCCACGGGGGGAGGGGGTGACGCAGCTACAGGAACAGGAGCGATGGAGGTCGCTACATCTGTCAGGTCGACAATCACTTCCGGTAATCCCCCCGGGGGTAGTTCCGCTTTAACTGATGTCAAATTCACTATTGCTTGTGCCTCTGTTGAGTTTCTCACTTGCAAAGTAACATTTGATAGCTGAGCTTCAGTTTTGGTGGTGAGTATGGATACAACTATCAGACAGAGTGCCAGGAGTGACGCCATGGTGCAGACAACTGAGCCAGGGGACTCCGGGTGCGGCCCTCCTGTCTTATCTTCCTCACTGATAAGATAATATGACTACACACAGGCGTATATTGTGAGCAACACTCATATCTCTGTGGTATTATCTGCGATGAATCATTTTTCCACAAGTTATACATGTTGAAAAGTTTTGCCAGTTTCTTTAATGAGCCCTATGATCTCTGTGTACACTTAGTTTTTTCTGTTGAATTAATCCTATACTCTAATACCAGCAATGTCTGTCTATTTGTTTGTTTGCAATTTTATCTTCAAAACCAGCAGATTTTGATAAAACTTTGGAATTAGGGGCTTTTGGACTCAAAAGATCGATTTGTAAAGACCTCAACCCCAGGAAAATTCATATTTTGTTTAAAATATCATTTGAAAATTCAAAGTGTTAACATAGGGCTTATGGTATTTCAAATCAAGCAAAAGAATCATAACAGCTATGAAAAAATTAACACAATGTAAAGATTGAACACATGATTAATTGAAAACAGTAACTAGAACCATTGAATAAAGATTGTATATACAGTAAACATCTTTTTCACCCCCGAAACCAATTAAATATCACCGAGCATTGTTACTAACATAATGTAAAGTAGAGTAAGAGGCACATAAGTTGGCACACGAATGTACTACTTATTTCAACCTCTTTTTGTACTCTAATCAAATTACAAAATTGCCGCTTGTTTACAATTTGCTCATGCTGTCAGGTGGTGTTTGTTTACAAATAAATTGCAATACAAATTGTTTACCTGCAACAAAATTGCTAAGTTTTAATGCAAGTAATTGCCTTTAAAACTGTCACAATTTACATTTTGAGTGCAACTGCAGCAACAGATGGCCATTGAAAACACGATTAATAAACAAAACATATGGAAAATATGTTTGAAAGACAGAATTTGATGCTTAAGTTCGCAAAAATGTAATAGTTTGTTTATTTCAGATTGTGCCAACTAACGTGCCTTTTTTAATCTATCAACAAATGATTTATTGAAAACAGTGACTAGAACCATTGAATAAAGATTGCACATAGAGTGGACCTATTTTTCCACTCGCAAATTTTCGTGTACCCATATAAATATTGATTATAGAGTATGGCTCGGTCTACCCGACCTATTGGTAAAGTGTTTAAACGCTCAGTAATACCTCATAGAACAATCAAAACTAAATCAATTAAAAATACTCTGAACTAGAGGTGTTCGATATTTTCGTACCGGTGACTTTGTCACTGGTACTAAATTGTCACCGATCGTACCGGTGACAAAACATGTAAAATTCCAGCTCCAGTGACTTTGTAAAACACCTTATAATTTACCGACCGATGACAGTGACTAGCGCCAGTGCCACGAACCTAGCGGTGATACCTCAAAACAACAAAACAGTGACCGGTGACAGAGACCAGTGCCAGTGCCACGAACCTACCGGCGATACCTCAAAACAACAAAACAGTGACCGGTGACAGCGACCAGCGCCAGCGCCACGAACCTAGCGGCGATACCTCGAAACAACCAAACAGCGACCGGTGACAGCTACCATTGGCTCTGCTGGCGCAGGAACTGGTACAAGAGTCACTGATCTCAATCCCCTTCGCTGATTGGCCCTTCTGGCGCTGTCACCGTCCCTGGTCACTAGTCGCTGTCACCGAATTGATTTGGATAGTCGGTGCGGCCGAGCAATACTGATACCAATAGCAGTTATATTTGAGGCGACAAACGTCGTGAGTCACGTGAAGTTTTTGGCGATATGTAGGCCTACATTTGTTCAAACGTAAAATTGTTAATCTCCTTATATTAATTAGTCATTATTATTCATACATTCTTTGTTAATTATAGTTATATTGTATCTCCAGTATACCAAATAACTTTTCAATACCTAAACTAAGTATTATTTAGCCAAAGTAATATTTATAGGTAAACTGCTTTAATAACTGAATAAGTTAGCTAGGCTTAGACCTAACTGATATTTTTAAGCTATTTAAAATTAATAATTTTGTCATTTTTATATATTTTGTTCATATATAACAATAAAACGAATGTTGACAGAAATGTTGTTTTCATTGAAGAAACAGCTAATCCTGCAGTAACCAATAATAAATAAAATACCAATATTATTTAAAATTGTAGCCAATTCCGTTTATTTAAATTATAAATTGTACATTGGTAAGATACAATAATGCACTAGTATAAAGCACCTGTCGCTGAAATTATGTCGCCGGATTGTGTGGCTGTAATGCCATTGGTCCAAAACTCGCTGTCGCTGATCTTAGTGCGGCGCGACGAGGTCAGCTGTAAAAGCCTGTCACCGTGACAGAAAGTCACCGGTTAAAGTCACTGGTACACGCTAGTCACTGTCACTGAAGTCACCGATCCGCAAAAGTAACTGGATCGACCACCTCTACCAAGACTAGGGTTGTTAAATATTTCTGTACCGGTGACTTTGGCGCTAATATTTGTTCGGCACTAAAGGAGCTGGTGCCAGGAAATCGTTCTAACCAGCTCCAGTGACTTCGGTGACAGTACGAATTCACTCACTCAAAAGTCGCTGTCACTGTTTGGTTGTTTCAATGTATCCCCGCTAGGTTCGTGGCGCTGTCGCTGTCGCTGGAGCTGGAGCTGGGCGCTGGCGCTGGCACTGGTCACTGTCACCGGTCGCTGTTTGGTTGTTTCGAGGTCGTGGCGCTGTCGCTGGAGCTGGGAGCTGGAGCTGGCACTGGTCACTGTCACTTGTCGCTGTTTGGTGGATTCGAGGTATCGCCGCTAGGTTTGTGGCGCTGGCGCTGGTTGGAGCTTGGCGCTGTCGCTGCGCTGGAGCTTGGAGCTGGGCATAGACGAGATGGACGAACTACGAACCAGCGCCAGTGACTTCAGTGACAACACGAGCCCGCATCGTTCATGCAAGTCGTTGTTGTGCGTTTACTAACTAAAGCGCTGTTAATACAATTTTCCGATGACTGTTATTTGTATAATTAAGTAGTATTTTTACAAGCTTTCTTTATTTATGATTTAGTAACAACTTTATTAGTTTAATTCTAGGTAATTAATATTTTTTTAGTGATACTCCTAAATGTTTTCGTAGTTAAATGAGAATTTGTAGTTGTACTAAGAATTTTAATTATTACTTGTTCCTATTTTATGAAATATATTTAATTCTAATGCCAATAAGTGAGCTGTTGATTCCTTCTAAGGTCATGATTAACTTTGATAAATAACACAGTGTCAAAAAGGGGTAATTTATCGCTGGAGTTGTTACGATGAACTGCGGGAGTAACTGGTGCCAAGTCACCGGTAAAAGTAACTGATATTTCTTTGGCGCTGTCACTGAAGTCACTGATCCAGCAAAGTCACTGGATCGCACATCTCTACTCTGAACAACTTAAAATATAAATGGTTAGTCATACACAAAAGAATATTGAAAAACACCTTGGTTCGCAAATGTTTCTACCATATTTCAAGTTTCTGAGAGGATGCATCACAAGTGTGGTGAATCAATCAACAATATTTCTGATAAACGAAAATACTAATGGCACACTCATTGGTTTATCTGGTTTAAAATACAAATTAAAAATTAAACTTTAGAATTGGGGTTAGTTATTTTCATTTTGTAAATCAAATCTAAACTGTCCATTTTTTTGGAATCATTCAGAAATGTGTAATTAAAATTAACTAAGTAATTGGGTTTGGTATATCTTACTTTTCAACATTCTGATTTAAGAAATTCATTTTTACCTTACTCTTAAAAGATTTAGCTTGTCTTAAAAAACCATCGTCGAAAAATTGTTGAAAACTACATTTATTATGGCAACACTATCCCACTTGGTTCAAATCAATAACATTAAATTAACATACATTTTATAAAGCAATTAAAATGTTAACAGTTAACAATAAACTAATTCAAATTCAAAATTAGGCCATTTCGCCATTTAGGCCAAATTTCAAATTAGACACAGCTCTCCAACATTTAACTCATCTATCTAGTAATATTATTCTATTCACGATAATCTACAATGGAATCTGATTTCTGCTGCACTCTAGTATCAAAATTTGTAACTAATGATTGCGGGAAGCTACGGTTCTCATTGCTAGGGGCGCTGACTAATGCAGACCTATTTTGCATATCATTTTACACAAGTACGATTGCAGAAAATTCCTTTGTCCTCTACCCTTTATATTACACACACTGCTTATATACCTTGACATTTTATGCATGGATACCTTAACTTACTTTACTATTAGACAAGAATAATGTTTAGCCAACAATTTTACCAACCACTCGTCTTTTCTCTGTACTAGGTAGAAAGTGAGAGGTTTAACAAATTAATTCTTTACAAAGCAGCCATTTGATCAGTAAGCAATGTCAATTCTCTGATGTGCTTATATTGCACCATCAAAAAGAAGGGGGTTATGTGTTTAATTGTTCACCCTTGAGCAACGGTGTTGAAATAACTACATGTGTTGTAATAACAAAAATTATATAATATATATATATATATATATATATATATATATATATATATATATATATATATAATATTATTATATATTATATAATAATAACAAAATTTGTGTTATTCAACACATTTTTGAAAAAATTTCAATCAAGAGATTGAAAAGAGAAGAGAATTTCTCACGGAAATTCCTCAGAGCTATATTTTTACCTCAAAATCTGGTAACCTCCGGGGGGAAATCCGGTGATATGGCAACCCTATACTTTAAACTCTATTCAACATACAGACAGTTTCGCAGCATAACAGGAGTATATAGTGTAGCTTCAGGATAGACCAGAGTTATCCAGTAAAGGGGAACTAAAAAGTGAGAGAGAGGGGGGAGAGAGGCAGGTGTGACCCTTTATCTTATCAGGAGATAACAAGCTGAGGACTTGAGATTCAGTTTCAACCCAAGCAGCTATCAGTATGTTAAGTTTATGACCTATATATATAAAAATGAAGCATTACTATTGTTTTGTTGTTTTAGCTAGATTTGGTGGTATTATAATGAGCATTTTACTCTCTGAAGTTTCAGGTGAGATACCTACATCAAATCTTTACTATATATCTATCTACCTTTGAAAACCCTATACCTGCAAAAAGCCCATTTTTTAGTTAATAAATTAAAGGAGTAAAGTTTCACAGTTAGTTTTTTAACAGACTTAAGTCTTTTAGAGAGTCAGTCTTATAAGGAATGGGAAGTTATTATCTCTGTTTTATTTATTTTGCATAAAACTGCTGTAGTGTTTTCCATTAAAACTTTGAAAACCAATTAGCATTTTGTTATAGATTTTAACTTACTTAGTAAACCAAGTATGTGTAATAAGATGTGAATATTATTTGGATTGGACAGTTAATTTTTAATTTCTAATCATACAACATTTATTAATGTATGAATTTAAATAAACATTAAATTTTGGTCACTTTACAGACTCTTTTACATCAAGCAGTGGCGATCCAGCTTTAGAGTCAGGGGGGGGGGGCGAACTAGTGGTGGAATACCCCCCCCCCAACTGATTTGTTTTGTTACGGATAATAATTTTAATATAAAAAAGTAACAAAATATTAAAAATAACTGTTAAACCCAACATGTACTAAAGTGAACTGAACTAAGACAGAAAAGGCAGAACAACGTTCTTGCACAGTGTAAGGGTGTGATGGCTAATAATATCATGTGGACACAGTGGATGCGCGGTCAAACTCCCGTTGCCATGGTAACGTCACGTACGCATCACTCTGCCTGCACCTCACCGGGTCAACTCTCAAACTTATCCCTGTCAAACCTGTACCTCTCCACCCTTAATCACTGGACCGTACTAATTAGGGTTGGCTGATGACACATCGCTGCTTACTGTCGACTGATTCGATCCTACTAGAACTAGTCCATAGGACAGTATCCTGAACTGAATCGCTACACTCTAAACAGTAGTAGTGTTTAATTAAAAATGTAAAGTTAGTTTAGATTTGTTATTTAAGAATTCATTGCTGATTGTAAAAAAAAGTTTCACGACATCTCGGGATCTGGAATCTGATCCTGTCTTCAGATATCTATACAAATGAAGTGAGCTTTCGCCGCCTATTGAACTAAAACATTAAGCCGTGTCATCGGTACAAGAAACAGTTATGTAAGCAGGAGTACAGAATGTGATATTTAGAAAAGTAAAATTGGAATTAAGGTTTTGAATGTTTACCTTTATTTGAAAACAATATATACAAGTATTTATTATCTCATACAAATTAACTAAAATAACCTAACGTTTTTAATTAAATCCGCCACTGATATCAAGCTTATGTATATAGAAAAAAATCAAGAAATTCCTTTAATAATATATTATTACGGGGAGACCGAGCCGTGCTCGGTGATTTGATTGGTTTTGTGGGTGAAAAAGATGTCTGTAGGCAATCTTTAGTCAATGGTTCAAGTCACTGTTTTCAACAAACGATACTTTACCATTTGTGCCACTATGACAATTCACTGGTTATTTATTCACATCTGTTAGTCCGGCAATGAGGCCCTTCCTCACCCAGCCCATATTGCTGCCGATATTGCAACGTCCTTTTCTTTTTACAGAAATCTTACTCCGGTGCAAATTTGTTGTTGTTTTTTGTTCAGTTTTGTTCCTATGCACGTCAGCCTAAGTTAATAATATTAGTATGACCGTGACTTTGTTTAAATGATGAAACTGCTACATGGCACCCAGTTGAGTCAATCTTAGTTGGCTAGTAGCCGCCCGACCGATTCCTTTCTCCTCGTTTCCGGACAATTTGATTCTTTTGTTTTGATTTGAAACTCCATAAAAGCCCAATGTTACAATTTCTAACTTTCAAATGAATTTTTTATCAAAATATGAATTTTTCTGGCGTTCAGGTTTTTACCAATCAGTTTTATAGGTCCAACAGCCCCTAATTTTAAGGTTTAAAAAAAATCGTTCCGCTGGATTCCGAGATAAATTTTGCAAACATACAACAAACCCTCATTGCTTGTATTAGAGTATCTATACTTATTTAATAGGCGAGCAGGTTTTTTGTGACAATCACTCCTCCTAAACTACTGAACCGATTTTCATATTTTTGGTGTCATTGGAAAGAGCCTAACGTGAAATTGTGCAGGAAACATTTTTTATAGGGAAATAATTTGTGAGTGAGGCCCTGGGGCCCCTTAAAATTGAGTTTTTCCTATAAGCTTAGCATTGGGAAATAACTATAAGTTTTAAGCAATCAGCTGGATAGAGTAAACACAGATAATCAGCAGGCTATGTTGGCTTTGGAACGGTAACACAATATTTATACGGGAATGTCAGTGTAATATTACGTAGAGATCGCGAGCGAAGCCGCGACAGGCTACTAGTAGGATTAAAAGAAACTCATGATTTGTGTTTGGTTATTTACAGCCTGTGAAAGTATTATTTTATATACGTTGTTGGTACAAATCAACATCAACATCTCTAGACACTCTTTTTTGGGTTTTTAAAAACATTTACCTACAGGGCTTCACCACATGGAATTTTGAACTTCTAATGTTAGTCTTATGGAGTTATTTTATTTGGGTAGTCAGCTGATTTCAATGTAAGATATTCCAAATATCTGATTAAATGCCTGCGAGATCCCTTGCGGAGAACAGAACGCCGGCTAATTTAATTTTTATTTTAACTGTTTACTCAAATCGATAATTAAAACTTAATTAAACATAGCCTGGACATAGCACTGTGTCACTGAGAAATAAATGTAACCTCTCATACAAGCTCTGTTACATGCAAGTTACCTCAAGTCAGCCAATGAAAATTACTGAAAAAAATGTATGGAATCTATGTTAAAAATACACATGAAAGATTCCCACTTATGGTTTTGTAGGAACAAAACAAGGCATGTATTGTATTATGGCCCTACAAATTTATGAATTAATCATCCTATATATTAAAAGGAAGTGGTGTCTTTTCCAGAAACATTCTGATACAGCTACTTGACGAATTTTAACTATTCATTTTTGAAAGAAAGGTAATTTTGAGTAGCAGGGAATGTTGAAGTCTGAATTTAAATTTAGGGTTTAAATTTTGCACAAATCTGATCTTAATTTTTAAAAAGTCTAGCAGCCGACACAAACACTTTTGTTTTCAGAGAACTTTGAAATCATAAGATGAAAAACCATCAGCTATTTATGGAGTTATGTGCAAGAGTAGTTAAGAGAAGTGAGTTTTGGGTAGGTAAACATAAGGGGATAGAGTAAACATTGAGTTAAAAATCGTATGTTTTAGTTTATGCGGTCAAGGCCATGACAAGCCGCTAGTTTCTATAAAGATATTACAGAGTGTTTTCACTTTTCTCAGTTTTTTTGTACGACAACAGCAATAACGATTTGAATAGCTTAAAGCCACCTTATTAGAACGACAATTTTAAATACAGAGGGAATAAGTAAACCTTGATGACATTTAGCTAACCATTAATATCTACATACATCTATAATATGCTAAGAGAATGAGTCTGTTATTAGTGAATTTCCTATGGAAAGTGAACTATTAGCATGACCCGCACGGTGAAACTTAAGCCCGGGAGCACCATAGAAGTTACTAACATGACCCCCTGAACACTTTTTGGGGGGTCCTTCAAAATAATATATATATTGAAATTTGCAGTTCACTTAATAGGGCTACTATAGTAATAATAATTCTAATTACATTTAAAATACCTGAGTACCCTTTTAACTAAAAGGGTACTTAGGTATTTTAAATCTAATTAGAGTTATTATATATATATATGTATGTGTGTGTGTGTGTGTGTGTGTGTGTGTGTGTGTGTGTGTGTGTGTGTGTGTTTGCCCTCTAGCGGTCACATTTTTTATACGATTTACTTTAAATTTGGTAGTAACATTCCTTTCAATAATCAGTTGGACCAAGTTTGTTGGGAAAATCAATCGGAAAACTCTAACCCTTTTTTGGGATTTTAATTTCAAATTTTGAGTTTTGGGCCCAAAAAGGGCCAGAAAAGCCCTAGATGTAAAATTAGTGCATGTACAAGATGGAGATTAGTGAGGCCAAAGTTTTAATTCCTCTCTCATCATTCTAGCACAAATAGTTACCGAGTTATTAAAGATAATGTATATTAAATAAACACAGTACGTTGTCTTATGGGGGTTTTACATTAGAAAAGCCTATCATTCATATTTTGGTGTATTTTTATCATCCCCAGTATCGTCACGCATACTTTCAACCCTGACTGGACCTTCTCCTAACCTTATAATGCAAAACATTGTATTCCTAGCATTGCAGGTAAATGGAATCAGGAGCATCAGAAGAACAGCAAAAAAACATGTTTTCACATTTTGATGGAAATTGGACGTATTAACACTGATTTTGATCTTAAAAGTTTTTAATGTGGAAATTCACTTCCCTCACGTCAGCGTGCTGCATACGAACTTGTTTATTTATTAATCTCTTTCAATAACCAGTGAGTGTCTGTGGTTGTACAGGGTACGATCTGGGGGCCAGTTGTGAGTATGATGCGGACTGCATAGCCGAACACTCCTTCTGCCAGATGCAACGCACATGCCAGTGCAAGAGGGGCTTCAAGGCAGCGAATGATGGCAGCACCTGCCTCGCTAGTTAGTGTACTTGCTTACCTAAGTTAGCTTTCATAATATAACTCTAGTTAAAATCTCATCAAATAATATGGAAGAGACCACTAATACAACAACAGAATGACACAACTGAACGTGATTTTTGTTTTCAAAAGTTATCGTATTAATGGACACACACTTATATACATATATTTTAACATCATATAGTATATCAGTACATATGAATTTGAACTAATAGTGTTTTTGGCACCTGATGGGGTCCTTAAAACAAAGTTATCGGGATTTTAGGCTTAGGTTTTACCATGCCACCTATGGTAATAGCTTCTTCCCTATAAGAAAAAACAGAAAATCGTTAAGGATTGTAACAACTCTGCATGATAGTATCAAAACTATTCCTTTATAATTAATTCTAAAATAAAATTAACAATTAAAGTACACTTATTTCAGCCCATATGGAAAATTTAAAGAATTTTCTCTTGGTATATAACCCTTTCAGTGCTAAGCTTCTGAAAGGAGTAGATGAATCTGTGATATTTTGTTGACTTTTTAAATGTCCTAAACGCTTGAACAGTTAAAATTTAAAAATACGTGATTCCGGTTGACACACACAGTAAAGGATAGGTAAAAAGTAGCAAAAGATCTGATCACAATGAATCCACCCATCACGACAGCATGGACTCGAGCCGACCACTGTTTGCTTAAGGTCCGCCATCCCTTTAAACTATGCCACAGACACTTGAACTCTCCATGAGTTGCACATAAAAACCACCGACTGTGACGGGATTCGAACCCTCGATCTAAGTGTTACCCCCGGCCGCGAAGGTAGCATCTCGGACAGCACAGCCACTGATCAGACTAGCAGCTGTAGCGGACCTGGCGGTATTAGAGCCTAGACGCTGGACGAGGTAGTTCAGTTTGTGTCCAGGTTTCACCACATGTCAGACGCAGATTGCAGACTGAGCTCGTAATGGTACAATCGCTTGTGCAGCCGTAATAAATGTCTATTGGAGACAGATTCAAAAGCTGATATATCGGTCCGTAAAAGGGTTAAATTAGATATGCATCAGGTAAGGAATTTAGTCATAAATTGGTTGATTTAATCAGTTACATACTCTGGTATCTCATTGTTATTGTCATTGTAATTTTTTTATTTAAAATTATAATTTTCAAGGGAGCCCCTTGATACTTACGGGATGTAATAAAAGATGTCTTACAACACTTAAGATAAATTTACACTTAAACTGATTCAAATACAGACGGTAAACATAAAAGATACCAGATTTGAAGGTGTTATTATGACAAAAACATGACTCGAGGAATATATGATGCTTGTTATGATTCTTCATTTACATGAAAATTAATATAAAATCCAGGAAGGTTTACCCCTATGGTCTTAAGTTTTAATGTATACATAACATAGATAAGGATTTAAATTGATAAGATATTTATTTAGACCAATGGATACACAAACACTAAGAAGGTAAGGTCTAATGGTAAAAATTAAGTTTTGTATGCTTGGAGCATTGTATACAATGTTCTGCACTATAACAAAAGGTAACATTTTCCGATCGTATGCACCTGCTACTGCTTTTCTCTAAGTGCAGAACCACATCAAACTGGTCAAACTTTGCCCAAAATACCTGGTCTTCTTAGTATATGTGAGTTCTTTGTTCAAACATTTAATTAGTCATAAAATTGAATTGGATTTACCACAGAATGCAGCACAAATGTTTTTGTTTTCCATGAATCTTTCCAGGTGTAACCAGGATGGTAGGGGTTAGTTTTCTTTGAAGTTGTGTTATTCTATAAAACACAGAGATTTACTGACATAAAAAGTTTTACTTGTTTGGGTCTGGAACTGTTTTAGTTATCTTGTGTCAGATGTTGTAGCACTAACACTAAATGTCATTTTCAGATGTTGGAGCACTAACACTAAATGTCATTTTCAGATGTTGGAGCAAGTTGTCGTTCCAAGTATGATTGTGTATCGCTGCCTCACTCGGACTGCTTTCAAGATGTCTGTCAGTGTGAACCAGACTTTGTCCCAGATATAAGTGGAACTCAGTGTTTACCTCGTGAGTAAAAATCTTTTGATACTTACAATGACAATAGAGCATTTTCTTACCAACTGTCACAAACTGGTTTAGGGAAAGCTTATTCGATGATAAGAACCACTACTGAACAGCTTGAAGTATTTAATTATACTTTTTACCCATAACTCATATAAAAAATGTATTAATGTTTTATTAAAATTCACATTTTTATTCTTGCTATTTGCCTCCTGGATTGATAACATGACTTAGAATAGTAGTTTTCATCACAAGGAGCAAAAGTGGTTGTTTTTGGTGCGCAATCGTGTTTTACCAAAAATAAAGAACCAAAAACACACTTTTTCTCCATATGATGTACATTTTATCATACTGCGCATATAAGAGTTTGATAGTTGAACATTTTCACCAAAAACGATTTTGATTAAACTTTAGTCGTTTGTAGAACTTTAGTTCTCCAACGAAATGACACCACCCGCATTTCTGTAAAAATTCGGCTTCAGAAATTACAGGACTTAAAACATAAAAAATTCAGCTTTTTTGATTTTTCATAGAAAAACATAAATATAAAAAAATATTAATATTCACCATTAAAAAGAGCTCAAAAAACTAAATAATTTATTATTTTTAATTACTATTCTACAATTGCTGGTTGCGGAGAAAATTGAAATTTTAATTTTGCGGTAAACGCAGTAAGTTGTCCAATGTTATTCTTATGGGGAATACAAAAATTACTATTTCTCTCTTATTTACTGATCAATTTCATTCAAACTTGATATGCTTGTCAAGTTAGCATTGACAAACAGAGGAAATTTGAAATATATTGCCCCTTAATAACCCTGGGGGGGGGGAATATGGGGCATTTCCCCACTTGATACCACGAGTGTAGCAATGGATTCTGTAGGGCCTCCAAAGCAGGGATTTGGGTGGATGTTTTTTAAAACAACTTGTTTACAAGATTTTCTGTACATTCGACCGTGCTTTGTATTCTATATTTAGTAAATAAAAAGTAATTTATTCATTACAGTTGGGCTAAAAGGGAGAAAGTATGTGTCAGTTTCCTGATACCGTTTATTTGTTTTGAGGTCCCCAGATGCCAAAAACACTATTCGTTCAAATTTATATATACAGTAGAACTCCGATTATCTGAATTAATTGGGGATCGGGCCGATTCGGATATGCAGAAATTCGGATAATCAAGTATACCTCGGGAATTAAGCAAAACACATCACCATATATTAAAGAACGGTGAAAGAACAGTAGCGACTGATGATGAGCAGGGCGGGAAGGGGGTATGACTCATTGTTCCCTGTGAAAATATTGCGCTGGAAGGTAACAGCGCGGGCTTTTATTTTAGCGCTCACGAAGCCATAGTAACAGAACGGTGCATTATCGCTGCACGCGCTCCCGCGTATTTCTATTATTTCACTCAAAAACGATTCGGATAATTGGAGATTCGGATAATTGGGGTTCGGATAATTGGATTTCTACTGTATGGATATATATATACATATTTATGTGTCCCTTACCTCGATAACTTTTGAAAGAGACACCCGATTTGGATGAAATTTGGCACAAATGTGGAGAGTAGCATTTATGACTTTAGGTTCGAAAACCAGATCGATCGGACTATGGGAAGGGGGTTTTATGTGGGTTTACAATTTTCCGAAATTCAGTTTTTTTTTCAATTTTTACCCCAAAATGTTAAAAACACTCAATTTTGGTTGTAGCCATTGGACATTATATAGAGCTTAAAAAAAATAATTCAGTATTTTGAATCATTAACCTAGGTTAAGTGGTTGCGGAGAAAATCCAAAAAACGTGTCCCATGTTAATCTTATAGGCAAAAGGTTTTTAGATTTTTTTCAGATAATTTTACTAAATACTTCACCTTTCTTTTTATCAATACGTTTAGCTTAGTAAAACAAACAGTTTGGTGTTTTAATTGTTGTTCTATGTCCAATCGTTGCAGAGATATTCAAAGTGCTAAACACATTACGTTGTCCAATGTTATTCTTATGGAGAATAAATCAAATTTGATATCTCGATTATTTATGAATGTATATTGATGGAACTTGGTATGTGGCTTCAACTAGTTGCGGTATATTGATATTAGCACAAAAAACAAGTTTTTTGCTGATGGTCCCCGTAGCAGCAAACCTGCATACTCGGCCGGGGGCCATGGGGATGTTATTCATATAGAGAATAAGTAAAGTTGTATATCTCCCTTAATTTTGAACCTAAATTAATATAACTTGGTATGTAGCTTCACCTGGTTCAGTTATATTGATAATTGCAAAAAAAAACCATATTACTTATTTTTCTCGTTGCAGCAAACCTACGTCCTCAACCCTGATCTTATTCTTATAGAGAATAAATAAAATGATATATATCACTTATTTATGAATGTATTTTTGTGAAACTTGGTAACTGACTTTATGTGGTAGTGAGACATATTTAAATGCATTAGAAATTTGCTAAGTACGCAGGTTTGCTGCGACGGGGGTATACAATATTTACATTTCTTGTATTTACTAACAAATATCGACTTGCATTTTGTCCACGTGTTTGTTACCTTTGAAATACACAAATGTACAAAGGAACAATAACAATCTTTGAGGTTAGCGTACTGAAAAAATCCACAGCTGATTTGTCGGTGCCCTATTTTAAGGTATGAGAAAAATGTGATTTTACGGATTAATTACAGACCCAAAAACTGCTGTTTTTCATGGAGGATGATAAAAAGCAAGGTTACATCCCTTGTCGTCGCCAATCCACTAGTTTACTAGATTACTAGTTTTGGAACTGGTGTTGTCCTATTATTTCATGTTTCCATTATTCATGCTTTTATTATTGTTATGAACAAAGTACATTAATGAATTTTTGTTAGAATAAACTTTTTTATGCATCTGTGCAAAGAGGTAAAAATTTATTCCTTAAGTCTATCTACAGTTTACAATTTAATCACCTAAGGATGACAACTGAAATGTTTTTAATGTACACTTACCTTAGTACCAAAACGGATTTTAATAACTTCCTCTGGTTTAAACCAAAACTAATTTCAATTTGCAAAACCCACAACAAGGTATTTTATTGCTAGTTTCAAAATTGGCTACTGAGAATCTAGGCAAAATCTGGCAGATTTTGTAAGTTTTAAATTTGATTTAGATACTATTAATCAACTAGGCTCTCTGGGTAATATAAGGTTTGAAAAATTAACACAAAACTGACTTAATTATTGATCTCATTTAAGGAGTGAAAGAAATCAAGGGGAGTTGCGAGCAAGATAACCAGTGCCAGGTGAGCTTCGGCGACCAGAGCCGCTGTGTGGGGGGCCGCTGCGAGTGCATGATGAGGTTCCACTTCTTGAATGGCCGCTGTTTTCTGACTAAAGGTATTTCCTAGCGGAGTTATATTTAATCTATATTCTATCAAGGAGTTGATTCAGTAAATGGCTCCAGGACAACAACTTCCATCAGACTGAACTTGGTAGCTAATATTTAATAAATATTTATGACCAAAGAAATATTTTTTAATTAGTTTTGTCCAAGTGAGAATGACTAATAAAGTCAGTTTTTAAGTTAGGTTTTACCGGTATTTAACTAGTTTAGTGAAAGTCGTATTTGTGTTTATTAGATATCTTTATGATCATTCATTCACTCATAAAGATAAGATATATTGCAATCACGCCGAAAATGAAGCCCCTACAGTTTTGCTAAAGCTGAAGAAACCGATGTAATTAAGAAATATAATAATTACAAATTCATATGCAGTTTATAAAAAGTTACTTAGATGATATTTTTTAAGGTATTAAATATGAAAAAAAAACCGTAGATTAGCTATAGAAACCTTAAACACATTTGCAAATTTATGGATGGTATATAATATTGTAATATATTATTGCTCAAGGTTTTTTTGGTTGGTAGGCCATACCTCCCTTAACAGTTCATTAAAACTAATTAATTAAGCTGTCATTTAGAAGAGTACTTTCACCAGTAAATGAGAAAAATAAACATACAATTCAAAACCATAACAATTATATTTTGATGGGCGATTATCACTTATATTTATTTGTGAACATACTCTTGTGGCACCATCTTCCAGCGACAAGTTCAACTAACTCAAAACAGAAGTTTCAATGTGCAAGCTGTGCAGCGGCCATTCTAGTATAGATACACACATATATATATATATATATATATTCAAAATTAATTTCAACATTATTTTAAAAATAAAATAATAAACAAAATTATTCATTATTTATTGATAATGAATTAGCCAAATGTAATACTAGGAATAGGATAATTTCACAGAGGTAATATTACATGAGGGTTCAGATTCAACCTACGACAAAGATAGGAAATTGAATCCTTAATCAATCATCTCTGATGATAAAAAAGTAAATCTTATTTAAGGTGCATTAATAAATACCCCCGTAGCAGCAAACCTGCGTACTCAGCGAATTTCCAATGCATATATATGGATCTTAATACCACATAAAGCCACATACCAAGTTTCATCAACATACATTCATAAATAAACGATTTATGACATTTTAATTATTCTCCATAAGAATAACATGGCAGCTGAGTATGCAGGTTTGCTAAAGCAAGGAACACAAAAAATGGGGTTTTATACAAATATCAATATAACTCATGTAGGTAAAGCCACATACCAAATTTCATTAATTTAATTTCATAATGAAGGCAGATAACACGTTACTTATTCTCCATAAGAATAACATGGGGTTGAGTACGCAGGTTTGGGAGCCTTGGGTAAAAAATTGTCTTTTTGAGCAAATATCAATGGTCCACAACCAGATGAAGCCGTATACCAAGTTTCGTCATTATACGTTCGTAAATAAGCGAGATATAAAATTTTTATTTTTCTCCATAAGAATAACATTAGACAACGTACTGTGTTTAGCACTTTCAATATCTCGGTAACCAATTGACGTAGAGAAATGATCAAAATACCAAGTTGTGTGTTTTTTTAAGCTGAATCCAATGGGAAAAAATAAAATTTGACTATTTCCAAAATTATATATAAACAATTCGAAAAACCCATTTTTGGGGTACAAAACCCCCCCAAAATACCCCTTCGGATAGAGCGATCTGGCTGGTTTTCGAACTTAAAGTCATAAATGTTGCTTTACATATTTATACCAAATTTCATCAAAATCGGATAATTTTTACGAGAGTTATCGTGCTCACGGACACACACACACACACACATATATATATATATATATATATATAGATATATACAGTTTCGAACGAATGGTGTTTTTGGGGTCTGGGGACCTCAAAACGAAAAGTTATCATGGTCCCGGGCCTAGGTCTTACCATGCCGACTACGGTAATAGCTTCTTCCCTATAGGGGAAATTCGCTAAAATAGAAACAATTGCATGTTTCATACCCATAGCTTTGTTATAAACATTTAAAGGCATTTTGGGTATTCATCACAAGATAGTTATATCCATCTTCAAATAATTTTCCATTTTAAGACAGACTCCCAATTATCAGTAAAAATAATAGAACTCGTTTTGTTGTCAGATATAAACGAATTTTGCTCCAACTCCAGTGAATGTTTCATTGGGCCAGAATACACCACCACAGTTGAGTGCAGGGATCAGAGGTGTCAGTGTGTCAGAGGCTACTATATCAACGAGTATAGAAAATGCATAAGTAAGTATTTCAAGAATTAGTCTGATATAGACCTCAAAACTATAAGATCTGATTGGTATAAATCACTTAATTAGTCAATTTCCTATAGAAAATCAAACTATTAATAAGACCTGCATAGGATATGTATGGGACCACCACAGAAGTTCTTAACATTATATATAAGTTTCTGGTCACACTCCTGAAATTGCAATGTTTCTCCAATTCACTTCAAATATTATAGGTAGTTTCAGTTTCATTTTTATAATAAGTAAAACGAGTTCACTATGAAACATGATCGTGGCTCCCTAAACCCCTTTTTGGGTACCGTAAAAAAAAAGTCAAACTCCAAACTATTGAGGATTTGGCCCAAAAAATGTTTAATATGCTCCAGGTTTAAAATTGGTAAATAAAAACAATAGCAAATAAAAAGTCAAAAAGCCAATACATTTTTTCCTGAGATATTAAACAAATGTAAATTGCCTAAACACATCTTGTTGTAGTATGGGTATTGAATATTGGAAAAAACAGCTTTTCATAACTTGGCATGGTTAAATTATTGCCGATACTCCCACTTATATACCTGACTGGACCATCACCTTCCCTCATAATGTTTAGCATTACCATCAATGTTTAGTGGAGGATAAATCAGAATCCAGGCGCATCAGAACAGCCAAAAAATAAAATATTTTTTATATTTTCACAAAAACTAGCCCTCGTGATTGTGCCAAAACCATATTTCATTTTATTTTTAAGTTTAAAATATGGACATTTGCTATTGTTATGTCAGCATGCTGTTTGCAAACTCGTTTGTAGCAATAATTTTCGTACCAATCCAACGTGGTAGTTTGTAAACCTCTATCAGATTAAACCTAACATGTGAAAGTTGACTTGTCTTTTTAAAATACAAATATATTACAATTTTTTTAGGATGTTATGAATATACACTTGGTAAAAATATACATTTTATTTTTTCAGGATCTATTGGAACAAAGGCAGCTTCAAACTCAATTGTGCTAGTTGTGTTAACGCTGGCAATTTCTTCTTTCAGTTATATCTCCAAGACACTGTTGTATTTATAAACATCCTATATTTTAGCCTTTACCAAAGCAAAACAGTGTTGCAAATACGTGTTGTATATACTTTATAATAATGTCAGTAGTGGTTAAGATTGTGAACTTGTTAACAATTTAGTTACTTTTTAGGACAATATCAGCCATTAATTTAACATTAGTTTAAGTGACAATGTATGTTTCTAGATAAATTAAATGTATTTTTTTTTTATAAAAATATCTTAAATTATTTTACCGACTTACTGAAATGTAATTGGGGTTGGATTAGTTTCTATATAATTTTGAATATAAAAATTAACTAAGACTGTAACTAAATAAAAGATAAAATTCACAAACGATAACAACGGAACTTATTAAAAAGTTAACACTAACAAGAGACATGATTTTTGCGCATACTTCTTAGTCACATCTCTTGAAGTTCAAGGACAAGTAACTAGCTGATAGTGGTTGTGTTAAGTCATTATTTTGGGATGTCCGCATGAGCAAAACCTTGCTAGCCAATAAAATTACACAATACTAAAACGTGAAATGTCATTGGCTCCTGTCAAGTTCATTGATATTTTAATCAAACTGGCAGGGTGCAAAAATAGAGCAGGCAACACCACTGCCAACTTTACAGATTCAAATGACTCATTAAAAAAAAACTAAGGAAACCACTATGCTACTCAAATTAAATAGAAATGCTTATTGAAAACTGAGAGAAATTTCAAGTTGTAAACACTCCAAGGATGACCTTTATTTTTTGGGTAAAGACTGAATACATAATTCTGTTGTCTATTTCCATACAAGTTCTAAGTTAACCAACTGTTCCTGCACAATCATTAAATGACTCAGCAATTATCAATACAAAAGATCTCATCAAACAGCTTATTGACCCAGGCATATCGTATTGGTTAAAATGACCAAGAGAAGGAAAGGTGATAAATAAGTCACGAACACGAAGCAGCGCCTCATTCCTCAGTGTTGGGAATATGGGAGGCCGGTAGAGGCCTTCTAACAAGTTATAAGCTCTTAAGTCGTTATCGGGCAAACTAGTGGTTGGTATAAATATTAAATATAATTAGGGGTGTGCGAATAGTGATTTCTGGCTCGAGCTGAGCCGAGCCGAGCTTTTTTATAAGTTCTCGAGCCGAGCTTTTTTGATGGGAATTTTCTCTAGGGGTGTGCAATATACCGGTAGTGATTTTCTGACTCGAGCCGAGCCGGGCAGCATTTTTTTCAAAGTTCTTGAACTTTGAGCATTTTTGATTAGGCCTATATGTATTCTTGACGTCCGGGATTTTCTCAATGACCGCTTTCCAGGTAAATGGATTGGCCGTGATGCGCCAATTGCATGGCCCCCCCCCCCCCCCCCGTTCCCCAGACCTGACACCGCTAGACTTTTTCTTCTGGGGTTTCATAAAAGATATGGTGTACGAACCTCCTTTGCCGGCCACTCTACCTGAACTTAGAGCAAGAATTAACGCTGCCACTGAGCAAGTTACACGTGAAATGCTAGTGCGAGTCTGGGAAGAAATCGACTACCGATTAGATGTCTGCAGGATAACCAACGGAAGCCACATCGAGCATCTTTAGTTTAAGGTAAAAAAACTTGGTGTTTTCCTTTAAAACAACACCAAAACCAGCTCTGTACCTTGTTTCGTTAAATATATGAATTTTCAAAGTTGTAAAGTCGTTTTTGAAACACCCTATATTATGTTCAAAAGAACAAACATTTTTTTCACTATGGTAATGTAAAATAATTTATAACTTTCAGTACGGTATCTGTCATCTTTTATTCACTTGTTCTATATTCATTATGCCTACGTTCAATAAAGGCCAACAGTGGGAAAATAACAAAATAAATAGGCAACTAAAAAGGCAAATTTATTGAGACCAATTTTTGACAGAAAAAAGCACAATTTTCCTTTAAATATAGAGTGGGTAGCCTACATAGGAAAATAATAACGTAAAGGAAGAGAACTAAAAATTGGTAACTAGACTGATAAGCCCACAGGTTATCTAATTCAGTTATTACCGTATTTATTAACAGCCATAATAAACGGACTATATGTCAATATGTATGTACTCTCCTTGTAACCAAACACTAAGGCCCTAGCCTAGGGAATTGCCAAAACCCAGTAGCCTATCTCCGATTCAACTGTTTGTAAATAGTGCATTTTAGCTTATCCTTCTATAAATATAAGTTTGTTAAATCAGTCTTTATATCTTTTAGCACCCACAGAAATAACTTATCCAATAATTGTAGGCCTAGCTTATTTCGTATCTAACCTATTACGTAATCGACTTAACCTTATATCTGCTTCTGAAATAGAAGGTTTCAGAAGCAGAAGGTGGAAGAGGACCGTCAATTTGATAGCATACAATTACAAAATGATAATGCTTTCTACTGACATTTACTCACAAATTCAAACAATCCTGCCGAGTTAACAATATGATTTTAATCGCACAGCTGTAGCGTAACAAAACATTGCACCATTTTGATCGCATATTGCTCTTGGTTAGGCGTTCATAGAATATAATCAACCTTTTAAATAATATGACCACCGGTATTATAAACATGTGTTACGTAACCATTTGGAATTGTTATAAAATCCTTAGATTTTGTGAAACTCGCAATTAGTGATTTTGAGATAACGTGATTTTGAATTGTAAAGTATTAAAACATTGATGTGACTCTGATTATTGATAACTTTAACAACTACAGTATGATTACAGTTGTATTTCTATTCGCTTCATCTCAAAGTACTTTGGATTCTATCGTAAACTGACGATTTTTTAACAATCCAATTTTTGGAGGGTACTATTTCGGCTGCACACTAAAATGCCGTCATGATTATTAGGCGATCATCACCTACAACCTTGTCCCTAGCAATTGGTCACGCTAAATCATTATTATATTATAACCATCTTCACTCAACGTAGGGACTGAGCGTAGAGAAAGTAGCTCCATTGCGTTGGCTGATCAGGTCGGCAGTTGAAAATATTACAGAACTTTAATACTTGGTTATTTGTTTAGTGAAGGACCGAAAGCATTAGCATTGCTGGGTTATATTTTTAATGGAGCTCTACTGATGCAAACTACGAAAATTCTACATTGATTCTGGAAAGTTTTTAATTTTTTATATTCAGCTCGAACTTCAAACTTTTTTGAAAATTTCGAGCCGAGCCAAATACTGCAGTATTCGGCTCAAAAAAGCTCGAAGTTTGAATATTCGCACACCCCTAAATATAATTATTTTGTTATAAATAGTCTTCACATTTATTACTTATACTAGCTGTTACCCGCAGCTTTGCTCGCGACAAATTAAAACACATTAAAAATATCAACCTGACCAGCATTATCAAATCTTTGTTAGTTTTACCATATGACTTCCTTTGCCCTAACTGACAAACAACTACAGCTGGTAATTTTATAAATGATATCTTCCCATAAGATTTGCATTGGAACTTACAGGACCCGTGTGGTGGAGCCCTAAAGTTGGATGTGGACATTATTAGGACTATATGTTAATGTGATATATATGTAAGCTATATTAATGCAAAATTTTAGCTTAATCGGTCCAGTAGTTTATGCATGATGGAACTTTAAATATCCATACATACATAAAAACTTTCACATTTATTTATAATATTAGTAGGATTATTCTTCTTAATTGTTAATTCTAATACTAATCTTGTTAATTACTAGTC
Source organism: Allygus modestus (assembly GCA_963675035.1). Classification (NCBI taxonomy): domain Eukaryota; kingdom Metazoa; phylum Arthropoda; class Insecta; order Hemiptera; family Cicadellidae; genus Allygus; species Allygus modestus. Next base: position 345,629,494 of record OY776111.1, read on the forward strand.
AGCGTCACATCATTGCAAGCTTCGATGCCAAGGACTTTTCCACTCCCCTCTACGCCTTGTGATGCTGCCGTTTAATGTATCCCTGCTGTCCATATTAAAATATTTGTTTACGAGATTTGCTTCTCAAACGTAATTAATAGAATTGGCACAAATTAACAAAATAGGCATAAAACCCAAGCTAGCAATGATATGACGCTGAATATAATATTAAATAACATTGCCAGACAATCTACACAATAATCTATACCTATAAAAAGCAAAGCCTTTACTCACTGATCAGAAATTCCCTTACATTTACCTAGAGAGTTGAAATTGTGTACACTGATTCTTTAGGCATAAAATAGAAAAACTAAATGGTTTTCATCCTCATCTGACCTTAGGACTCCGCCAGAGACCCCGACACAGTTCCCATGTATTCCTTACGGACATTCGTTTGAGCTGTGAAAATACAAACAGCTGATCTTGATTCGTAGTAATTCCACAGGCTAACCACAGACTGCAGCACACACAACTGTCATAGTTTTTATAAATTATTTGCGGAGCGAAGCCTGCGGGTAACAGCTAGTTCCTAATAATCCACAAACTGAATTTGCGATATTTCTGTTAGCCACTTTACATTACTGGTATACCTGACGTCTGGTACGTTGGGTCATCATATGAATGAACCAAAATGTTACGCCTCATTCACGAGGTGCCGTGGTGAGATCGCTCTGATTACTCGAGCCGTTTTGGCACTGGCTGGAGGTTCCCACTGAATCATGCAAAGTATCAGTCGTATTACTTGCTCAATTATTTATTTTCATTAAACTTCAAATTTGAACATATATATATTTTTTTTAATCCACCTTTGTAAAAACCATTAAAACCATAATTGTGTTTTCTGAAAAATATGAGTTTGAATATAAATCATAAACCATTAAGGTAAAATATGTTTACATTATTAGAAAACTTTGTTGACTTAAATTTCTGGATTCAACTGAATTCTTACCCAATATTTAAAACCATTAAATTAATTAGGAATACTTATACATTACACCAGAAAAATTATTTTAACGATTATGATGAAGGCAACAGACTACAAAATGCCTAAGAAACACTCTGATCATCATACTTTTCAAAATTAAAATACAGTAACATACAGTCACCATAGACTCTGATCTCTCCAGGACCAACCATGTCAACTCATTAAATAAAAAGCTAGGATCAGGAATTTTCGTTGTGCGAAGAATGAAGTGAATTGGAGGTCTTGATGCAGCAAAAGTGGCCTACTATGCCTTGGTGGAGTCTCACATCAGATTCGGTTTGTCAGTTTGGGGTGGTACAACAAAGCAAAATCTGAATAAAAATTCTTATTCTACAAAAGAAGGCAATAAGAACACTTGCTGATCTCAACCCAACAGAGAGCTGCAAAGAAGCCTTTAAAACACTGGGTATTTTAACAGTGATTTGTCTGTACATCCATTCAGTGATTACTCACACATACCAGCAGGACTTCACACGAGGGGAGAATTTCCACCACTACAACACAAAGGCAAGCAAAAGACTATATACTTCTAATACACCATACAACTCAGTACAGCAGAAAACCATCTTATATGGGGCGCAAACTAGGGGTGTGCGAGTAGTGATTTTTTAATCGAGTCGAGTAGTGCCAATTATTTTTGAGCGAGTATTTGCCATCAGTTGGTAGTTTAAAACAGTGTAATGGGATTTGGATACCACCCTAGATTTGACAATCTAAACATGGTTTCTAACTAATGCATGGGTAGCAATACAAAGTTTTGGCCAGCATAATCAAATTGGATTACATATTGACAAATAAAACACGGTTTGACATTCGTTTCCGGCCGATGAAACAGGGCCCGGTTGTCAGTTGGCCAATTTCACCTGGTCCAGATATCGCTTATAATCAATATTAAATGACGAAATCGTTAGTTACGGCTGAAATTACACGGTCCGATGTCATTTTCGGCCGATTTCACATGGATGCGATCGCCTTTTGCGGCCGTTACTACGCGATTTGGCCGATCTCAAACATTTGTGGTTGTCATTTTCGGCCGATTTTACGTGATACTATTGCCTTTTGCGGCCGTTACTACGCGTTTTGGCCGGTCGCAATCGTTCGCAGTCGTCATTTTAAGCCGATTTTATGTGATGCGATCGCCTTTTGCGGCCGTTACTACGCATTTTGGCCGGTCGCAATCGTTCGCGATCGTCATTTTCGGTCGATTTAACGTATGCGATTGCCTTTTGCAGCCGTTACTACACGTTTTGGCCGGTCGCAATCATTAGCAATCGTACGGAAATCGGCAGGAAATATTCGCTTGAACTTTCGAGTAGTTTTTAAAACTTCGAGTCGAGTTCGAGTATTAAAATACTCGGCCAAAAACTTGAAGTTTCGAGTACTCGAACCCCTAGCGCAAACTCTAAAATGCACTGCCTACAACACTGAAGAATCTGGAAGCACTAGAACTCAAGAAAAAACTGGAAGACTGGCTTGCGGAGCGACCTCTCTTTTCATTAGATGAATACTTCAGCATGTCACCAAACTAAAGACTGTAAAGCAAGAATAGATAACTGTAATTTAATTGCATTTTTTGACACCATTACATTTCTTGAAGAAATTGTAAATAAAGAATTTTGATTGATTTATAAAAATTAATGAAATTAAGTATAAACATTTTAAGATAGACATACTTATCCCTTGTATTTATTGATAAATCAATGGCAATGCATTTGTAAATAAATTGTATTGCCATACCAATTATTCAAAGATTTAATGGGTTACATAAAAGTAACATAAACAATTGTTCTTAAATGTTGTCAATTCTACGTTCACTGAGCAGTAAAGGTCTTATGCAATATGCAGTAAAGGACATGAAGATAGCCATGCTACTACCTGGGCTGCGTTTATCATGTTTGTCATCATACTCTAAATAAGGTGTGCTATTCAGAAGGACTAATTTGAGCATGATCTGCGCAGCCTCCACGTGACGTCACGGTGTTTATTTGATCAGCTGGTTTACAGTGACAGCTGATATTACTCTCGTCTAGAGCCTATCCAAAAACCCAGGTCGGGATCAGAACGTTAATTCCCTCCATTTCCACCAGCGCGGCCGCGACTAAAATTGCAGGGTTTCACCAACAATGTACATATAAAAAAAATATATATATGTTAACATTGTGGTGGGGATGGAGGGAGGGTAGACGTTCTGATCCCGACCTGATTTTTTGGATATGCTATAGCCGCCGCTGAAGTTTCCCATTGTTGCAAATTCGTTCCTAAAAAAGCGCATCACCAAAGTATTCTAACAACTATCCCATGTCCCCCATTCCTTGACATAGGATAGTCAGAATACCTTGGTGACACACTTCTGCCTCCAGATGACGTCATGCTACGATGCACAATAGCACACCTTATTTAAATCCACCTAGGTCATACTGTCCTCGCACGAAGGTGCTCAAGTAGTTTGATTAGGACGGTGAACGTGGAATCAACTATAGACTAAGCATACCGGTATATGTTTGAGTAAAATGGAAAATAAACAGTACTATAATCCACTATCAGTTTCATCAGTATATTATGAAAATACGTTTATTCACAGTCAAGACGTTGTTTACTATTAACAACTTTTAAATCACAGTTCCTCAGTATTTTTCAAACATCTATCAGTAAAAAAAGAATGTTTTGTTCTTGATTTTTTTGCTGAGGGTTTGAAAAATGATGTTATTGGTGTGGTATTTTTGGCATCATTGTCTTCTTCTTCATCATCAGACCTAAAATAATTTAAAATTTAAGACTTATTTTTAATTTTAAATAGGGGTGTGCGAGTAGTGATTTTTTTAATCGAGTCGAGTTGAGTAGTGCCAATTATTTTCGACTTTCGAGTATTTTCGAGTGAGTATTTGCCATCAGTTGGTAGTTTAAATAGTGTTGTGGGATTTGGATACCACCCTAGATTTGATAATCTAAACATGGTTTCTAACTAATACGAGGGTCATCCCGAAAATAAAGAACGTTTGCTTACTGCACCTAGCACAGCTCCCCCATCACCGCCATTGCATGTGTGGCAGTCCACTCACCTCCCCACCAAAGTATGAGCCGAGTCTCGTTGCTATGCGGTCACCTGTCTTATTTCTACAGCTATTCAAAATGGAGGCTGCAATCGAAAATCCCGCCAAATATGAAATACGCAGTATTATTAAGTTTCTGAATTTAAAAATGTTCGGGAATATATTTTTTTTAGAAAAACACCAAAGAAAGTTTATCGTGAAAGTGCAAACAAGTCTTCAAGTCGAATATTCAGGGAAAACAATGATGCAACCGGTTTAATGAAAGAAAATCCATCTTGAACGACGAGGATCGGCGTGGCAGGTCATTGCTCGTTAAAGATGATTTGAGAGAAAGACTTGAGGAAAATTTGAGGAAAACGGCTGCTAAAATCTTAGCACATTACATCAATTTAAGATCTTGTTTTTTGTTGCTCTTTCACCATAAAATGTCTTTGATGTTTTCAAAAAAATGTCTAGGTCTGGGCATTTTTTAACTCAGCAACAGAATAACACTGCGTATCTCATATTTGGCGCGATTTTCGTTTACCGCCGCTAATTTAAATCGCTGTAGAAATAAAACATGTGACCGCACAGCAACGAGACTCGGCTCATACTTTGGTGGGGAGGTGAGTGGACTGCCACACATGCAATGGCGGTGATGGGGGAGCTGCGCTAGGTGCGGTAAGCAAACGTTCTTTATTTTCTGGATGACCCTCGTACATGAGTAGCAATACAAAGTTTTGGCCAGAACAATCAAATTGGATTACGTATTGACAAACAAAACAAGGTTTGACATTTGTTTCCGGCCGATGAAACAGGGCCCGGTTGTCAGTTGGCCAATTTCACCTGGTCCAGATATCGCTTATAATCAATATTAAATGATGAAATTGTTAGTTACGGCTGAAATTACACGGTCCAAACGTCATTTTCGGCCGATTTCACATGGATGCGATCGCCTTTTGCGGCCGTTACTACGCGATTTGGCCAGTCGCAAACATTTGCGGTTGTCATTTTCGGCCGATTTCACATGATACGATTGCCTTTTGCGGCCGTTACTACGCGTCTTGGCCAGTCGCAATCGTTCGTGGTCGTCATTTTCGGCCGATTTTACGTGATCCGATCGCCTTTTGCGGCCGTTACTACGCGTTTTGGCCGGTCGCAATCGTTCGTGATCGTCATTTTCGGCCGATTTTACGTGATGTGATTGCCTTTTGGAGCCGTTACTACGCGTTTTGGCCGGTCGCAATCATAAGCGATCGTCCGGAAATCGGCGGGAAATACTCGCTCGAACTTTCGAGTAGTTCTCAAAACTTCGAGTTCCAGTATTAAAATACTCGGCTGAAAACTCAAAGTTTTGAGTACTCGCACACCCTTACTTTTAAATTTCATATAGCCTATGAACCTTAATACAATACTATGTAAATCAAAATGACATGACATGGTTTAAGGATGTAAAAAGTAATTTAGTTTGCCTACAATTATTGGATGATCAAGCCATAATAAATAAATCAGTTTTAACATAGAATTAATAATTTTACTTGAAATACAATAGACTAAAAACTGTAAAGTACCGTAAGCTGCATTCTTTTACTGAATGTTGTGAAAATATCAGAATTATTTGTTTGTAATTAATTTTTGGTGATGGTGAGTTAAGGTAGCTACCAGTTGATCATAAAAATTGCAATTGCTTGGTTACTGTTTGAGTAATCTTTAAAATCTTTATCCCACCCTTTTTGGCTTAAATTTCAAATTTTTAAAATATACAGATTAAATTCCAAATAATTTGCCGTTTTTAAGATATTAAGCTTTAAAATATTGAAATTACCAGCATTCTGAAACGGTTAAAGATAGTAAAGTCAAATTATAGTACTAAATTAGCCCTAAACTAGTATAATAGGCCTACACGTGCCAAGGTTCAAGTCAGTACCTCAAGTGGTTTCTAAGATATGCTGCACTGATTAAAAATCATACAGGCAGACAGAGAAAAAACGAAGCGATTAAGATGAAAGTTTATAAAAAGTTTGTTGCTCCTTTTGACGGGTTCTACTAAATCCTGCTTTTGAGCCATACTCTTGCGGGACACCCTGTGTACAATATAGTCTGGTAGAAAATTCCAAGAACAGTTTAATATTGTTTTACCACTATACCTACAACATTAAAACTCAGTGTGTAAATACTACTCATAAAAATCTACTTTTTTGAGCAACCATGAGTTTTTTATCATATCAGGGAGATGGCCCTCGAGGAGTAAAAAGAAAATCTTAAATTATAGCATCGGTCTAGATGTACATTAAATTAAAGTAGAAAACAATGCTGCAGCCTGTGTCGGAAATGACAGCCAGTCAAAGTTTACATTCAATTGCTATTAGCGGAATATTAAAATTGTTGTCGGGAATAATAACAATTTTAATATTCGCTAATAGCACTTAAATGTAAACTCTGACCTGCTGCCATTTCCGACTCATTGGTCCACTCGAGATCCTGTATCTCAAGCTGTTTTCAGGTGTGAAAAAATACTAAAACAAAACTGTTACCCAGCAAAAATCTAGGCAAAGCTAAAGCGAGAAATTAAAAAAAGCTAAAACAGAAAATGGTGAACTTTTGACTGCTTTTACTTTGAGATATTTTTTTGTGTGCCTGAAGACAAGACTACATTTAAGCTTTGAAATTTAATCTTTAATCGCCATGTCGTAAAAATATTTTTCTTTACTTATTATATGGTGATAAATGTCTGTAAGGCTGCACCAACTTTACCACTTGACAACCCAAACAATAGATAAAATTAGTAAAATTCTGCCCCGGTTTTTCGCTTCTTCTCCAAGTCGTCAGTGACCAACTTGCTCTGTCTACATGTCTAGTCTATTGACAACACAGGACTCCCTAAACTCCACTCACCAGTCAACTTGCACCGCATGTTCATCCAGCAACTTCTGGGATGTGGACCAACTGAACCTTACCAGCTGAGTGAAACCGAATACTGGGTCTATATTGTTCTTCAGGAACTTCACCGTTTCTGGGTCTGCAAAGTGTAAAATAAAATATATTGTTGGTCTATCTGACTGACAATCATGAGTATTATTTAATTCATTATACTTTATATCAAGTAAATAAAAAAATATGAATAAATAAATGTTTTATTCAGTCAAATAGACATTTACATGCAATAGGCATTGTCAGGTTTCATAAGGTCAATTAAACATTTAAATATATAGTAGGCCTAAGCCTACAAACATGCCAAAAACAATGGCCAAGTAGCAGAAGGGGCATAGAGGTTAAAGGTCATGGCATTTCAAGCTATACGATGGTATCTTTGATACCAGTACTTGAAGCGGTAATGTTTTCTCAGTTGTACAGCTTCTTTGAACCTGCTCAGTTTGGTTTTAGAAAGAATACCCCCACCGCAGCAAACCTGCATACTCAGCGAATTTCCAATGAATCTATATATTTCTCACTACCACATAAAGCCACTCGCCAAGTTTCATAAAAATCCACAAATAAATAAGTGATATATAGCATTTTATTTATTCTCCATAAGAATAACATTGAAAGCTGAGTACGCAGGTTTGCTTCAACAAGGAACACAAAATATGTGTTTTTATGCAATTTTCAATATAACTCAACCAGGTGAAGCTACACACTAAGTTTTATTAATTTAGTTTATAATTAAGGGATATATAAAACTTTACTTATTCTCTATAAGAATAACACTAGAGAACCTGTGCTGCTCCGCAGCATCAGTCAATGTTGCACTTTAAATTTATGGATAAAGGCTAATCTACAGGGTGGTCATTAAAGAATGTCACAAACTTCGTGGGCCAATAGTACTCATCAATTTGAACACAAAATGTCCTCCTAACATATGACGAAAAATCCTTCGTTTAGACGCTAGCCGCCATTTTGTATTTTTTACAAAAAAATTATACCTAAAAAACTACTTTAGCTAAAATAACCAAACCTTGCACGGACGTTTATTAAACATCAAAGAAAATTTAGAAATTTTTTTGTTTGATTTGCATTTTTATTTTCACAATGGCGGCCATTTAAAGTTTTTAAAGTCAAATAATAAAAAAACTGTACATTTTTCAAAACTTTACCTTGTAACAAAAAAAAAATTAATACTAATCCAACAGTATTTTGTTTATCAAAATCGGACCACAAATAAGCGAGATTAGCCCAAAACAAATAAGCGTGTTTTCGGTTAGCCCGCAGAAGCTCCAGTATCGTATCACTATCACCTGACAGTCGCGCGGCGCGACTTTTTATTGTTTACTCCATGGCGCGGCGGCAATGTCCGGCCGGCGCAGCGAGGCGCGCGGCACAACAATGGGAAAAATAATAAAAATAAACCTTTTGTGACCCCGGTTAAACCGCAACCCGATTAACCCGCTCCCGGATAATCGGGAGTTGACTGTACCTATCCCTGGGGAAAATAAACTAGAGGATTTTTTTAATTTGATGATTGACGACGTTATGGAATCAATTGTCAAAGAAACTAATGATTACGCAGAAGAACTTTTTTTATCTAAGGAACATTCTGAGTCTTCACGAATAAGTTCATGGAAATACTTAACTGTGAATGAATTTAAAGTTTTCCTATTCACCTCCTACACATGGGCAATATAAAGATGCCAAAAATCCAGGATTACTGGAAGAAGGACAAACTTTTCAAGGCCTGTTTTGGCGAGTACATGTCACGTGATCGATTCTTATTGATTCTACGTTGCCTCCATTTTGTCAAAGCTAACAGCACGAACACAGACTGATTGTATGAGATTAGGTCGATTGTTGATTATTTCAATAACAAAATGCTGAACACCTACAATGCTGACAAGGAGCTGTCACTGGACGAAGCAATGGTGCTTTGGCGAGGCCGTTTGTCCTTCAGGCAGTACATAAAGGGCAAGCGGCATAAATATGACAAAACTTTATATTTTGACCGAACCTAATGGGCTTATCCTCAAGTTTGCAGTATATGCAGGAGCTTTGGACCATTTGGCTGGTGAAGGGCATGCTGGGAAGGTGGTGGTGTACTTGATGCGTGAAAAGTTGGGAAGGTGGTGGTGTACTTGATGCGTGAAAAGTTGGGAAGAGGCCATTCAATCTACATGGACAATTTCTACAACAGTGTGGAGTTGGCTGTAGAGCTTCTTCAGAAAAAAACGTACATTACGGGGACCCTTCCATCCCATTTACGGGGACCGAAAAAAAACACCCAAAACAATAAGTCAAGCTAAAGTACAGAAAGGAGAGCCCGTTGAGAAGTACTACAATAGTGTGATATGTGGTAAGTGGCAGGACAAGAGAACTGTTTTGTACCTCTCAACACAGTATCACAATGAGATGGCTACGCAACGATCAAAAGGGGTGAGGACAAACTAAAGCCTTACCCAATCATTAAATATAATGAGTACTTGAAGGGAGTCGACTGCCAAAATCAGCTTTTAAGCTACTACCCCTGTGAGAGGAAAACTCTCAGGTGGTACAAGAAGTTGTTTGTTCATGTTAGCGAATTTTCCCTATGGGAAGAAGCTATTACCGTAGTCGGCATGGTAAGACCTAGGCCCGGGACCATGATAACTTTTCGTTTTGAGGTCCCCAGATGCCAAAAACACCATTCGTTCAAAACTGTGTATATATATAGCACGATATATATACGAGAGAGCACGATAAATCTCGTAAAAATAATCCGATTTTGACAAAATTTGGTATAAACTTGTAAAGCAGCATTTATGACTTTAAATTCGAAAACCAGACAGATCGACCAATCCAAAGCGGTATTTTGGGGGGGTTTTGTACCCCAAAAATGGGTTTTTTGAGTTTTTTACATATAATTTTAGAGATTGTCAAATTTTAATTGTTTTCATTGGAATGAGCTTAAAAAGACGTACAATTTGGTGTTTTGATCATTGCTCTACGCCAAATGGTTACAGAGATATTGAAAGTGCTGAACACATTACGTTGTCCAATGTTATTCTTATGGAGAATAAGAAAAATTGTATATCTCGCTTATTTATTTATCAACTTATCCTGATGAAACTTGGTTTATTGCTTCATATCATTGTGGTCTATTGATATTTGCACTAAAAAACATTTGTTTGCCGATAGTTCCCGTAGCAGCAAACCTCTGTACTCAGCCCCCATGTTATTCTTATAGAGAGTAAGTCACGTGTTATATCCCTTAAATATGATCATAAATTAATACTTTACCTACTTGAGTTATATTGATATTTGTATAAAACCCCATTTTTTGTGCTCCTTGCTTCAGCAAATCTGCATACTCAGCTGCCATGTTATTCTTATGGAGAATAATTAAAATGTCATAAATCGTTTATTTATGAATGTATATTGATGAAACTTGGTATGCGGATTTATGTGGTATTAAGATACATATATCTGCATTGGACATTCGCTGAGTACTAAGGTTTGCTGCTACGGGGGTATTTTTCAAATGAGCATACTAAATGCCTTCTTCCTGTTCAACAAACACACCATTGGTAAGAAGATGCCACTCTTTGACTTTCGATTAGCAGTAATTAAACTCCTGCTATCACCGGTCGACAACCAGAACCGACGACCGAGAGAGGTGTCAACAAACCACCTTCCAACAAAGAACGCATTGAGGCAAAACAACAAGACCTTGAGGCGGTGCTGTCGTCTGCTACAGGAAAGGTGTGCGTAAAGACTCTCTTATCAGTGTGAGGGATGCCCTGAAAAACCCGCTTTATTTCTTGGTGACTGCTTCAAAGAATATCATGGCTAAAGGGGTCTAAAGTCACGGACAAATCTACAGTTTGAAATTAGACATTTTATCCGTAGTATGACACTTTTTGTGATTTTATCAAGTTTAACCCTAGGAGTGCTGTTCCGCCGGTTTCCGGCGGGATTTTGTGTCGCCTACTGTGCTGACCGCCGGTTTCCGGCGGAATGTGACCGAAAATTTTGCAACGTAAATAAACCTCTATTAATCAACTCAAAAGTGAATAATATATATATCATGCGAAAGATAATATTCTGAACTTTCATTTTATTACATAAACAAACCCTGTAGCAGGTATATAACAATGTCACCGCGATTAGAAATCAAATGAATTTTAGGCGCGACACGATACTTGCAGCCGACACTTGGGAAATGTCAAAACATGACTTTTTTGAAATTACCCACCTCGGGTAATTTTCGTCGCACGATGTTGCGGGTAGTACCAATGCACAGCCAAGGAGTTATATTTAATTTTGGTATGGAGTTTTAGATCGATATATTGATTTGACAGATAATATGATTTTATAAACACAGATGATTTTTGTTCTTCTGTAAAATGCTGAACCGCCGTAAACCGGCGGAATGCAAAATCGAATATATATCCAGTGTAATGTTATATTTGCATGACATATAATATCTTATTTGAAAGAAGAAAGAATGGCGAATAATTTGGTGTTGCGCGATGGCAGCACTGAATGTAGCCGCACTCGATAGAGTAAACGTTCCATTGTGTTATATTTGTTCTGTCAACAGCTTGTATCAGCCATTTTGAGTTTCGTTTTATGTGCGTTGTGATATTTCTATCCGTGAGTTATTACTAAATAATTTAGTATTTCGGAGTTTTAGTGTTAGTGAAGTGTTTGTGTGTATATAACAGAAATCTTTATGCATTATATTATGCATAAATATTACTGAAGTTTGACAAATAGTGTTTATAAAGTGTTGTGTTTACTCCTACATAGGCCTAGTGAAATTTGCCAAATCCGCGACTGTTTAGTGCTACATAACACATATAAAAACAATAATTTACCCTAAGTGTTATACATTTTTATGTAGGTAATTGAATGTACTACAGCATGGTTATATTGGTTTGGGGGTAAAATATTTGGTAAAAAATTTATATACTAAAAACTGTGAAATTTTTTTTTCCAAATACGCAAAAATTCCAAAACATTATTTTATTTACATGTATTTATAATTGACAATAATTTTTTACCATAAACCTATGACTTTTTTGGATTCCTTACTTCATTAGCTATACAAATATATATATATCATTATTAGTATACATATATATTACATTACTTATTTACATCACAAACTAACACTCTACAGTTTACGCATTTTTCGGGTTTCCGTTTATTATTACATTATGCCCCAAAAAACTTATAAAAAAAATTCTTTCCCCAACATGTTATATATTTCTATGTAGGGAATTAGATTGTCTACAAAATGTATATAATGAATTTTCCATAAAAAATCTGTGGAAAAAATTTTACCCTGGCTGCTTTTGAAATTTCAAAAAAAAATATCAAAATTTTCTTATTCTTTTCACTTTACCGAAAAAAAAAAATGTCTAGATCTTTATTATTTTAATATCTCTAGAATCTCCTGTTCTTTCTGAATAAAATGAATATAAAGTTAACTTGTTTACTCTAACGGTTGAATTTATATGGATTTTTAAAAAAAGGTCTGCAAAATCGCCAAATTTAGCTCGCCACACTACGCGTTAACATGGCGCCACTCCTAGGGTTAATTACGTTTTTAGTCGCCTAATGTTTTATATATTGTAATAATAAAAGTGTTTTTGCCAATTGAATAAAAATATGTCTTATTATTGCCCCAATGTTATCAAAATAAAGTATTACGCGCAAGTGTGTCATCTGGATATTGCCTCTAATTTAACGTTATGTGCTAATGATGCACATGAGCGTCATTATTTAAAAACAATTTAAATATGGAAAAATGTGTGTTAATTTGTGTTTTGGGTTGGAGGAATCTAGAAAAAATACATAAAACAGTTATAACAAAAATGTAACCTTTCAGCACTATATATATGGTCATTAAAATTATATTTTATTATTAACAGTGAACGAGTTAATGAGCTATAATGTGTAATGATGAATTGTGATGTTATCAAAAGACTGTTATAATTTCTGAAGGGTTATGGTATTTATTAATATCAATGGATGTTATGCACACACACACACACACACACACACACACACACACACACACACACACACACACACACACACACTACTACTTTATTAGTATAGATTTGGTTTGATAATTTTACAAGTCAAATTTTAATATCGATTATTAATAATATAATTATCCTATATATTCAAATAATCACATCATTTAGTTCACGCAGATTGCAAGACAACCACTTGGCGGATTTCGATGATTCTTTTTTTGATTTGTAGGTAATTTTGCGTAGAAAGTCGTAACGGAGCCAGAATTTTGATTTAGGCCTCAGGGGTCTGCCCAACAGGACTTAAAAGTTCCTATGTTAATCATATGGAGGAGAGTTGTATTTTGTTTATTTCACATGTGTTTTTTCTTAATTAAATTCACTAAAATAAACAGCTGTTATCAGAATTATATCTAACTACAGACTGTCATTGTTTTGTTTACAATATTTCTTAGCAAAATTTGGCGGGGGGAGCAGCTAGTAATAATAAAATATAATCCTACATATACAAAAGTATCCAAGTAAGTTGGCCTACCTCCTGGATATCCACTTCCCCAAGCAACATCTTCTGGCAGTTCAATTTTCTCTGCAAAAACCCAATTCTGAACAGCAATATCCCTTGTTACTTTGGCACAGATACTGGCTGCACTCACAATTGGGTACAGGGAGTCAGCTTTCTTTGCCACTGTTATTTTCAAATGTGGGAATATCCTTGATAGTTTATCCTGTACAACAAAAATACTAAAGTAAATATTAGCACAATACAAATAAGTAATAACATATTACCTAATAGATTTTAACCAAAAGAGGGCCGGCTAAGTGAATAAATAGGTTATTAGAATTTTTGAATGAGTAATGATTACTAGGTCATACTGGGGTGGATGGAAACAGAAAACTACTTAATTAATATTTGAAGCTTTATATGACAAAAAGAAACAAAAACATAACTATAAAAATTAACACATCTATTTTGTTAGACTCTGTTCTGTTTAATATTTTTTCAAAAATTCAGCTTTACTGACAATATTTCAAAATAATTTACTATATTTTCTACTACATTCACGACGATGTTAAATGCTGGCAAGTGTCCTGCATGAAACTTAAGCAGTCTCATTATCCTCAGCTGTCTAAAATATTGTCTTCCTTTACATTGGTAAAATGTGATGACGATACAATACTAAAAGACTGAAGTTTGTTTTTAGTTCAAATATAAGCATAAACAAACTATAGGCTACCTACCTGATATTTTTCAGGCATTCCTACAGTGTCAACGTAGACTTCAGTCAAATTGACTCCGGAGTCCAAGGCTCTCTGTATCAATCCCACAGCAGAATCTTGTGAAACTTGGTTTAAAGAACATTTCTGCCTAAAAATAAATCCAACTATTGTTTCTGAATTAGACAAATTAAAGCTGGGTTTTCCTAGGCGTTGAACTTTTAGGCAGCGGAGAACGGAATGCGGAGAACTCTAGCCTTTCCTCATTATGTAATCAAATGGGGCTGGTTTCCTAGACAGCGGAATTGTTCCGCGCCGCGCCGCAGCTGAACTTTGACCAACTGAACTCTCCGCCACGGAGTAGAGTGAGGTTTTACTGGTGTCTTGTGAATTTGTGTTGTTACAGAATGAGTTCGGGTAAATTTTGGTAAATTTTCCTCGTCATCAGATAACTTGTTGAATGAATTCAAGGCTCTCCAATTATCTGGAGTATGACCGGTACTAATAACCAACAGATAATTAAATCATTACAAAAATAAACGTACTTTTAAAATAACATAACATAAGTTATGTAAAGTACATAATAATGTAGGCCTACTGTTGTTTTAGCTTATATAATATGCAGTTTTATTTTCTTTAAAAATTAGAATATTTAAAACTGAAAAACATGATTTATATATTGTATATTATAACTTTTTCTTTCTGTTACTATACATATTATTGTTATATGACAATTGGTTGAGGAGATATTGAAAATACTAAACACACTATGTTGTGTGTTAAAATAGACCTACATTTAAGAACCTATTATTTTATTTTATTGCCCTTTATTTTATTCCCTCAACCAAAACCAACCAAAATGAGCTAGGTTATTCCGCAGTTTGTCGCTGAAAATGTCCGCGTCTAGGAAAATAGAATTCCGCTGGGCTGAAACTACGAGCGGAGAATCTCCGCATTCCACGCTCCGCTGCCGAAAAGTTCCGCGCATTGGTAAACCAAACTTCACACATACTTGAAATCAGTTCTGATATGACTGACCTAAAATATTTGTTGAACACACAATTTCTCTTATGTAGCAGATTTTTCTCAATCTATGATCATGAAATAATAACTGAATTTCATGTATATTATTGAATGTATAAACGCCCATAAAGGAAGCAGCTATTTTCTCAATTTATCTTATTCATACAAATATAACTGGATTACATGTAAATTGTGAAATATACAAACACCTATAGAAAGGAGAAAAAGAAAGGAGTTGTATTTTTTGCTGCATTATTCTTTGGCAAACCAAATGAACCCTCTTACTTAATGAACATATGTTTTAAGTAATCATCTGATATAAACAAACTCCCTCCATAAGATTAACATGGAAACTTTAGAAGCCCATTGACAATGTGTTAGTTTGGATGGGTGATGACATATATAGACATTATTATCTACCTATCAGTTGACAAAATAATCAGTTGACAAAATAATCAGTTGACAAAATAATCATGAAAATCGGCCCAGTAGAACGGTCTGATGGATTGGACAAAGTTTTGCAATTTTTTTAAATATATATGATGATTTCCTAAAAGATTATTTAGGGAATTAACATTTCCGTGCGGTTTAAATGTTGTAAGATTGACCCAGGAGCTGAAAATTTGTATTCACTAAAAACATTGCTTATACATATAGAAACAATGTTTGAGTGTTAAAAAGATGTTTTTGATAGTTCTTAAATATAATTATTGTCGATACATTTTTGGAGTTCATGAACTCCACCTGCAGTTATGGATCACCACAACAGTAGTTGGCACCTGCCGCGACGCAACATATACCACAATTCCACGCGACTGAAACACATTATTCACCGGAATTCACTATTATTTCTTCTAGAAACGTAAACAAACAAAAAATCGAGCGCTGATAAGAGCTAGAGTGTTGGTAAACAACTTGGAATCAAGCACAGGGGAAGCGCCCCCCCTCCTCCGCACCGTTGAGGGGGGAACCGAAAACTGACCATATTGCGGACATTGTATGGGCATAGACAAACTCGTAACAAAGTTTCATTCATCCAGCTGCATTGGCTGAGGCACAGTATTCCTTTGAAAACAACATTAGACTACAGAGCTCATGAACTCTACCTGCACGGAATGTGTTAAGAAGTGACATTTTAGTACTATAACTGTATTTTTTTTTAGCAATTTACTAGAAACTGGTTTTAAGGGGCATTTATTATTTCTTGTGATTTTTCATTTCTGTAAAGCCTATTGAATTGTTGATCATTAATCAAAGTTCACGTCTAGAAATTTTTATGTTTACCAACAGTTGAACCTACATTAACCATACTTAATCATAGATGTTTTGGTCTAAGCGATGAAATGGATCGCTTCCAGTACATGGTCGTAGCCTGACCGTTTCCCTACCACAGCTCGTGCAACAAGGCCGTGGAACAGATTCTAGCACTGTGTACATTCTCACTTACAAGCTCTGCACATTAGTACAGTTATTCAACTGGACACAAATTATATACTTTTATCTGCATGAATCAAAGAAAATATCTTGCAGATTGATGAATGATTTGACGTTTTAAAATCAGAATATAGCAAAGTGCGGGAAAACATGCGATGACTTATTATGACCCTGGTTTTACAAAGCAATAATCTTTAAAACCTAACAGAAACATATAATCTATGTATTGTTTAGTTAATTGCGGTTTAGTAAATTTACAATTATTCGTATGCCATTATCGGTTTGTATATACATTTCATTAAAGGTCCCCACTGTCCATTCTATTTGTCCTCTCTATAAAAACAGGCTAATACAGCTAAAATTATTAAAGAGGAAGTTTTATTCCACTGGCGACTAAGGGGTTGTTTCCACCAGACTCCTCAACTCTATGAGGTATCTTCAGCAGCACTCACCACCAGCTGCCTTTTTCGGCAAGCTACTAGATTATATAAAGTTGCACACAGACAGTGATCTTTTCCACTACGTCAATTGGTTACGGAGATATTGAAAGTGCTAAACACAGTACGTTGTCCAATGTTATTCTTATGGAAAATAAGACAAATTGTATAAATCGCTTATTTATCAACATGTCCTGACGAAACTTGGTATATTGCTTCATATTGTTGTGTGGTCTATTGATATTTGCACAAAAAACAATATTTTTGCCGATAGTTCCCGGAGCAGAAAACCTGAGTACTCAGCCCCCATGTTATTCTTATGGAGAATAAGTAAAATGTTAGCTCCGTTAACTAAGAACATAAATTAATAAAACTTAGTATGTGGCTTTTCCTAGTTGAGTTATATTGATATTTGCATAAAAACCCATTTTTTGTTCCTCGTTTCAGCAAACCTGCACACTCACTTGCCATGTTATTCTTATGGGAAATAATTAAAATGTCATAAATCGTTTATTTATGAATTTATATTGATGAAACTTGGTACGGTGTGTTCCTTTATGTGGTATTAGGATACATATATATGCATTTGAAATTCGCTGAGTACACAGGTTTGCTACTACGGGGGTATTTAACTAAGTCTCTCCCACCAATGTTGCTACAGATTGGTTAACTCATTTAGAGTTGCACGACTGGTCAGTTTTGGTTGTGAGCGGAAATTGAACCTACAAACTTCGTAGGAACACTTGGCCAACGACCTATCACGACCAGTAGCCCAGAGACATTATAGGTTAATAGTCGGTCCGCACCTCTAGCAGAAAGATCTGAAGCTATCTGAAGTCATTAGTTAAAAATGTTGCTACTGGAGTGCAGCACCAATCGGATCCAACTGTAGGCTATCATGAATAGAATAAAATTAGACCTTAAAGGGTTAAATTATGAAATCAAAAAACCACAAGAAAACAAATTTTTGTATCTTATTATGCTTTAATTTATGTTTTAAAGAATTTGTTTTAAACGCAGTAGCAGTCTGAGATCCAGGCAGTTGTATTAAACGTGTGAGCTATATGGCTAAGTTCCACACTGAACTGAAAAATCTATATTACTCGCGAATAACGTCCAAATATTCGGCCAAACATTCTTCTGAACGTTCATTAACAATATTCGTCACTGTTTATCAACAACGCAAAGATTTAGTATTCGGCCAAATATTCGGTGGTATTTGCGAATGGTGTGGGCAGGCTTAACAGTGCTAACTTAATTTATAGATACAGTAGCATAGGCTGATATTTTCAGTGAGTTTGCTACGCTTTACCCATCTGTACTGTACCGGTACTGTATGTGTGGTCCTTTTAAACAAGTTTTTAGATTTTGAACCGCTCATAAATTACAACTAAATAATAAATTAAAAATAATAAGTAATTGAAAACATAAATATGCCTACAACCACTCAATTAATGTGCCAGTACCAGAAATTCAAACTAAAGCAATAATTTATTAAAATAACCATGATTTTTGTTAAAATCATATTCTTCATATGGTAGAAATATATAGGGTAAACAGCGCTCAAAACTTACATGCAAAAAGCTCAGCTGCTTGTTTGTACATCTTATTGTTGGCAACGGTACATTTTTCAACAGTAGTGTTGAATTTAAATTGGTTTGATTCAACCGCTATGCTGTCTGTGTGTTTTAACCCTCACACGTGTAGCAAAGTTGTCAGGGCGCAAAGTGGCTCTCTGCACAGCAACTACACTGCACTTAAGATTAACAACTCACCTTTTCAACATGTTATTACAAATGGAGTTGGGAGAAATTACTTCTACCATCCATCCAACAAATTCACTAGCTTTGCTAATTGTTTCAAATATATCGTCTCTCTTCTTTTCTGTCAGTGTTTTAGAATCGGCACACCCAAGTTTTTTCAGATCCTCTTCCTTGCTTAATGGACAGTATGCTATGCCATATACCATAGGACCTTAAACAGTTTGCAATAACTACTACTTATTTATCACAATTGGTACCTACTTAAGCTTATGCACTAAGTTTAACTTTTAATAGAGAGAAATTTCTTGATGTGGCATACCGACTAACAGTAAGCTGTGGCAGTTAGGTTAAGTTACGTTACTGATGACCAAAACCTATCGTTGCCTGATTGACAGGAGCACGCTATTACAGGCAAAAGGATGCAATAGTGTGGGTCTCGGAAGTTGTAAAAAATGCTATTCCGTATGAAAGACTCTATCAAGCTAGTTACAGTACAATGATTAGTTTGCGCTGAAGCCTTGAAACCTACATAATTTGAAACTCATTTAATTAGTTGGTGTAAATCTAAGCTGTCAAAGTGTGCTACAACAACAAAATGGGGTTAGGTGAAAATAACAAAAAAGCTTAAAACCTGACGCCCATCATAGTTAGGTACTCATAATTACCCAAGTTGTACCTAACCTGAATCCGGTACTGCACCCCAACACAATTCTTCTGACATCTTAAGGCTTTCACCAACTGATCAAGTGAGTTTTGATTGATATAAACATGTTCAAAACAATTCAAACATTATCATCAACTATCATGTAGGCTTAATAGAGATCAAATACTGTACGGAGATTACTTGATGGCCAGCTACTTTAACACCCCCTCCAATGTTTGTAAACTGTTTACTGACACAGCCAAACAAACAACTATCAATGAAATATACCTAATTAATGGTGTTTAACAATCAGCTGTGATTAAACAGTATGCAAACAGTATCAAGCAGTATGCAACCTGACCGTGATTGCGACGAAGCGTCCGACCGATTTGTCTGATAGGCCTATCTTTTTATTAAATATCGAGTATCGTGTAATCGTGTGTGCATATGTGTGTGTTGTATTATTTTAACTTTGTAACAACGGTGATTACTGGAATTCTGAAGATGGTTCCATTGAACTGAAACATGTCAATTAGTTTGTTACATGTAAAAATTTGAACTGTGGACGAAAAAGGTGTAAATTTTCATGTGAAAAACAGTTCAGGGGCTAAAAAGGATAAGTTACAAATTATGATGTGATTAAACCTCACAATATAAGACAAGTTCGCATACAACACACTGACGTAAGGGTACTGTAGCGAATTTCCGCGGTCAAAACATTAAAAAATAAAATAATGGGTTTAAACTTGTAGTATTATTTGGAAATTGGAAAATATTTTATTTTATGGCTGATCTGATGCTCCTGATCCTATGTTAATGCAAGATTGGAATAGCAAAGTTTTGCATTAAAAGATTAGGAGGAGGTCCTGTCAGGATCGAGAGTTGGTATGGTGGTAGGGGGTGATAAAACTACCGGTACATCAAAATATGAAAAACACCCTTTTCCATATACAATCCTATAATCCCCATAAGACAACACACTGTGTTTATTCTAAATGACATGATTCTTTTGTTAAGGTAATTTGTATCCAGAATTATATTAAATACCCCCGTAGCAGCAAACCTACATACTCAGCGAATTTCCAATAGATATATAAATGTCTTAATACTACATAAAGCCACTTACCAAGTTTCACAAAAATATATTCACAAATAAGCGATATGTACAATTTTAATTTTTCTCCATAAGAATAACATTGGGGCTGAGTACGCAGGTTTGCTCCAACAAGGAACACAAAAAAAGAAATTTTATGCTAATATCAATATAACTCAACTAGGTGAAGTCATATACCAGATTTGATTAGGCTAATTTATGTTCATAATTAAGGGAGACATGGTATTTAATTATTATCCATAAGAATAACATGGGGGCTGAGTACGCAGGTTTGCTGCTACGGGTGCCTTTGGCAAAAAATAATTTTTTTGAGCAAATATCAATATACCACAACCAGATGAAGCCATATACCAAGTTTCGTCAGTAAACGTTCATAAATAAGCGAGATATAAAATTTTTCTTTTCCTCCATAAGAATAACATTAGACTACGTACTGTGTTTAGCACTTTCAATATCTCGGTAACCAATTGACGTAGAGAAATGATGAAAATACCAAATTGTGTGTTTTTTAAGCTGAATCCAATGATAAAAACTAAAATTAGATTTATTCAAAAATTACATGTAAAAAATTCAAAAAACCCATTTTTGGGGTACAAAACCCTCCCAAAATACTCTTTCGGATAGAGCGATCTGGCTGGTTTTCGAACTTATAGTCATAAATGTTGCTTTACACGTTTATACCAAATTTCATCAAAATCGGATCATTTTTACAGGAGTTATCGTGCTCACGGACACATATATATATATATATATATATATATATATATATATATATATATATATATATATATATACAGTTTCGAACGAATGGTGTTTTTGGGGTCTGGGGACCTCAAAATGAAAAGTTATCATCGTCCCGGGCCTAGGTCTTACCATGCCGACTACAAAGTTTTAATAGCTTCTTCCCTATAGGGGAAATTCGCTAAAACCAGTATTGAGTCCTACTAACTTACTAATAAATTTTCCTAGAAACGTTACATGGGATGAGTAAGGGTCTTTTTAATTAAAATTATGCTGCCGGTAAGTTACTCTAAAATGTGACCCATTGCCGTGCTACAAAAATTGGGTGCAGTACGATAAGCTTCCACCAAAACAATCAAATATCAAATATGCTATGATACCGTCCTTCGATACTACAGTTGAGAATTTTGTAAACTACAGTAAATTAAAACAATCAAACCATGACAAAAATAATGCCCTGCAGAGTTAGGTTAGGTTAGTTTATTACAGTTTATGTTAGTTTAAGCATATTTACATAGTCACAATTTAAACACTAACACAACACAAACGGACGGTATGGTACTTAAATGTTTTTTTTAATCGTACCGTCCGTTTGTATTGTGTTAGTGTTTAAATTGTGACTAGCCTATGTGTTTACTTTTTATGTTTGTTTTGATCGTACCGTCTATTGGGGTTGTGTTAGTGTTTAAATTGTGACTAGCCTACTTATGTGTTTACTTTGTAATTTATCGACGCCAGATTTGATAATGGGACAAAAAACCCGAAACTAATCATCTGCTAGTATACAAAGGAATGACGACGGAAAGGAATCTGTAGACCTGCTTTATTTTGAGTCACACTTCAATCCTAGAGGTAATATGAATAACCTATCACCACAGAACACTGTAAAGTTAACACTTTCTCACTGTGTATTAAATACCCCCGTCGCAGCAAACCTGCATACTCAGCGAATTTCCAATGCATATACCTATATTTTTCTCACTACCACATAAAGCCACTCACCAAGTTTCATCAAGATTCATGAATAAACAAGTGATATATAGCATTTGATTTATTCTCCATAAGAATAACATTGAAGGGTGAGTACGCAGCTTTGCTGCAACAAGAAAGATAAGAAATGTATTTTATACAATCATTAACATAACTTAACCAGGTGAAGCTAAATACCAAATTTTATTAATTTATGTTCATAATTAAGGGAGATATACAACATTACTTATTCTCTATTAGAATAAAATTAGGGCTGAGTACGCAGGTTTGCTGCTACGGGGACAATTGGCAAAGATTATTTTTTGTGCAAGTATCAATATAACAGTACTCGGTGAAGCCACATGCCAAGTTTCATAAATACACATTCATAAATAATCAAGATATCAAATTTTAATTATTCTCCATAAGGATAAAATTGGACAACGTACCGTGTTTAGCACTTTGAATATCTCTGGAACGGTTAGACGTAGAATCACAATTTAAACACCAAAATGATTGTTTTTTTAGAGCTGAACTAACTAATTGGTAGAAGCAAATGTGAGGTTTACAGTAAAATTAACTGAGGGAAAGTTAAAAACCCTTTTCCCATAAGATTAACATGGCAGATTTTATTAATACGTTTTTTGGATTTTCTCTGCAACCACTTAACCTAGGTTAATGATTAAAAATACCTTACCATATTATTTGTTTTTCTAAGCTCTGTAAAATGGTCAAAACCAAAATTGAGTGTTTTACAAATTGTAAGATAACAAATTCAATAAACCGATTTTTTGAATTTTTTGAAACACCATAAACCCCCCTTCCCATGGTCCGATCTTTCTGGTTTTCCAACTTAAAGTCATAAATGTTGCATTACATGTTCGTGCCAAGTTTCATCGAAATCGGATGTTTTTTACTCAAGTTATCGCAGTAACCGACACACACACACACACACACACACACACACACACACACACACACACACACACACACACACACACACACACACACTACCACACAAATACCGTAGTAGTATTTTTTGGCATCTGGGGACCTCAAAACGAAAAGTTATCATGGTCTCGGGCTTATCGATATATCAATCATGTTAATGAAAATTTTATAGCCTATTCGCTTGTTTTGGTGGATACTTATCATAGATACTGTCCCCCACAAATTGTTCATAACCCTTTTATTTACTTTCACTGGTTTCAACCCATAGCATATTCGTTAAACCCACATTATTTTAAGGCTCCGTCAGGCCCCAACGCTTGACTGTGACAGGTCCGTCAACTGGGCATGCCCTTTAAAACCAGAACACATGGAAAGCCTAATTCAGGGGGGGCGAAGGGGCGGTAACCCCCCAAACCTTAAAATTATTATTTTGTATTCAATTATTTAGGCCTCAGTACAATGGAAATTTCTTGAGTACAAGGTTATTGATATATTATGTTAACTTTACTTTCATTCGTTGTATAATGTCACATAGTTTTGAAAGACACTGGCCATAGTTGTAGGTCAAGTTCATGCTCTGTGTATGGTGATTGTTTATTTTCGAGCAATTGAGCAACAAACAGGAGATTGCTGTAAATAAGACTAGGGATGCTTTATGTTTTAACACATGAAACCAGGCACTTAAAACTTACCCAACACAGGGCCTCTTCCAGCTTCATCTACTCCTAATTTACAGGGCTCGTCCTGGCATATCTTGGGAACTGGAGATGTAAAAACTAAATCTTCGGCATGATTTCTTTCCTTTAAAAAACTTTTGATTTTGCTGATTTCGTCAACTTCAATGGAGGCAGTAAACATTATGTCAATAAAAGGTACGAATATATGGCTTATAATATTAAACTCTAATCTGTACCTATTGCACTAATAATTTTTTCTCAAATAAAAATAATAACTTATCGTTTTCAAGCTAAAAATTAATATGATGTTTATAGTGTAGAAGTTATATTACTGCTATTCACATTCACATAGAGCTCAGTGCTGTTCGCCTTCTTGACCAGACCATTTGACATGGATTTTGGCGGGAAATAAAGTTCGATATGAAATAAGGTCATAGAGTATACATTGCTGCAGATAATAAAGATATATTATTATTATTTGCACAGACTAAGTACGGTACTTTTGGTATTTGCCAAGTATATTTTCAAGTATTCCATGTTCAGTAGCATAGACTAACTACAGTTAGTCTATACAAATTTAAGCAACAATTTTAGTCTATAATTTTAGCAAATTATAAGATCCCCTCGACCATTTGGTCGATTCGAGCCGGATTAGGTGAATGGCCCATTGGACCATCATTCACTCTCTAACTCTGAGCTTTTATTTATCTCATGTCACGTGTCTGGCCCATGTCTAAATTATGAACAACCCAGAGATAGTATCAAGTGTGTTATCATTGTTTCCTTTGAATAATGGTATTATAAATTAATCAAGACCTGATTATGGCACCAACGCGAGGGACGGAATTGCGGTTTGAAACTTACGAGCGACTTTAATGCTATTATAAAAGCAAGATTTTTGGTGATTAAGAAAACCGTGGATGAATTAACCGATCAGTCTGATCATATTTGACTAAAATTCAAGAAAAATCATTAGTTGCGTATCGTGCTGAATTAAATGCAAAAAAGAAGACTTTGACGGCAACTTTAACCGTATACTTAATTCTTCTGATCAAAGCATTGATATTAACGTACTAATCTCGGACCAGAATGACATCAAAGAATTGTTCGTATACATTTCAAGTCGTATCGAGACGCTAATTGCTGACCCTATCGAAAGTGATAAACCTGGTTCAGATGAAATCTCCTCTCCTAGTCGTTTATCCGTGTTAAGTAGCGCTCAAGTACGGTTACCGAAAATTAACTTGCCTAAGTTCAATGGTGACTTAGCTACATGGTCGTCCTTCATAAACCTCTATGACACAACCATACATAACAATAGCTCCTTGTCTGATGTAGTGTGTTTCCAATACTTGTTAGGATTACTGGAAAAGGAACCTTTAAGTCTCATACACAGTCTTAATATCACACCCGAAAATTATCGCATCGCGTATCAGTTGTTACGTGATAGATATCATAACGATCAGCGTCTTCAACTGTTGCATATCAACCAACTTTTAGATCTTCCTAACATTTCGGCGTCCAACATCAACGCAGTTAGGCACTTCGTTAACCTATTCAACGAAAACACACAAGCTCTGTTAGCATTGAAATACGCGATGTCCAGAATATGAATCTACTTTTGTCTGTAGTTTTATTGCGAAAAATGGACCTCAATCTTCGTCGTAATTGGAATCAGTTCGCAACACTCTTCTGATGTGTGTAATCAAACGTTGCCCACATCACAACAAATCATTGCTTTCCTTAATAATGAATGCACCCATTTAGAGGACGCAATGCTATCTCAAAAAATGCAAACCCATGACATCCAAACAATACAAGTCCAATTAAAATTCATTGGTCAACCAGTTCCTCTCAAGAAAAATGTTGCAATGTATGTCACTCAGTCCCCAGAGCATAAACTCACATCCGTGCCATCCATCTCATGTTTTGTATGTAACCAATCAAGTCATAAGGTATATACATGCCCTTCATTCTTATCCCAATCACCCTCTGAACGATTTCAAGTAGTGAAGAAATCTCAAAAATGTGTTTCGTGTCTCGGCTCGCATGCTACCAAAGCATGTAAATCACTGTCGTCATGTAAGAAATGTAATAAACGACACCATACTCTGTTACAGTTTGACCCAATTGAGGCTGGTAAGGTTGTACAAACATCAAATCAGCCAAACCGCATCAACCTGTACACGAAACCACTGTTTCGGGAAAACGGAACACAGCTGTGTCACTACATAATCAGCCTGTGTTACCTAGTATGAGTAATACTGTATTACTCGCTACGCTTTTAGTTCAAATCATATCTTCATGTGGCGAATGCCATACATTTCGTGCTCTAATTGATTCCGGCAGTATGTGTAGCTTAATCACTGAACGTGCTGCAATGCTTTTGAATTTGAAACGCTGTAAGTCAACAGTTCAATTGTCAGGTATTGATCAATATGTCACCAAGAACAAAGGACCGATTTTTATTGGTCTCAAAACAATGTCAGGGAAAACTGTAATTGAAGCATTACCTACCTTAGTTCTTGATAAACTAACAGTCGAATTGCCACGCACACCTATTTCTAATGACGTTTTACGTCTCACACAATCTCTTAAACTTGCTGACCCTTCATTCCATATACCAGGACGCATTGACATAGTCATTGGCAGTGCCATCTTTCCTCATCTTCTGACCCAAACCCAGTTTTCACTTGGTCCTAATTTACCTTCTACATTAGGAACAATCTTTGGTTTTGTACTCATGGGTACAGCTCCATGCATACCTCCCAGTGATGATTCTCACGAAAATAACTCTACATCCACCCTAAACGTATGTCTTCACACGACCAGTGAGGCTGATTTGCATTCTGCAATCCAGCGGTTCTGGACACAAGAAGAATTACCTTCAAAATCCATACGATCACATGAAGAAACATTATGTGACAATCATTTTTCTGATACACAGCCCGTGATGAAAATGGACGTTATATGTTGTGAGACTTCCTCTCAAAGAGTCTCATACTTGTATTGGTGAATCTAAGCGTGCCGCTGAAACACGTTTATATGCCATGGAACGTAAGTTTGGTTCCAATGGTAAATTCTCACAACTTTATCACGAGTTCATGGATGAGTACCTCTGAGTCTAGGTCATATGTCCAAATTAACAAATGCGGATCTCCACATTAACCACATTATTACCTGCCGCACCATGGAGTGATTAAAGAGAATAGCAGTACCACGAAACTCCGCACAGTTTTCGACGGCAGCTGTAAAACAAGCTCTGGTTTATCACTCAGTGATATTCTCTTGACAGGTCCCAAGTTGCAAAACAACATTTGCGATTTACTCTTACAGTTTCGTTGCCACAATGTCGTATTTTGCTGCGACATTAGGCAAATGTATCGCCAGATAACAATTCACCCTGACGACCGTCATCTTTAATTAATTCTTTGGCGTCAAAATTCCAAGCAACCTGTTGATATATTTCAATTAAATACCGTTACACACGGTATGAACAGTTCCCCATACTTAGCTATCCGCACACTCCATCAGCTTGCCATTGATGAAGGATACAAATACCCTACTGCCGCTCATGCATTGCTACATCATACCTATGTTGACGACATAATTACAGGTGCGGAAACTACAGAAGAAGCGCTCTTACTTCAATCTGAACTCATTAAACTACTAAAAGCAGGTTGTTTTGAATTAAGGAAATGGGTTTCAAACTGTCCAGCTGTGTTGACTACTGTTTCCCAATCTCATCTTGAAACTCCTAAGTTTCTTCAAAACTCTGATGCCCCTCACTTTAATGTTTTAGGACTTCAGTGGTCCACTTCAGACACATTTTCCTATAACTTTCAAATCTCACAGTCCAACAAATTACCGACCAAGCGGACAGTTCTAAGCACTATTGCACAAATATTTGATCCTTGTGGTTTTCTAGTTCCATTTATCATGATGGCAAAATGTTTCATGCAGCTACTTTGGACAAAAGGCCTATCATGGGATTCCCCCCTACCTGCTGAACTTCACACCCAATGGAAATGGTTTTCTGATGACATGCAATACTTATCACAAATTTCTATACCTCGTTCTTTAAACTTATCATCAAATTGCAACTTTGAATTACATGGTTTTTGTGATGCATCCGAATTAGGATACGCAGCTACAACGTATGTAAGATGTGAATTCCCTGACAAATCTATATGTACGAAACTGTTGATGGCAAAGAGTCGTGTGACACCATTGAAAAGGGTTACTATTCCAAGACTTGAACTATGTGCGGCATATTTATTATCACAGATGATTAACCACATTCAACATTTATTTTCTGATATTTTTAATACACATAAAATTCATTTATGGTGTGATTCAGCGATAGTTTTGACATGGATACAAACCCCATCCTATCGATTGAAAACTTACGTTGCCAATCGTGTTTCACTGATTCAAGAACTAACACCAACAAAAGTCTGGAGACATATATCGTCGGAACACAACCCTGCAGATTGTGCATCTCGCGGAATACGACTCTCATCTCTAATCAGTCACTCTAATAACACTTGGTGGAACGGCCCGACTTGGCTCTCTCTCCCTGCTTCGTAATGGCCGTCTTCTAATTTTAACCTCATTCCCTTAGATACTTCTCATGAGATTAAACAAAATCATCTACCTTCTTTTATGGTTGTTAACAAACCTGAGTGGTCCATTTTAACTAAATTCTCTTCATGGACTACCATTGTACGTGTTATGTCATACGTTTTGAGATTTGTACATGACTGTCGTAATCCTGACTCTAACCGCCATTTTAACTATTTAAGTACTCAAGAGTTTTTTATTTTGTTCAACAATCTGTCATGTCTGACGAATTTAAACATTTGTCTCAAGAACAGACTTGCTCTAAACGTCTCCAACGTTTAAAACCATTTATAGGTTCGGACAAACTAATACGAGTTGGCGGTCGCATCAGTCTAGCACCACTCTCTCACGATATTCGGCATCCAATTGTGTTACTACCTAAACACCACCACATAGTCAATGTTCTCATAGATTATTATCATAATCTTTATCTACACGCTGGACCTCAACTGATCCAATCATTGCTGTCAAAATTTGCTTGGATACTTTGTGCTCGGAACGTGATCAGGTCGCGTATTTTTAAATGTATCACTTGTTTCAAACTTCGTCCGAAAACATTGTCACCTCTTATGGGAGATCTACCACCATGCCGTATCACACCAGCTAAACCTCTCTTATCTACGGGAATCGATTATGGAGGACCGTTTAACATCAAAGTCACAAACCTAAGATTTATCAAACAGATAAAGGTATATATTTGTATTTTCATCTGCATGGTAACCAAAGCCGTACACATCGAAGTAGTGCATGATGTTTCTACTTCTGCCTTCATTGCTGCTCTTGTCAGATTTACAGCACGACATGGCCAATATGTAAGCACATTTATTCAGATTGTGGTACCAATTTTGTTGGCGCTAATACAGAGCTAAGAAAAATCATAAAAGAACTTAAAGTCGAATAAACGCGTGATATCGTCAATCATTTTGCCACCGAGCATGGAATTACTTTCCGTTATAATCCACCAGCTGCACCCCACCATGGTGGGTTATGGGAATCAGAGATTTAGAGTGCCTAACATCACTTATACAGAGTTATCGGTTCAACAATACTAACATATCCAGAATTCACGACACTTACTACTCGTGTTGAAGCGATGCTAAATTCTAGACCGTTAACACCACTTTCATCTGACCCTTCCGACTTGTTCCCACTTACTCCAGGACATTTTTTAACCGGAGCTCCTCTTGTTTCAATTCCGGAAACTGATTTGACTACTGTACCAACGAATCGGTTGAAACTTTGGAAACTTTCATCTGCATTTTTTCAACACATTTGGAAAAGATGGACTGCTGAATACTTTCACACGCTAAAACAACAATCAAAGTGAACAATCTCAACCAAACATTTAAAAATCGGAGACTTGGTTTTAATCCAATCTCCAACCCCATCATTGCAGTGGCCTCTTGCCAGAGTCACAGCTTATTTCCTGGTAATGATGGTGTTGTTCGAGTAGCTGAAGTACGTACTGCAAACAGCTGTTTTCGTCGTCCCGTTACTAAACTGTGCGTTCTACCTTTGGATTGACATTTATGTTGAAGTAAGATACTTCAAGGCTGGGAGTATGTTCAGTTTTAAATACAAGAAGAAAGGTCAAGATACAAAAATATGATGTATTCCTTGTATTCACTAGACATGGGTACATCACGTTTTCTTTTTCCCTGTTTTTTCTGTTTCTCACTTTATTAGCTGCATACACTTCTAGCATTTTACATATTTTCTAGTAACCATCTGTTAATAACACATTTTTAAATGTCATATGTTTTAATTTCCTTTGTTTTTATTCTGTATTCATTGTTCACATAGCAACCCCAAAACTTATTGTTTTCATCCTTTCACAAAACCTTTCCATATTATTTAAAAACTACATTTTCATTAATCAATTCTTATAATTCTCTTAGTAAAGTATTTAGTACTTCTCAAAACATCTCCCTTTAATATTAATATTTGAATATGCATTATTAAATTATACAATCTGTGATTATTGTGTGTGAAACTTTCCTTGTATGAAATGAATGCAACAACCAACCATGGACCTACCTAGATGATCTACTGAGTGTGGAGTAAAAATGAACTTCATCCTTTCGTGAGTGAATTGAATTATCCATTAACAAACTTGTCAACCATAAACCTTTTGTGACATTGAGACCTTTATGTAAAATTATTATTTCATACCTTTGTAAAATACAATATTCAAATAATTGTTAACTCTAGTCTTTCTTTTGTTCAACTATTACTTTTGGTTTCACAAGGTACCAAATTAACCTTGTGTGGTCCTTCATACTGTCTAATCTATAAACCCCCTCAATATACAATCTTAGCAAATTATAAGATCCCCTCAACCAGTATAAATATATCTATAAATAAAAAAATTTATCGCATACTTTATAATAAAGGATTGTTTATAGTAACAATTGTTTACATATTGAAATAGTAATATATAAGCCCTTTATAGAAATAGTACCAGGGGGCCTAGCTTTGCTCGGGGGAAGGCCAGTCCGTTTGTTTAGATGACTTGGAATAATATATTTCACCACTCCCCCCTAATGATAATCAGATTTTTTATAACTCATTTGTCTCTTTTCTACAATTTTAAGGTCACTCCAGTTGTTATTTATAGCTCAATGTCCCTTTGATTTATTTTACTACTCTATATATGTAATATTCACTAAAATATTTTAATCTGTAATCTCAGGAAACCACATATTAATAATCATAAACAAGATGAGTATTACCATTGATTTTGGATATCCCAAGACTAGTTAATTTTTGAAGCCAGAAAAACGGATAAGCTGGTCCACTAATCAGCCCACTCTATCAGCTGCTGGCCAAAACAAATATAAAAATCCCGTTCTTCAGATAAAATAAATCCCGTTTTATACCTTTAAATCTCCTTCAAAAACTCCTTTTCATCCAGCTTTTGATCTGAGAACATTATTATGTTTCCCGCTTGCAGCATCAAATAGTTTTCTATTTACTTTGACCACCTCTTCTGTATGTTTATATTCTTGAAATACTTCAGGAAATTATACCAACCAAAATTAATTGCGATGAGGGGTTTTCAAACTAATTACGATTTAGTTGGACCTCAGAGAAGAAAGATTAATTTATTTTAGAGAAAAAAGAGAATTCAGAGAAAGAAGTTTCTTCTCTGTGGTTAAACTAAGTATTTCTGCTTCGTTCTACTCTGCTCCTAAAGGCGGTCCCACACTTCTCCCGAACATTCAGCCGAACATTCTCAAGAATGTTTACTGGACATTCTGTCTCGTATGTCCCCGTATGTATTCAAAGGTTCGTGCAGCTCCCACACTTTTCGCGAATACTCCGAACTCGCGATAAGTGTGGGAGCTGCGCGAACTTTGAATACGGGACCGAATGTTCAGTGAACATTCGGGCGAATGTTCAGCCGAACATTCCGACGAATATTCGGGAGGCTCCCACACTGTTCGCGAACATGCATCATTGCATCATTGATAGTCAACGATCTTGTTCTATTGAGATAATACTATAAATGATGCGCATTTATTTGTATGCGTACCGTATTTATGTTTTCTGCTTTCAAGTGAGTATTTAATACCACTTAAGTGGTAAATGATTATGAATAGATATGATTATGAATAGTAGACCCGTGGCAGTTGAAGACGATTCCTTCTCTGTCGGCCCAGTCCACCCTGTTGCTCCTCAGTTCTTTCAACAGCCATCAGGAGTTCCTGCTCCTCTTCCGACGAATTATTAAACATTCTATAATCCTGTAAAAACAGTTTTGCAGTCATAATTAATATGTCACAAAATAAAAAATATAGTCACACACAGCTATCAGGATTTCAGGTCCCTTTTCTGACGAACTATAAGAAGAAATAAACATAGTTACAAACATAGTAATACTCACATTTCTATCCGGGGGTATGGCTGATATAGAACCAGTCATAATAAGTACTACAACTAGCTCCATGAACATTGTGTACAGAAGTACCAGTGTTTGCGACTGCCTTCTATTTATATGAACGTTATCATCACTGTCTTTATCAATAGTGCTTGACCTTTATGACCCAGGTTTCCACACCACAGTAGACCGTACTGGTCAGGCTGTACGGGTCCCAGTGCGTTCTTTTTAGTTATCCAGAGCATCACCGGTAGTCCTAACCTCTGGAGTGAGGGACCCCATCCATCGCTCGCTTACGGTGGTAGCCACTCCATAACAAAATGCTACCTCCCATGACCCAAGTTTCCACACCAACTCTATGGAAGTACATTCTCAACATGTCGAGAGAAAAATCATAGTTTTCTGACAGCAAATTCCAATCCATGTACCGGTCAAATTTAGTAATAAAACTGCCAGTCAAAACGCCTTCTAGAGCTTTTCGCTCCTACAGGGTTCACTGTGATCCCAAGTAATTTCCCTGACATCATGGTGAAATTCCCGCAGGAATTCAGCCTTTTCAAGACCGTTTTTGTATATCACTCTGAAAGATTTACAAAAATCACGTATGATTCGTTCATTATACTTAACACCATCGTCATCCCATTTTATACGATGAAAATGGCGCGAAAGCCATCGCGCGGTGCGTCTCATTTTTGCATTTAAATGGTAAAAGCTGTAAGATGATTTGAATACGATCTATCTTTGAAGGTTTTTCCCGACCACCGCCAACTCTTTGATAATAAACCGGTTATTGTTGTCCTTGAACCCTTGAAATTCCACATCGCCACCATTTGCAATGCTAACCTCGTCCAATAGCCTATCAGCATCGAGGCAAGGTAGTTCTACAGGTTTCGACACGTCTTCCGAGCCACTATTTATTCTGTTAATGTATTCCTGAATCAGAAGTTCGTTGTAAAACAGTTCGTTAATATCCCTATGTGAGTGTCCTCCCTATAGGGAGGACACTCACAAACTGGGACCATTCGTTTCGATTTAGAGTTAAAGTATGCTCTCCGTCATAGAGGAATGCGCAAGATTTATCAAAAACATTCTTCACCTTTATATCCTCCCCTCCATTGAGACGCCAATAGAATTTGGTTTGATTCTCCAAAGTGGCTTTTATGTAAATTGCACAGAAAACTGTTTAAAAGTGTCTAGTAACCAGTACAGTTCCTTTATACAATACAGTTCCTTTATGCCCCTTGAACAAAATCCCCAGACTATTGCATCTGTTTTTAAAAATACCGATTATTAAACACTTTGTCAGCTCGGAATTTAGAAAGTGAACAGTCTTTAGAAAAATACCGGTCTTTACGTCAATAGGTTCCTTACGCCGCTTAAAGCGGATAAGGTCCATATCCATACTTACCTCTTCTCCTAGAACCTCTGACGATACATCCGCACTGGCCGGCTCCATGTCTGCAACTGAAGGATCTGCACGATGAAACGAGTTTAATTAGTATACAGTGTCATACCCCTCAGGGCACCTCCTCCACTTTGACCGTTGGTGAGTCATTATACTATAAAGTAATCAGTCCCCGTGTTACATCATCATTCACGTCTGCCTCTACAACGAAATGAATTTTCAGTTCAAAAGTTTTACATTCATAAGTTCCGTCTTGTTTACAAATTTACACGGCTAAATCATTGGTGATAAGTTAATAGATTAAGGAGATTCTCCGGAA
This sequence comes from Allygus modestus, assembly GCA_963675035.1. Lineage (NCBI taxonomy): Eukaryota > Metazoa > Arthropoda > Insecta > Hemiptera > Cicadellidae > Allygus > Allygus modestus. The sequence continues at coordinate 345,663,695 of OY776111.1, forward strand.
CACAACAATCGCAAAACTCTGAGCCTGAAATAGTACGGATTGTTAAACTGTCAAACTTCCCGCTCGGTTTGACGTCGATTCTTTTACCACTACCACTACGATTCCATTTAACCATTTCTATAACATTTTGAAAATGCAACGGTCACTTCAGCCACCTTATTCGCTACATATTCTCTACATGCCCTAAAATTACGCCTGAGAACCTCAACGGTCGGATCCATCGTGACGACTGAGACCTATTCCACCTTCTAGCTTACTCTTTTTTGCTTCAGGCTCCTCCTCCTCCTCCACCTCATCAGAAGTGTTATCGTATTTAGGGTTTTGAATTTAATCACCACGTATACTACATCATCTTTGTTAAATTCTCTAGATTCCGAGAGGCTAGTATAAGGACGTTCCGTCTCATCCCACTCGTCCTCAAGCCAAAACGATTCACGTTCATGCCACCCGTCCTTGGTGTAGCGTTGACATCAAGTTTGTTATACTTTAAAAATGATTTCCTTTTCTGGAGAATCTGTTCCGACGAGAGTCCATTAAGAGTCATTGCCTCGCTGTACATAAATTCCAACTCTATTCTGTCAAATCTCCCGTTAGATTTCACTTCCAACTTCAATGGCTCCCCGTCAAAATCTATTTTACGAACAAGTCTCCCCTTCCTTAACATATTTATACAAATCCAACCTACCTCTGCATACTCCTCCGAGCAGACCGAAGATACATCATCATCGCACGGATCCATGTTAAAGACTGATTGATGTTTAGTCATCAATATACCCTTATTCCCTTCCCACCACATCTTCCCCTTTCCTCCTTGACTTAGATAACCTTTTTCACGGTCCCCGTGAGTAAAGTGTAAACTAGGTGGGAGTCATGTAAAATGAGACAATAAGCTGCAGTTTTGGCGAGAAAGTTGTTCTTAGCTTCAAACTCTAACCTTACATCTATAGGTCCCGACTTGATTGTGTCATTTTGTTTTGAAAAGTCGATAACGTATAGTGTTGTCTTGTCTTTAAAGGTATCCAAATCCACACCAGGATACGTATCCCTGCCGTAATAGGATTTTTGAAACCGCGAAAACATATCATAAAATATAGTCATATCACCATGGATGTTATCATGAGGATAGTATTGAGAGTTGAGGTACAGTTTTACATTTGAAATAGCACAACTATCAAAGCAGGACATATCTGTGTTGAATTTATGTTTTTTATCTGTCTGGAAGGCCAGTACAGCGTACCGAGGTTTTTCCAGCTGAGAAGTTGTTTTAACAGTCCAAGACTGGCGAGTGTTGTTTTCCGGTAGAGAAGGGCATTCGTGAAGTTCCCAAGACCAGAAGGGTGTTTGTACGGATTTATCTTTCTCAATCATTCGCAAAAGTTTTAAACTATATGTATCAGTGACCGAGACGTGAGGAAGCCGCCAGTACAAAAGGCTTATCTCTATGGTGCAAGAGGTCGCGTCAGCGGATGTGATAGCGTCGAGGTCAGAAGCTGATCTTAGCAAGTAAGCTCTTGTTTGTACACCCTTTTTAGCGAATTTCCCCTATAGGGAAGAAGCTATTACCGTAGGTCTCATGGTAAGATTTAAGCCCGAGACCATGACAAATTTTTTTTTTTTGGTCCCCAGATGACTAAAACACGATTCGTTCAAATTTATATATATGTATATATATATCTATATATATATATATATATATATATATATATATATATATATATATGGATGTATAAAGCAGTTTGAAGCCACAGCTGTTTGAGGCCAGAAATTTCTGGCTTTAATAGTCTGTAAGCTTCTCAAGAAATTACATTAAATATATTTAATTTGACAGCGGTTTGAAGCCACCATATTCGAGAAATAACGTTGATATACACAGCAGTTCAAAGCCAATCTGTAAATCCACTAAAAATCATTAATCCTTATCGAATTTTGTGGCATGACTATAATACTTATTTTCCGCGTTCGGAGTAGACTTGTTTTAATAGCTGCCAATATGAATATAATATATATCGTGTAAGGAAATAAGGTAAATCGACAACAAAAACAGTTGATACAACTTGTTATGATATGAACTGGTATTAGTCAAAATGGATTTTATTTTATGCAGAATAATCGAAAAATAATTAGGAGATGACCATAGCAAATGTATAAATATGCCTTGGAATCGTATATTATAATCTATCTATATCTATAAATACGGAAAACCGACCATCCCCCAGGCCAAACCCTGACACCTACAACCAAGAAACTCGGCAGATATACTCTTTCCATGACATAGGTAAACATTAAGAAAAGATTTTAAGAAATTCCCATAGGGCTCCGAATCAAGTTGAGTCAAACTTGCAATCCAGTGTTATTCTTATGGATATTCCTTTGATTTGAGCTAAAACAGAAGATCATGATTCATAGAAGTTCCACAGGTCAACCACACAATGCGGCTTTATTCCTAGGTGAAACCAGGTATGATGGCAGCTAGTTAAAAATATTTATATATATAAATAAAACTAAAGATATGTATAATCTAAAAAATGTGATTATTGATAACAAAATAGTGTTGGTGTATGTCTAATACTAATTAGTTCTTAGTTTCAGTCCTCGCCCACCATTTCCTTACAAATTTAACTACACAAATTTTAAAACAATATTCAAATATTGTAACTGACGACAAACAAAGTAATTCCTACATTAATTGTTTTAAATAACGTTAAATACATAATTCTAATTATAAAATATCATATATTCTATTATGAGTAAGGTAAGCTTGCTTGCTTGCTTGGTTGCAACTCTGATCTCAAAAACTGCTCCAACGATTTCCTTTAAAACTTCTAATTAACAAATTTCTGGGTTAAAAATAAAGTTCTTGAAATGTTTCATCCTCAGGAACAGTCTAATTATGTAAAATAAATTTAAAAGTTAACAAAATAAACATTGTTCTAAATAGAGTTTCAAATCTAGACCGAAGAATTATAACAACTGTGAACTGTCAAACTAATCACTCGAAGTAGACCCGCAATACCCCCGCAGGAGCGGAGGTGTACGCAAATGCATTTCACCTTCCAATCAAAACAGGGGGAAAAGATACAGGACGTCAAGTACAAGCAAACCTCAAAACCGTATTCTACTGATTTAACTTTCGTTAATGTATACATAATCCTATAAGTAGGAACACGCTTATGAAAAAACCATTTCTAGTAAGAACTCAACTCCGCCCCCCAAACTCAGATAATCACAATCGCATATTTGACTCTATTCAGACCAAATTCCGGAGCTCTGAGGGTGAAGATTTTTCAAACCTGCAAAAGACACATCTAGAGAGTAAGAGCTTTTCATTGATACTAAACATGAAAACAAAATGTTAGATTTAGGAGTCTAAAATCGCCGAACAAAAATCAATAAAATCGATAATATATATTGTAACAAGTCTAACAGCTGGTTGAAATATATTGACAGGAATCTGTTATTTATTAGTTTGTTTACAAACAAATGTAGTCATTTTAATGTTTTAAAGGTAAACAGTAGCACGCGCGACGCCGACGGGACCAAGATGAATTAACAGGGACAGTCATGCTATATTCTCCTCTGAACTTGGTGGGCAAAACTAAAATAAGATAACATGGGTCGTTCCTATTTTCAGGGTTATGTCTCGGTTGCTGCAAACTCTTGAAAGCTGCTCTATTGGGCGACTGTTTATAATATATACGTTCAGTACTAACACCCAAGAGAAAAATATTCAAACCGGCCGAAGAGGGCTCACGTGCCCAAAAACAGCCCACTGTGGTCAGGGTCTTTCCCGACAAGTGAAATTTCATGAACGAACGAACGTTTTCCAACTAAACTTAAACAATAACAATTTGGAATATTTTTAATAAATCACAGTCAAAAATCGATAACAGCTGGATGGACTTTAGAACATGAGATGTCATATTAAAGTATTTTTACGTATATTTGCCATTACGTCTCAAAATTTTAAAAAAAGAGCATCTTTTATTAAATACAGTAAAGGGCTGAATTTTCGGAACAAAAATATCCGACGGCGAAAGTCTAAACTACGTGTTGATTGAAAATACGTAGTTATCATCCGTTCTTATATCAGTTGTTTTGTTATGTTTATTTACAACTGAAACAACCTTTCGTTGGGTAAGAACTTACTCGGTTTCGAGCAACAGAACAACTAGCTATAATTTAGATCCTGATCATAATTTCAACACTTACTGCAAAGAGATTTGTGTCTAAACTGCTTTGGTTTGATGACTTAAAATACGGTTTAGCTGGAACAAAGGTGGCTTTTCAAAACATGAATTACTGATCGTTTTGTAAGAAGATTTCGTTGTATCAGGATTAATGGGAATTATTTTTTCGCATAACAAGTCTATGTTATATAGAATTACAATCAAACCTAGGTAGGGCCGGATTTAGGAGCTGGGGGGCCCTAGGCTCAACCCGTGGTGCGGGTCCTTGTTGCCGTCCAGGTCCATGTTGGCGACCGTTTTTGCCTTAGATGATCCTTTTGAATGTATTACCATGCGGGGCGGCCCTTAGGCACGCTCCTGTGTAGCCTAGTTTAAATCCGGCCCTGGGCCTAGGGCTATATATTGTAACTTCATAATAACGGTAGCATGAATCAATGTTTTACTGTTTCCATTGTAATTTTAGATTCAATTTTAAAATTAAAAGAAGACTGAGCCTGTTGGATACTGCTTGAAGATAATTTGACTATTAAACATTGGTCAAAGTTTATAACATTATTTTGTTATAACAGTTATAATTTTAGCAAAAGTTGATCTAGTATTTGTTAACTTACAAATGAAAAAATGCGTTACATTTATTTGTCTGTTTTATTTGTTTATTATTAAAACATACCATAACCTGTGACTTGAACAGAGCAAATTAAATTAATTTGGTAACATGTAAATAATGCAGTTTAAACGGTGTTTTTGAAGATGTAGTGTTTATGAGCCACAACAACTGAAAACCATCTGAAACACACCATCACTACAACTCAACCCCTAGCGAATGTGTAGCTCTCCACTATAACTTATTGCCAAATTATTCGTTCCCAAACTTAACACAGTAAACATACCGAAAAATCAGAAATAAATGTTAAACAACTGACGAAGAATTGGGAGACAGTGGTGGGATAGGAGTGACTGGATGTGCGAACAGCATTCCCACCTTCCAATAAAAAACATCATTTACTCCGTGGGCGTAAACCAAACCTTCCGATGTAAAAATGTCCATTACAACGAAGTAGAATGTATAGTGCCCAGCTGCTCTATTAAAACCTCTTTCCAATTCGTCCATCACAAAGTAAAAATAGTCAAGACACCTAATAAATAAAAATGAGGTAAACAACAGTGATTGAAGAGGGAGAAAACGCAACAGGGGCGTGGCAAACTATAGGCAAAATCCTTAGCCTATCTGTACAATTGTTATGTAAATTAGTCCTGCAAAAGTAAATTGAATGTTCCGTGTCCTGTAGGCTTCTCTAAACCTGCAAGTGGCATCAGTAACCCCTGTGGGCCAGATGCGAACTTAGAATCTGTAGGCCCCCCTAGTATCAACCTCTAGCGCGGGTTTTCTTACTGCCCATCGCTCAGGTCAGAAACCTTTTTTTAATTAACAGCTTTAGTATATGGCTTTTGTGTGGTGCGGGCCCCCTTTTGGCGTGCGCCTACGTTTCCTATGCTTAAATCCGGCCCTGCGAAGCCTATACTATTATATAGTGTTGTGAATTATGATGTTGACGTTGTTGACTGTGTGAAAAGAGTCCGATATGGAAACAAAACAATGTGGGACCCGACTGCAATGCTGGTTATTGCTGGTTGACCGACTGCAATGTCGTGTAAATCACAAGTACAACTTATACATAAACATGAATAAAATCATTTTTTGGCGAATTCCCTCTATGGGAGAAAAGCTAATACCGTGGGCTGCATCGTAGTTCAGTATAGCATGCCGTAGTTGGCAGAAACATACATTTTGTATTGATTGTATTTTACATATTTTTATCTAGGTATACAAGATATAAAACACATTTTTAAAGAAACTCATCTTTAACTGGTCTAAAAACTACCTGTTTCAATCTTGTACATATTTTTTTATACGGGAATCATAAATGTCAGTTTTATTTTATGTTCGACGGTGCGATAACTTTCGTAAAAATAGTTCGATTTTGATGAAATTTTATACAAACGTATAAAGTAAAATTTATGACTAAAGTTTAAAACCCAGTCTGATCACATAAATTTAAGGATAATTTTGGTATCCCTGGTCTCTTATATGACGATATGAAAACAACTGGAACAAATTAAATTGTGTTCAGTATAGTTACTCATAGTTTCCGACAAAAATGATTTGTTATCTGGAATCTACTGATAAATTTATATGATTTCCAATAAAAAATTACATGTTTGCCAGCGGTAAGTTACACAGTACTTTTACCGTTCCACGATATAAGCTATGGTAAAGCTTCTTCCACGTAGAGGCAATTCTTTAAAACCTAAGCACGTATGGCTTCACAAAGTTAAATTCTACTGATATCTGCATAAACACCTATTATTTTGTGTTCCTTTTATTGTTACAGCAAACCTGCGTCCACAGCCCCAATGTTATTCTTTATGGAGAATAATTACAAGTTATATATCGCTTATTTCTGAATATATTTTTATGCTGTATTATAATGACATCAAGGCCTTCAGTAGGAGTTAATAAAAAAAATGTCTTTTATAAGAATTATAATAGGAAATTTTGAACCACTATAAATGAATACTAAACCAATTCACATTAATAAACCAATAACTCCCGCCCTTACAACAGAGAAAAGCAAATCAATTTATGGATCATTAGGCCTACCAATTCATAACAAAATCTAATAGTTTCTATTAATAGCATTACTCTACTGTAAACTCATAAGATACAGCAGGACCAGATATAAGCATAGGCTACACACAGGCGTGGGGTGCGCCGAAGGGCCTGCATGACAAGGGGACCTGTACCAAACAAAAACCACGAAGGAATATATACAAAAAACAGGTCGGCAACCTGGTAGTGGGGCATAGAGGCCCGCACTAAATGTTGGGCCTAGGGGGGCCTACCGCTCCTAAACCCGATCCTGAGAAGTGCGACTCAAACTCGTGCGCACCCCATGACACTCCGTAGGTAACTTTTAATGTCGCTCGTCATTACTACCACTAAAACAAATCCCTCTAACACAAAGTGGTTACTCTTAATCAAAACAAAATCAACTACCATGATGTAAATGATCAATTACTACTAAACCAACAGCATATTAACCGCAGTAGATAATAACATATACGCTAACACCGAAATCTAAAGCCTGGTAAATCCGCCGTCCCGAAGATAAATAACATGAGAAATATTATGTACCCCCCCAAATACCCACCATATTTCACAATACATTAGTTATAACAAGTTAAATATTAGTAAAAAGGATATAACATACGAACCATAAGGGGAATAACAAACTATATATAGTCACAGAAAAGTTGGTGTTGTAATTTTCTATGATAAATTGAATCATGATGCGGAACCAGAATGCGGGGCGCTTTAGTTTTTATTTACTTTCTTTTAACTAACTGGCTTAAGTAAACTAACGGTAAACAAGCAAAGGCTACATAGGGGCACGGGACCTCATGAAATCGAAGGAATATCAAAATAAATACCCCTGTTGCAGCAAACCTGCTTACTCAGTTATATTCAATGCATATATATGTGTCGTAATACCACATAAGGCCTCATACCACGATTCATACAAATATATTCACAAATGTGCGATAAATAACTTTGTAAATATTCGCCATAAGAATAACATTGGGGCAGAGTACGCAGGTTTGCTGTAACAAGGAACACAATATAATGGGTGTTTAGATTTCAGTATAATTCAAATATGTGAAGCCACGTATTTAGGTTTTACTGAATTGCCTCTGTATGGAAGACGCTATTAATGTGGCTTATATCATGGTCGGGTAGAAGTATGCAGTACGACTTTAAACTACATAAGTAATTAAACTTCGCTGGTAAATATGTAATTTTTGATTGGAAATTATATATTTTCATCCGTAGATTCCAGATATAAATTAATTTTTGTTGGACCAAATATGTAACTGCACTGAACAGAATAATTTGTTCCAGTTGTTTTCATATTTGTGTATGATATTCCAGGAATAAAAAAATACCCCAAGGCTGATACATTCTGACTGGTTTTCTAAATTAAAGTCATAAATTTTGCTTAAAACGTTTGCATCAAACTTCATCAAAATCTGACTATTTTTATGAAAGTTATCACACCGACGAACATAAAATAAAACTGAAATTCATGTTTCCCGTATACAAATATACGTAAAAGATAGGAACAGATAGTGTTTAGAGGTAAAACATATAGAGGTTTAGAGGTATACAGGTAAAAATGTGTTTTATATTATAATGAAAAAGGTTTATTTTATCGGTGCGTCAACTGATCCTTTGTAGTTCAAAAACAACTACGGCTCAACGAACACGAAACCGCTATAGTTGTTTTTGAACTAACAAAGGATAATTTGACAGACAGGTAAAATAAACCTTTTTATAGCTTACTTTTTATCCAGAATCCATCATCATAACTTTTATATCTAGGTAAAATATGTAAAATCCAAAAAAAATGTATGTTTGCTAACTGCGGTACGCTATACAATAATTATCTTCGATCCAGCTCTCAATTTTAGCTTCTTTCCCATAGCGGGAATTCGCTAACAACTATTTTTACTCATGTTTTTGTATAAATTTACTCGTGATATACACGACATTGCAGTTCAGACAACCAAAGTCCCACATTGTTTTGTTTCCACGCAGTTCAGACAACCAAAGTCCCACATTGTTTGGTTTCCACATCGGACTCGTTTCACAGTTAACAACGTCAACATAATAACTCACAACACTATATAATAGTATAGGCTCCGAAGCGCCGGATTTAAGCATAGGAAACGTAGGCGCACGCCACAAGGAGGCCCGCACCAGACAAAAGCCATATACTAAATCTGTTAATTAAAAAAGGTCCTTGACATGAGCGGTGGGCGATAAAAGGGCCCGTGCCACAGGTTGAGCCTAGGGGGCCTACAGATTCTAAATTCGCATCTGGCCCATAAGGGTTACTGATGCCACTTGCAGGTTTAGAGAAGCCTACAGGGCACGGAACATTCGATTTACTTTTGTAGGACTAATTTATATTACAATTGTACAGATAAGCTAAGGACTTTGCCTATGATTTGCCACACCCCTACTGCGTTTTCTCCCTCTTCTATCACAGATGTTTATCTTATTTTTATTTATTAGGTGTCTTGACTGTTTTTACTTTGTGAAGGACGAATTGGAAAGAGGTTTTAAAATAGCAGCTGGGCACCTATATATTCTACTTCGTTTTAATAGAAATTTTTACTTCGGATTTGTTTCTTTTACGGAAGGTTTGGTATTTACATCGGAAGGTTTGGTTTACGCCTACAGAGAAAATGATGCCACTCCTATCCCACTACTGTCTTTCAATTCTTTGACAGGTATTTAACTTTATTCTTATTTTTCGGTATATTTACCGTGTTCAGTTTGGGAACGAAGAATTTGGCATTAAATTATAGTGGAGAGCTACAAACTCCCTGATGGTTAATATGTAGTGATGGTGTATTTCAGATGGTTTATAGTTGTTGTTGTAGCTTATAAACAATACAACTTCGGCACACTTTTTTATACTGCAATATTTACATGTTACCAATTTATTTAAATTACTCTGTTCAAGTCACAGGTTAAGATGAGTTTTAATAATAAACAAAGAACACAAACAAAGAAATATGAAGCAGTCATTTATTGCCATGTAAGATAAACAAATACTAGATAAACTGTTGCGAAAATTATAACTTTATAGCAAAATAATGTTATACAACTTTGATAACATTGATTGACAAATTTTCTTCAAACAACAATCAACAGGCTTTTTGTTCTTTTACTTTTAAAATGTAATCTTAAATTACAATGGAAACAGTAAAACATTGTTTCATGCTACCGTTATCATGATGTTACAATATAGCCCTAGGCCCAGGGTCGGATTTAAGCATAGGAAACACAGGCGCACGCCTAGGGGCCCGCCCCACATGGTACTACATTCAAAAAGGATCATCTAAGGCAAAAAACGTCGCCAACATGGACCTGGACGGCAATAAGGGCCCGCACCACATGTTGAGCCTAGGGCCCTCCAGCTCCTCCGGCCCTGTCTAGGTGTGATTGTAATTCTCTATAGCACAGACATGTTATGCGAAAAATATTCCTATTAAACCTGATACAACGAAATCTTGTTACAAAACGATCAGTAATTCATGTTTTGAAATTCCACCTTTATTCAAGCTAAAGCGTGTTTTATGTCATCGTATCAAATCAGTTTAAAAACAAATATCTTTGCAGTAAGTGATGCAATTATGATCAGGAACTAATTAATAACCAGTGGTCATGTTGCTCGAATCCGAGCAATTTCATACCCAACAAAAGGTTTTCTACAGTTGTTAATTAAACATAACAAAACATCTGATTTTAAAACGGATGATAACCATGTACTTTAGACTTCCGCCGTCAGAGAGTGCCATTATATTCCGAAAATTCAGCTATTTAATATATTTAAGTGGTGCCTTTTTTTAAAAGTCTGAGAAGTGTTGGTCAGTTTACGAAAAAATACTTTAATTTGACACCTCCAAACGTTAAATCTGTCCAGCCTTTATCGAGTTATGACTGTGAAATAAATCCCCAGGGGTATTAATATTAGTGCAAGAAAAATACGGTTTGAACAAAAAAAGTAGCACAACCTAGAACTTTTGTCCAGATGTTGTCTCTACCTTCCTGTTTAACATACTAAAAGTTCCCTTAAATTAAACCTGTGCTTCAGCTGCCATATTTGAAAATGGTGGCCAATTTTAACTTGTTTTGCTTATAACTCTGTATTTATTGATGTTAGAGAGAAATAATACAGATACAAAATGTTAAAAATTACAATATGCAAAATTTTTGGTATAATCATGTTTGCTCTAAATCTGGGTTTTCGAGTTATCAATGATTTAAAGTTATAAATATATAGAGGGTGAGTCCGACCACACTTCGAGCATGTATAAGGGTAGAACGGTTTAGTATAAAGACATCAAACAAAATTATCTGTACTAAGTCGCATATGGGAAATCTCTTAAACATATTTTTATCTAAATCTATATACAGGGTGCTTGAAAACGAAGGTCATAAGTTTCATAATGCTACAATAAGTTTGGAAAAGTTAAAGGCAAATATACAGGGTGTTGAAAAAAAACTTCAGGACTTCGGGATATGATTACGTATATAAAAACTAAGAAAAAATTTCCTATTAACACATGTCCTAAAATGCTCGGTTTTCCGTATATCCGTCTGTATGTGTTTTTTACATGACCAATTATATCTCACGAACCACTAAACGTATAAACTTCAAACTTGGTACGTGGATGATTATTAACAAAATAACTATTTAGGTATGTAGTATCAAGTTTCTACTTTGTACCATTTCGAAATGGTGGCCATTTTTAGATTTTAAAGCTTAATATCTTAAAAATCGTAAATTTTACGAAAACATTTACATGACACAAAAGAGTTGTGCTATTTTATTTTCTAGAAAATAGTATAAAACTTATTAAGATCGGGTCATAAATAACTGATTTATTGCAATTTGTTTAATAGAATACATGCTTATTTGTTATAATTGCTACAAAATAAAAACTTTCTAAAAAACACATAGAGACGGATATACGGAAAACCGAGCATTTTAGGACATGTGTTAATAGGAACTTTTTTCTTAGTTTTATGGAAGTGATCATATCCCAAAGTCCTGAAGGGTTTTTTCAACACCCTGTATAACTGTGCATAGTACAAAAAAAATCTCAATGCATATACCAAAAATACAAAATATTATAGTGATCAAAAGTATATATTCTGCCGTCTACAGCAAGAATCAATCAATTTTAAAACTTATTTTCTGTTGTACACACGTGGGTATGATCCTGTTTAATTTCTCAATATGTGGTCTTACCTACTCTGAAAAATCTATACAAATACTAGCTGGCGTCTCGTTCTTCGCATGGAACGGGAATATAACCACCTCAACAACGCTAGATGTTTAAAAAATTATTATACACTGTTACCACACAATGCCAATATTTTCCTGTTCGTGGCTTTTTAACAAAACGGAGGTGATATTCTTGCCCATAAGGATCAAATTGACCAAGTTATAACACCAAATTAACAATTTTAAAACCGTCATATATAATAAACTTGCACTCTGAAGCTTACTAAGTTAAAATCTGGTAAATTAATTTTGTTACAGCATTATGAGGCCATGTCGTGGCTCTGAACACCTACTATGCATTTGAAGCCAATTGGCTTCAAAGTTCTGTAAGGCTCAAATGTCTGTGGATATCTCTAAAACTACAGCAGTTTGAGTCCACCTTATGAAGCCAGCAGTGGCTTTGAACGTTGGCGAGGGGAGTGATGTTGGCCCCATACTGCTGTGAACATCCTGATATATATATATATATATATATATATATCTATATATGTGTCCGTGAATGCGATAACTTGAGTAAAAAAGTCCGATTTCGATGAAATTTGGCTCAAATGTGTAAAGTGACATTCATGACTTTAAGTTCGAAAACCAGAAAAATCGGGCCATGGGAAGGGGGGTTTATGGGGGTTTTAAATTTTCCAAAAATCAGTTTTTTGCATTTTTTACCCTAACATTTTTAAAACACTTAATTTTGGTTTAGACCATGTTATAGAGCTTAAAAAAACAAATAATATGGTATTTTGAATTATTAAGCTAGGTTAAGTGGTTGCTGATAAAATCCAAAAAAAACCTGCTCATAAAATCTCCTATGTTAATCTTATGGGAAAAAGGTTTTTGGCTTTTCCTAAGTTAATTTTGATGTAAACTTCACATTTGCTTTTACCAATCAATTCAGCTCCACAAAACAATCATTTTGGTGTTTAAATTGTGATTCTACGTCCAACCGTTGCAGAGATATTCAAAGTGCTAAACACAGTACGTTGTCCAATGTTATCCTTATGGAGAATAAATAAAATTTGATATCTCCATTATTAATGAATGTATATTGATGAAACTTGGCACGTGGGGTCACGTAGTACTGGTATATTGATATTTGCACAAAAAATTGATTTTTTGTTGATTATCCCCGTAGCAGCGAACCTGCGTACTCAGCCCCCATGTTATTCTTATTGAGAATAAGTAAAATGTAATGACTCCCTTAATTATGAACATAAATTAATACAACTTGCTATGTGGCTTCACCTTGTTGAGTTATAATGATATTTGCATAAAAACCCATTTTTTTAGTTCCTTGTTGCAGCAAACCTGCTTACTCATCTCCCATGTTATTCTTATGGAGAATAATTAAAATTGTATATATCGCTTATATATGAATATATTTTTATAAAACTTGGTATGCGGCTTTATATGGCATTAAGACATATATTATGCATTGGAAATTCGCTGAGTACGCAGGTTTGCTGCGACGGGGGTATTTATTATTGCCAATTATGGGTACCATAATATTAATTTAGAAGTTATTTGACCTAGTACGACGACAATAACCTTTAACCAACAGGTAGTGAAATGATGAGCATTGATGAAACAGTAAGTTGAATTTTATTTCCCCTCCTGGGAATTACGTTTGAAATTAAAATATACATTTCCTTTCTTCATATTATAATTAGACTCATATCATGCCCATCTTAAAACTATATAATACATGGGTCGATCTTACTTGTTACTATTTCACGACTGCCATTCCGATAACGATAGAAACCATAGATTGATAGAAAACCATGAAATGATGATCCCCGTCTGGAAATAAAACAAAATATCCAAACGTATTAATACTTAATATTTATAACAATCCATCTTAAAAATCAATTTACTTTATAATTTTGCATGTGCTTTCAACGGGACAAAATAGAACAAGCACAACCAAATATTTAATCAAGTGGTTTTACAATTATACAATTATCATTCCACAAAACAAATTATATAAACATGACTAGGAATAAAACAGTGACATTTCAATATTCAAACAGTTTAAAAACAATTATATAATTCAAAGTAAATCCAAGTTTTTACTTACAATTTCTACGGGGATTTGACATGTTGATCGGAAGGCAGTTATAAGACTCAGACCGGCTAACACAACTTAAAATACGGAGCTTGTCGTCTGCAACGCCAACTTGATATACGCTACTTATCTACAGGTAACGAACAACTTATATATATCTTAATAGTTTGTTATACATTTGTATATTTTACTAATATTCCAATATCCGGTATAAAATATCCCCCTACACATTTAAAATATACAAATGGATATCATATAAATCAAAATACCTAGACATCATTATACAATTATATTTCCTTAAACATTTCCGCAATAATTTTCATTAAAAATATTTACCCTTAAATACAATCAAAACATAAACAAATCTTTTGACAGATCGCCGATAATATTGTTGACATTTCGTACAACTGCTGACCTCTGACGGCAAAATTATGAACTCACTCCACCTAGTTCCTACTTCTCCGCTAGAAAGCGCTTACGACTACTTCCGTCTGCAAATTTCTGATTTTCCGGTCAAATTACCGATTTTATCGACAATAACAAATCATTCTAATAAACTTATCACAAAATTGACATCATCTTAATTCATTTATTTACATTTTAATATTTTTCAAGCTATTCTCAGATTTTAATTCCCATTATAATCTAAACAAACATATTCTAAATGAGAGATATTGATGCATAACGGTACAATTCCTCAAATCACTTTCTCTTTTCAATATATTTCCTGTTCGCTGTTAGTCTACAATTTTCTGTGTTTCTGTGATGTGTGTCGTTCTCGTGTGCCGTAACAGTTTTCGTTTTTGTGTTATAGTGTGATGTTTTACAGTGATTTATGTGTGTGTATGCGTCGTGTTACAATGTGTCAACTCAAAAAAATAATGTGCGCTTAAAACTACCTAACACTAACACTCGTACAACATTCAGCTAAATTCATACTCATTTATACGCGGGATCCCAAACTTACACTCAACTTTTCATACTTACATACAACAGTCATCTTTTACCCTACTAACAACTAACAGAGAAATTTATTTATTATTCAATCACATTTTTTTAACTACTTGAAATCTTTACTTTACGTTTGAACTCATTATCAAACCATTAAATACCTCAATATTCCTCATTTATGTTAAACACATTACTCAAATTATTACCCTTCAAATGCAAAAATAAATTCTTTTTTTACAATTTTACTTAAAATTAAATATATACAACAGATTGTTCATTGTGAGTGCTTGAAAATGTAAAAAAAAATGTTCAGAGTACATATTCTTGCTTCATTTTGCTACATTTTTTTGCTTCATTTTACTACATATTTTAATTTCTTCAGGTTTTCAATATATTATCTTGATTTCTTGAGTTTTTAGCTTTGCGATTATCTTCTGAAGTTATGTTCCCGTTTCCTATAACATCGTTCTGCGATATGTCCAGGTCGATTACAATGATAACAAACTTTTGGCTTAGGCTGTGGTACATTCGAATGTCTCAAATTTATTGCAGGTCTAGGCCTATAATTTTCGCTAACCTTATAATGACTGGGCTTTGTTGCTGGGGGCAGATAATTATCATTAGGTACGTTTAGGCAACCTTGATTTCTAACTAAATCATTATAACCAATGTTATTCACGGTGATACATAACTGGTCCAAATCTGAAAATGTTTGTGGGTTTTTCTCATATATTAATTTGTTTCTTATATCTGGGTGTATTCCATGTTTAATAAATGTCACAATTTGTTCTTCAGTTAAATTACTTTTCAAAATCTGATGATTAATTTTTACTTCATTGATATATATATAGATAAAGGTACATTGTGGTTTTGAGGTCTGAATATAAGTTCTTGCTTAAGTTTCTCTCTTTGAGTTATGGGAATGAAAGTCTGTAATACATCAGTATGTAAAGAGTCCAATGATTTTGAAGTGCGTTTGTGCTCAAGTATTTTATTTATCAAGGGTGCTGTAGAATATATGGGCAAAATTTCAAACAGTTCATTTTCGGTTAACGCAGTTTCATTTTGGATATCTACAATATTCCTCAAAAATTGTAACAGGGGACTTATCTCAAGTCCATTACAGGGAGTGAATTTTTGTAAATATACCTCTAATGGGTTGGTTAACTTTCCAAAAATACTTGTAGGTTGTGTATTATGGGCATTTACTAATGGTGTAGCAGTGGAGGTTGGTGGCATATTTTCATGTATTTCTGTGGCAGGGTTAGGTAATTGTGGTCTTTTAGTAGCAGCAGTTAGGTTAGGTTCCGGTGGCGGTTGAGTAGGCGTAGAAGTAACAGGATTAGTGCTCACTATTTGATGTTCTTCAGTTTTACCTAAAAGTTCTTCTTCTTCGATGAGTGATGTGTTAAAATCTTTTTCAAATGCGGCCATTTCATCAGAGTTTACAGTGTTTTCAATGGATTTAAAGTTTTCTAAGGTAGATGTTAATTTACTATTTATTTCTTCTAGTTTTAGTTTTTCTTGAGGATCTATTTTACATTTTAACAAGTTGTTTACCCTATCTTGCAAGTGATTTGATTTAGCCTTAATTTTAGCTATTTTCAGTTTACTTTGAGTTTCACTACATTGTTCAATTAATGCTCCCAATATTTCAAATTTTTGACTCACACAATCTATTTCATTCTGCAAAGTATACTTCCCTGTTAAATTATTAACTTCAGGTTTTACATACAAACAATCCCTTAATAGTTTCCTCATGAAATCAAAACTATCATTAGTTATTTCCTGTGCCCTTAAAGTTAGTTCATAATGTAATTCATCCTTGTTTAATAATTCAGATTATATTTGGATGACATATTGTTCACTTATTGTACCATAAATAAAATATATAATATGCAGTTCTTGTAGATAAATACACCTTTCATACACTGAAAATTTTGAAAATTGATTTATATAAACACTTGTCCTTTTTTTCATCACATATTTTATATCAATAAAATTCTTCAGTAAATCATGGACTTAAACAAATATTACAAGTAAATTAAATTAATGCTATTTCAGCATTTTAATAATGATTCTTGCAGTTTAATTGTCCAATACATTTTATTATCTTGAGGTGAGTGGTAAAATGTTCTTGTAATTTAGTTGTACCTGTGGCTTTGAGGTTATGTTGTTATCAGTACATAGGTTCAAAATAACTAGCAGAGTCGCGCAAAAATTATGTACCCCTTTTTTATTATTGCCAATTATGGGTACCATAATATTAATTTAGAAGTTATTTGACCTAGTACGACGACAATAACCTTTAACCAACAGGTAGTGAAATGATGAGCATTGATGAAACAGTAAGTTGAATTTTATTTCCCCTCCTGGGAATTACGTTTGAAATTAAAATATACATTTCCTTTCTTCATATTATAATTAGACTCATATCATGCCCATCTTAAAACTATATAATACATGGGTCGATCTTACTTGTTACTATTTCACGACTGCCATTCCGATAACGATAGAAACCATAGATTGATAGAAAACCATGAAATGATGATCCCCGTCTGGAAATAAAACAAAATATCCAAACGTATTAATACTTAATATTTATAACAATCCATCTTAAAAATCAATTTACTTTATAATTTTGCATGTGCTTTCAACTGGACAAAATAGAACAAGCACAACCAAATATTTAATCAAGTGGTTTTACAATTATACAATTATCATTCCACAAAACAAATTATATAAACATGACTAGGAATAAAACAGTGACATTTCAATATTCAAACAGTTTAAAAACAATTATATAATTCAAAGTAAATCCAAGTTTTTACTTACAATTTCTACGGGGATTTGACATGTTGATCGGAAGGCAGTTATAAGACTCAGACCGGCTAACACAACTTAAAATACGGAGCTTGTCGTCTGCAACGCCAACTTGATATACGCTACTTATCTACAGGTAACGAACAACTTATATATATATATCTTAATAGTTTGTTATACATTTGTATATTTTACTAATATTCCAATATCCGGTATATGTTTGACGTTCACCAAGACCCGTTTGTAATCTTCAGCAAAACCGAGCAAAGTTCTCAACGGATCAGAAAATGTAAACTCTTTTCCCGCTTTTAGCATTTTTCCCGCTCCTAACCAACAGGCGTTTTTCAAACAATCCTTTTCGACATCACGCACCGAAAGAAGTCCTTTTATGGTAGTAGCAATCCCTGGATTTTTGGTATGGTCCACCTCAATCCTCCCAATCTCATACCTGATGTCGTCTGCCGCTACTGCGTTATTGACAAATGAAATGTCGGCATCGGTACCTCCCGCTTGTTTACCAGTTATTTTCCCCATTATATGTAATGTACTTTCAAAGGGAGTGGTTATAATATCTTGCTGACTAACTGCGATTCTGATTTCATCGTTATTTTTATACGTACATGAGGCATACGGTTTGTAAGTGTGATACTATATCCTGTAACGGTATTTTCATACTCAGCGGCGCTTTCTTTAGCGAACATTTTGCACTTCGAATCCAAGTGATTCTAAAAACTTTACACTAGACGATGTTAATCGTTCCGTTCCCTTTTGGGTAATGAGAGGTGTTAGGTCTGTCGAATTCCTAAATACCAGGCCCATCCTGATGCTTTTTTAATTGTAACCTTAACGATACTACCTCTTTTCTAAAATTCACCAGATCTCCGTCTTGATCCCTGAGCTGGACAGAAACTGTACCTACTCTCTGGACGTTCACAGGTAAATAAATGATAGGATTTCGAATTACGAGGATTTTATACCCCGGTTCAACGGTAGGGTAAAACTCGTGTATAGTGTGTCCTTCTACACCGTTGAGAAACGAAACTCGTGCAATATTACATTCGACCCTGATTGAATTGTTTTTTATTATATTTATAGTGTTTGGTGAAACATGGAGTTGGTCCTTGGGGTACATTTTCTTATCAAACCCCAATAGCGAAGCTACTGATTTTTCCTTTTCAAAGTGTACATCCTCCTCATATTTCATCTCAGCCTTCAGTGTATTGTTATTAGCATTTAATCTAAAATGCACATGTTTTTTTTATTTCCTCCTGGAGGTTTTCAATTTCATACGATCCCTCAGGGATGGTTATTTCGTGATCGTTTCCATAGTAAAACTTGTCATTGATATCTTTCTCAATGTTTGGTATCGAATTGTACGTGTATAGATCCACTAAACCTATTTCCCAATCACCTCCACTGAGCTCAAGAGGTGGGAAGACCTCAGAGCTAATGGTAGAACCAGTGCCACTAAGACAAAACATTGGTTAGGAACTCTAGACACAAATGTCCGCCAATAACTGAGTTGAAATGTTGACGTCTATCATAGTTATACCTAATATCGACTGACGTTCCAAGATATTTGGTGATTTCAACAGGTGGTCGGAGGTTGCCAAAACTGTCAAAATAAAACACCTTATCCCCACGCTTCATATGACATTCCCAGTGCGTTCCGCTACCGCTATTCGAGTCTAGATTAATTATAGCCGATTCGTATTTCCGGGGCGTACCAGGTAATGTGTCCCGCATAAATACTCCTCTAAATTGAGGCACATTAAGCTGAGTAGCGTAATACTGCAGTTCATAGTTAGTGAGTGGTTTTAGTGGAATTTACGTTTTTTTAGTGATTCTCCTCTTTTTCCTCTTTCCAGGGCCTCTCTTCGGATACGGTCTCAAGTACAGACCTTTACCTTTGGCAGGTTTTACACGTTTTACACGACGCCACCTTCTACCGCCTCCAAATTTTGTTTTCGCCTTCATCGCTGTTTTAACAGTCCAGGCGGCTGCATTTTCCCCCAAAGATGCATCTGATGCTTTGACTCTTTGCCAAGCCCTTTCTGCGAGCTCTTTGTCAGCTTGTTGTCTTCGCCCCGCGTTTTTATAACTTGAGTACGCTATATCGTGAATTTTACACGCTTCGTCCAAGGGGTTTACACCTTTATCACCTTTCGCTAATCGCTTCTTTAACCTAGTTCCAAGTCCACAATAATTATAACCAGGTATGTGTAATTCAATAGAAGCAAATCGATTGATTTTTTAACAACTGAACCGATAATACCACCTCCTGCAACAAGAGCTAACTTTCGACTGTTTGATGTTGCTTTACGTTTAACCATTTTATAAGTGACTGATTTACCAAGAGTATTCACCATTAAATAGATCATCCCAGGTGGACTCTAACACTTTGCTTTTCCACTGTTCAGGAGCAACAAGTCTAATCATCGCTTTATTGGTCCAAACGACCCTAGGACCTACCGTTTTCGAGATATTAGCGATTTTTCAGTTTGTTGCCAACACTTTCTTGCGATATATACGTATAACTGTGTGTGTATATATATATATATATATATATATATATATATATATGTATGTATGTATATATATATAAAGTGGGTTGGCAGCACTTGCTGGCGATATATCTATATGAGGCTGGTAGCGTGACGTAACTTGGTTAGGTGTTATATACTAATTTTGCGTAGGTTGGTAGGTCATTCTTTTTCTTACTCTATAACATAGTTTATACATCTTTATATATACACTGCAGGTATTTTGTTCCTTGGGTTGGCAACACTAGATCACGTGGGTGGGTCACGTGGTTGGCTAATTAGCTATACAATATATTTTTCTCAGCCATCTGGGTCATCATTTTGAATCACGTGGTCAAAAAAAGTTTTCCCTCAACGTGGACGCCGCCACCTTGAAAAAAGCGCGTCAAATCAGCACTTGGTCGAAGGTTAGGTTAGAACACGTGGTCTAAAGTGAGGTTAGTGGTAGACATCTTGGATCACGTGGTCAAAAACGTTTTCCCGCCACGTGGGCTTCACCATCTTGAAAAAGTGCGAGAAAAAACACGTGGTCAGCCACTTTCTCGCCACGTGGGCGCCGCTATCTTGGAAAGGGGCGGGGCTTGATGACGTCATTGGTCACGTGACTGGCTCTCGACCAATCAGAAGCAGGTTTTATCCTCTCCCGGGGTCTACTAGTATACTGTTGACGGATTCTTCTGGATTCAGGGCTTGCGTCCCTTCTTCAACTCAGCTGCACTATTGCGTCCGTGTGCCGTGGCAGTGTGTTGCTTCGAATCATTCAGTTCATAAAAGCACTTGCGTTTTCGTGGCAGCAGATTGACGCCGACCTCAATAATGTACAAATTAAATTAATTATTTATTATTATTATAAGAGTTATTTACAATTATTTATAGAATAGATATAAATAAATCCTGCATTCTTTATTTAAATAGCAGTTTATTTCTTCCACAATCCATAATTGAATCACTTATTTGAGAAACAACACATATCCAAAAAAGCAAAGTTTTGGGAAACTAAAAAAAACTGTTTTTCTCAAAAATTAACCCAGCAATCCTTTAATAACCAATTTTCCCTTTAACTACTGGGTCAATATGGATGTGTAATGTGTCAAATTGATTAATTTGTCTTTTATTTATTTTAATAAGTTCAATTAAAGTGTTTGGATTTGTGTTGTTTCTCAAATAAAGGGGAAATATGGGATAGTAAAAATAAAAACAATAGCCTAATTCAAGTAATGAATTGTTATTTTACAAATGTAACATTACAAGTTTAAACATATTGTTTTAAAGTCCATTTTAAATGCCATCATTGTCATCGGATTCGTTGCCATCAGCTTCCGCTGTCGGCCAATTGAATATTTCCTGCCAAAACTCTTGAACATCTTCTTCGTGTGGTAAACAGTCTTTAATTGACTTTAAATCAGTTAATTTGGCCTTCTTCAAAGGGATGTATCCTGCTGGATGCGCCTTTTCTTTGGGCAAGACAACTGGAACGACACACTTCAGGCTGAAAGTGTGCATTTGTAGTCCATCGATAAACTCTCTGATTAATATAGGCTTTAATTAATCTTAATTAATCTGTGTTTGGCTTGGTAAATTATGTTTTAGTTACTTTCTACTCATACTACCAAGTTTTAAGTTTTGCAGGTTTGAATTAATAAAAATGACATTATCTTCATTCAAGAGTTACTACAGCTGTTTTGAATATAGTACTGTTTCTTGGTAATATACTTATCAGATTTAAAGGTTAACCCTAGTTAATCTTTCTTCATAATGTAATAAGGAGTTACTAGTGCCTTATAGGGGCTATAGCCCCTAACATATGGTTTTTGTGTAAGTGGATAATTACAGCTGATCATTAGTTAATTTTGCTTATTAATAAAAACACTGTAGTGATATTTCCATAAGAAAATCATTGGATCTTTGAAGTCCAGCGGGGTCACGTAATTTTTGACATTTCTGATATTTTTCCCGCTGTCCTTGGCCCTAAAGCTTTAAAATAAATCGATAACCTAACTTAACCTCTTTCTAGCTCGAGATATTTCGTGGGGACCGATTCGCTTACGGAATTAAATATGTAGATTCATAAACCTTTCTATCGTAAATCCTCTGGTTTATTAGCAGAATAGATGACTAGTTTTGAGACTACTGTCCCATTATCAAATCCAGCTTCGATAAATTAAAATATGAACTCATAGATAGTCACAATATACACACTAACTGAAGCCAAGGACAAGTACAGACAGTGGGATACAAACATGCGGAAGGCTACGACATGACAAAAGGTACATTGGTAGGTATTGGAGGTAGCGCGTTGCAGCCTTCCTCGTGTTCGTGTCCCGCTGTCTGGACTTTTCCTTGGCCAGCCAAACCAAATAAATGTTTGTTTTAATCGTAGCGTCCGTTTGTGTTGTGTTAGTGTTGTGGTTCATAATTGGCACGTCCAACAAACTAAACATTTATTCAACTTGCCCAATACCCAATACCCACATCGCTCCCCATACAAGAGCATCGTTTACTTCCTTTTTCCGGTCAACAGGCTCAGAAGTTACTGCAAATTCCTTTTCGCAGTTATCACAATAATAAAACCATGTTGCAAAAAGCCCATTTAAGCTTTCTCTGTGGTATTTGCATTTACCCATTGTACAGTGCTTAGAATAGTTTCCTATGCTTTTTAGCTGCTCCATAACATGTGCTATGTCTACAATGCGTCTCCCTTTTAGTGGAATGTGTTGGTTCTCTATAGTGTGTTCGATTACTAAATGTAGTTGGTTCAACTCCTGTGCCTTACTCTCACTCTCGGCATCACTTTCAGAGTCAGAAGAAAAATTAACTGTGTAGTCTTGATCATCTTTTTCATTCAACTCCCTGCAACAGCATAAACATCAATAGTTATAAATTTTAACTAGGCCTAATTGTGTTAGAGTTACTGTGTTAGATGTCGATTACAATTAAAACAATAATTTCTTGAGTAGTATAATACGTGTTGTTACAATTAACATGACAAAAAATAAACTATGTCTCACAGGACTTCAAAATATATTTACAATATACTGTACTTATATATAAGACGGTAAATATACAAAAAGATGATATGAGGCGAGCGATTTCAACCAGTCACACCGGTCATCAGCATTTGGCCGGAATTCTCGGATTGGGCCTGATGATGACCGGTGTGACTGGTTGAAATCAATCGCCTCGTACTATCTTTTTGTATATTTACCGTCTTGTATGTAAGTACAGTATAAGTGTAAATATATTTTATATAGTTTGATTGTCCAGGAAGTGCGACTGGAGTTCGGCTCTACCTGCGAGGGATCCGACTCACGCACGCACACTCATCTCCGTCCTAATTGCCTGAAAGCCCCGATCCCCTTCACTACCTAGAAATATAACACCTGTTGTATGATTCCTCAAAATTGCAATTTATTTCAAGTTATATATACAGTAAAATGCTTTGTGTTACCAAATGTTTTGATTAATTCCATGAAAAATGAGTCCAAACACTAAATGATTATGGCAAGAAATAGTTTACTGAATGGGGATGATAAAAAGAAAATGAAGTTATAACTTCGAAAATGAGTCATACATGTATCACAACAGAATTTCAAAGTTGTTTCGCCCTAAAGAGTCTGCAGGACCGGAAGCTCCCGGGCATCTGTGTATTTTGCCCCATAAGAGCAATAAACTTCTGAAAGCGTTACTCCTCACCCGACCGTCCAAAAAAATTGGTTTTGGTATAAAATTGAAGGTGTGATAGTTCTTTAGGGAGTTACAATCACGATTTCCAATAATATGTTTTATCCTTCTAAGCATATTCTTCAAACTGGACGGGTATACAAGGGTTTCTCACAACTATTATGCAAAACTTTACTGTATGATTAATGCAGGTGAAAAATAGGAAATAATACAATGTAACATTTAACATACTATGATGTTTTAAATAGTGGTAAGGTTCTGAGATCAGATCCGTTAGGTTGACATAATATATTTTTGCTTTAACATCAAACCTATACTTACTATAATTCAAATGCTTAGCTATCAAATATATTGTATGTGCCTTAGTAATCAGGCGATTATTCATTCACTCTTAAAAAGTTCCCTGTGTTTAAAAACATGTTCCTTATTAAATAGTTTAACTCATCAATCATGGGTAGTACATTCTAACTTCCTAGTGGCACATTTGGAAATCATTATTAATATTGCTCAGTTGTTGAAGTACAAAGTAAAATTGTGTTGTTATGGTCATATTAATGTAGTTATTTTATGTTTAATGGAAAATTAAAAAATCCATGCCAAATGGGCTTATAAAGAGAAAATTGCATTTAATTAAACACAAACCACATGTAAATCGATCAAGTACAAGTTGAGATTTTACTCGGCATATGATAAAATTATTTACTCTGAATGCAAACAAGTTTCAAATTAATATGTAGATATCTTCTCCGCTGTAAATGTCATATCTCGCTTATTTATAAATATGCTTTGATGAAACTTGGTAAGTGGATTTAGGATGAAGTGAGGTACCATTTGAAATTCGCCGAGTATGCAGGTTTGCTGCAGAGGGGGTATTTGAAATTATAATGTATATCTTTCAAATATGAAAATTCCAAAGCATGGTGTTATTTGGTACCTCTTAAATAAAACTCTTGAAATTAATTTTTTTTAACAAATCATGTTTACTCACCGTCTTCCGAGGGACGTGCTTTCTTCCATTAGTCTATTGATTACATCTTCGGAACTTTGCAACTGATGAGTAGAGGCATAGACTAACTACAGTAGTTAGTCTATGGTAGAGGTGTTCATAACGCCTTGTGACTTTTCTTGCTTCTTCCGCTTCCACGCGGCTTTGCTTGCACGGGATTTTTTACTCCTTTTGCACGTTTAATGTTTACGCGCCATATTTTAATTTAAGTGTATACTATTCACTGCATTAAAAATAAAATTCTACCGGAACGAATCAGTCCACAAAAATCAATATATTTTTACGATGTAATAATTATAAACTGTATTTTACTGTTATTTTAAAATGACAAAAAAATATGACCACATTTAGCGATTTACTCGATAGAATATTAGTGCGTAAACATATTCTCAATTACCCAACAAACAAACAGGCAGTGATCTACCATCAATAATATAATGAGAGGCTGTCACAGTGCTATTGCCCAGTGATCATGTTTAAGGTGAATTGGAATCAGAAGCTGGTTGACAGACCGGACGTGAGTCATCAGTCAAGAATGACGGGAGGGAAGAGACGAGACAAGCCGTATATGTGCACGCGCGCTCCTGCCCGTGAATATACGAGTGCGGGCGCAAGTGTGCGTAGCGAGTGCAAGCAGCGTTTTACAGAGCTTTGAAAGTAAATGGACTTACAGGATTTCTACAAGACCGATTCGATTCATGAAGGTCTTAAATGATTCATAAAGAACGCCGCTTCATTATAACATTAATTTTATACTTACTATTCTATTGGTTCGTATTGCAAAACCGTGTAAACGAGCTAATAAAAACCATTTTTTGGATTTTTGAAGAGTGTTCAGTATTTATTTCAAATTTTTAACATTATTTATTTTTAAAAAATCTTGTACCTAAACGCTCAAAATAACCACTTTTGAAGCTAAGTATATGACAAACGAAGCATGATATTAAAAAAAATTGTGTACAATACCTATCACAATTACTATGACTGTTCTGATTGTTTACAGTCATAGTAAACAATTTTTATTGGGGGAAAAAATATTAAAATTATTTTGTTTTCGGTCACACAGCCTTAATTATATTGACTGCACAGACCTTTACGAGGTATCTATGGACATAGACTAACTATATACAGTAGTTAGTCTATGCTATGGTCCTTGGAAGTTGGAAGCAGACGGAGACGACCAGTCCAGTCATATACACTATACACTATAACCTCGTGGTTGCGGTTCGCGGTCGGTGTCGGTAGTCGGTGCTTCAGTTTCAGGTTCAGGCTACCGTTTCCCGTCCAGTGTCTAATGCCAATGCCAATGCCAAAAACCAATGGTTCTTGGTCCTAATCTAATTCTAATCTCAATTCACAGGTTATAGCCTACATGTATGTTATCACTCTTATCCTTATTTGACTTGAGTCTGTTACTACTGTACTCTTAACTTATTTTTAGTTTCTCCTGGTGTAGTGGTGTAGCAGTGAACTAAAGGGTGGTTTAGCCATTACACTTAATTTGTTAATTTTATTCAACCAGTTTGTTTTTATAGTTTATGATCTTGATTTTTAACGTAAATGTTATTCCCTAAATTCGTTGATCACTAAACTAAAACGTATCTGTTTTATTTCCATTTAAACTTGGAGGCAGCATGTTTTTTGTTTAATTCTATTAATACCCCCGTCGCAGCAAACCTGCGTACTCAGCGAGTTTCAAATGGTCCTTCTCTACGTCACGAAGCCACTTTTACCAACTTTTATCAAAATATATTCATGAGATTGGACATTTTATTTATTCTCCATAACGAAAACATTAGGACTGAGAATGCAGGTTTTCTGCATCAAGGACCACAAAATCGGGTTATTATTAAATACCAATGGATCACTACTATATGAAGCAACCACTGCTATAACATAAGGCTCAGTGGAAGCAACACTCCAAGTTTTACCAATTTATATTCATAATCAAGCAAGATATCACATGTTTCTTAAGTTATTGTCCAGAAGAATAACATCATAGCTGCTGAGTACGCAGGTTTGATGCCATGGGGACCACAAGAAAATAGGTTTTGTATGCAATATAAAGCCACATATGAAAATGATAATAAGCGAGATATAAAATTGTACTTATTCACCATAAGCTTAACATTGGAAAACATAGGCCTACTGTGTTTAGCACTTTCAATATCTCAGTAACCAATTGAGCGATGATCAAAATACAAAATTGTTTTTTAAGCTGAATTTAATGGTGTAAACCAACATTTTGATTTATAAATTGTAAAAAGTTCAGAAAACACATTTTTGGGATACAAATCCTCCCAAAACCCCCCCTAATAATAGAGCGACCTGCCTGGTTCTCAAACTCATGAAACTATATGCTACTTTGCATGTTTTATACCAAATTCATTAAGATTGGACAATTTTTATGAAAGTTATAATCTTGTCTCGTATATATGAATTTGAACTAATGGTGTTTTTGGCATCTGGGGGCCTCAAAACAAAAAAGTTACCATGGTGCCGGGCCTAGATCTTACCATGCCGATTACGGTAACAGCTAGATTCTTCTCTACATTAGAAATTCGCTAAAACAGATTTTTCTTCATAGCTTGATTATGTAATTCAAGCTACAAAGAATCCTTATATATATGATACGTGAAGCCATGTTTTGTAAATGCAACTCCTCCCTTATTTCTTGACCAGTTCTAATGTTTGAAGTGTCAAAAAATTTATCTCAGATCTTAGTTTTGCAATAATGTTTTTAATTAATCTATCTATACGGTAATATAAAGAAGAGGTGGTTTCTGTCCGTGTATGTGTGTGTCTGATGTTCTGGGTAAACGCAAAAACTACTTAACCGACTGGGCTGAAACTTTACACTGAGGTAGATCTTGAACCCGTGCAAATGGAAATAATTTCTGTTAGGCCTAATCAATAAAGGCTGTCACACTTTTCGCGAATACGCCCGAACACTAGGCGGAACTCCGAATGTTCAGAGTAGTCGCGAGAAGTGTGAGAGCTGCACGAACTTGTTGGTACCAGTACACTATCGCCAAATGATTCATTCGAATGTCCCGCTAAATGTTAGGAACGAGTTGCGACAACGAGTCTTGCACCAAATCAACCGAATGTGCACAGCGAACTAACCAAATACATGCTCGTCCAATACCATGCAATACCATGCTCGCCATTCGCTTCCATTCGTCTCTTTTGATTCGTGCCAAAAACCCGACAAAAAGCAGAGCATGGCGAACACAAATCATGGCGAGGCAAACTATCCCGAACATACACGAGCACACTGAGTACACTATCGTGCTCGCCTTAGTTCGCTTTGTTGGGCCATAGTGTACTGGTAGCAAGAACACGGGACGGAATGTTCAGTGAACATTCGGGAGGATGTTCGGCCGAATGTTCAGGTCTGTTCGCGAGATGTGTGGGACAGTCTTAACCTAAGATATTTGCATAACAATCACTTCGCGGTTGCAATGTTTTTGGTTTGGCGCGTAACAGATGATTATCACAAGTGATTTTTAGTCAACAGACTAAGAACAGATGTCAATCGCTCACCCCCACCCTAAAAAAACCGGCTTAAACCACTTTAACGAATAACACCCAGGCTTCACGAAGATCCGTACAAGGTCTAGAAATATGTTAACATTCAGGGCTTTGTATAACGAAAAACCTTGTTGACCGGCATAAAAACATTTTGACCGGGTACTTCTAATAGTCAGATTTCCACCATATTTGGTACGGTATTATTATTTTAATTAGGGTCTTACACAACTGGTAAAATTGTCATAAAAATAAGTTAACATTTAGGGACTTTGTATATAAAAAAACCGTGTTGACCAGCACATGAACATGTTGAAAGGGTACTTATAATGTTCGGATTGATAGCATATTTGGTATGGACATTTTCATTAGAGTCTTACACAACTAGTAAAAATTTCACAAAAATATGTTAACATTTAGGGGCATTAAAGACAAAAAAATCGTGTTGACCAGCATAAAAACATATTGACCGGGTACTTCTAATATTCGGATTTCCCCCATATTTGGTTTTGACATTTTAATAAAAGTCTTACACAACTGGTAAAAAATGCAATAAAAATATGTTAACATTTAGGCGCATTGTATATTAAAAAACCGTGTTGACCAGCATAAAAACATGTTGACCGAGTACTTATAATAGTCAGATTTCCACCATATTTGGTATGGTTATTTTAATTAGAGTCTTATTCAACCCATAAAAGTGTCATACAAATATGTTAACATTTAGGGGCATTATAAACCAAAAAACCGTGTTAACCAGCATAAAAACATGTTGACCGGGTACTTGAAAAGGTTGGGTTGGTACCATATTTGGTATGGACATTTTAATAAGGGTCTTACACAACTGGTACGAATTTAATCAAATATGTTAACATTTAGGGGTTTTGTATACAGAAAAATCTTTGTATAGACACAATTTTATTTTGCGTGTATGTATTTTGTTAATTTTATGTGTTATTTAGATGTTTATATAATGAGATGTATTCTTTTACAACTTTTAACCATCACATGTGATAATTTGTTGTATGTATTTCACTATAAGTAGAATTCTAACTATAGCATATTATTAATACATCTCATTGTGAAAAATTTTATAAGGTCATAGATAAATTAAATAAAATTCATTCTATACAATTTGTCACAATCTGCCGGTTGCTATTTGACTGCATCTGTGTTTTTGTTCTATTTCTATATAAATACTTGTTTTAGCGAATTTCCCCTATAGGGAAGAAGCTATTACCGTAGGTCTCATGGTAAGACTTAAGCCCGAGACCATGATAACTTTTTCTTTTGAGATGCCAAAAACACTATTCGTTCAAATTTATATATATATGTATATATATATATATATATATATATCTATGTATATATATATCTATATATATATATCTATATATATATATATATATATATATATATATATATATATCTATATATATATATCTATATATGTGTCCGTTAACACGATAACTTGAGTAAAAAAGGTCCGATTTTGATTAAATTTGTCTCAAATGTGTAAAATGACATTCATGACTAAGTTCGAAATCCAGAAAAATCAGATCATGGGAAGGGGGGTTTATGGGGGTTTTAAATTTTCCAAAAATCAGTTTTTTGCATTTTTCACCCTAAAATTTTTAAATAACTTAATTTTGGTTTTCACCATGTTATAGAGCTTAAAAAAACAAATAATATAGTTTTTTGAATTATTAACCTAGGTTGAGCGGTTGCGGAGAAAATCCAAAAAAACCTACTCATAAAATCTCCCATGTTTATCTTATGGGAAAACGGTTTTTGGTTTTTCCTCAGTTCATTTTAATGTAAACTTCACATTTGCTTTTACCAATCTGTTCAGCTCCACAAAACAATCATTTTGATGTTTAAATTGTGATTCTACGCCCAACCGTTGCAGAGATATTCAAAGTACTAAACACAATACGTTGTCCAATGTTATCCTTATGGAGAATAAATAATATTTGATATCTCGATTATTTATGGATGTATGTTGATGAAACTTGGTATGTGGCTTCATGTAGTATTGGTATATTGATATTTGCACAAAAAATTGATTTTTTGTTGATTATTCCCGTAGCAGCAAACCTGCGTACTCAGCCCCCATGTTATTCTTATGGAGAATAACTAGAATGTTATATAGCGCTTATTTATGATTGAATATTGATGAAACTTGGTATGTGGCTTCGCCTGGTTAAATTCTATTTATATTTTAAATTCTATTTATATTTGCATAAAAAACAATTGTTTGTGTTCCTTGTTTCAGTAAACCTACGTACTCATTACCAATGTTATTCTAATGGAGAATAATTAAAATCGCTTATATGTGAATATAGTTTTATGAAACTTGGTATGCGGCTTTATGTGGTATTAAGACATATATTATGCATTGGAAATTCGCTGAGTACGCAGGTTTGCTGCGACGGGGGTATTTTGTTATTTTAATTTAACCTCTCATTAGGTATAGTTCATTGATGATTTTAATTCAATCTTTAATTGTAGTAAATAAATAATTTATTTATTTATTCTTCTTTATATGAGACCTTGACTTGACCTTGAGACCTTGATTTTGCGTTGAATGCAGCTGGTAATAAGTAAATACCCCCGTCGCAGCAAACCTGCATACTCAGCGAATTTCCAATGAATATATAACATAACACATTATAACACTTAACAGGATTCATAAGAAATGTATTCACAAACAAGCGATATTTAAAATATTAATTATTCTCCATAAGAATAACACTGGGGATGAGTACGCAGGTTTGCTGCAACAAGGCACACAAAATAATGGGTTTTTATGCAAATATCAATAGAACTCATCTTAGTGAAGTCACATACCAAGTTTCATCCATATACATTCATAAATAAGCGATATATAACATTTTAAGTATTTTCCATAAGAATAACATGGGGACCGAGTACCTAGGTTTGCTGCTACAAGAGCCATAGGCGAAAAATTGTTTTTTTGTGCAAACAACAATAAACCATAACCAGATCAAGCCATATACTAAATTTTGCCAGTTTATGTTCATAAATAAGCGAGATATACAATTTTCCTTTTTCTCCATAAGAATAACATTAGACAACATACTGTGTTTAGCACTTTCAATATCTCGGTAACCAATTGACGTAGAGCAATGATCAAAATACCAAATTGTTTGTTTTTTAAGCTGAATTCAATGGTATAAATTAAAATTTGATTTAAATTAAAATTAAATGTGAAAACCCCAAAAACCTCATTTTTGGGGTACAAAACCCCCCAAAAACCCCCCTTCGGATGGTGCGATTCATCTGGTTTTCGAACTCGTTCAAATAAATGGTACTTTGCACATTTGTACCAAATTTCATTAAGATCGGACCTTTTTTACGAGAGTTATCGTGCTTACGGACACATATATATATATATAAATATATATATATATATATATATATATATATATACATATATAAAAATTTGAACGAATGGTGTTTTTGGCATCTGGGGACCTCAAAATGAAAAGTTATCATGGTCTCGGGCTTAAGTCTTACCATGAGACATACGGTAATAGCTTCTTCCCTATAGGGGAAATTCGCTAAAACTATTGATGCTGGAATAATTTTTTTCTTGGATGAGTATAAATAAAACAAATTTAACGATAAACTGTTTGCTATTTTACTGGCTGTGTAATTGCGTTCAGATGTCAATTCAGTTTGATTGATCTTATTGTTGAGCACAATATCCTGCTCCTTCGTTTTGCTTACGTGTGAACTTTGAACAACATCCACAAACAAGGTAAGATTAATCATGATTAAATAATAACAATTAAAAAATAATTATGGATTAGGTATTTATTTGCTGTTATCTAATTTGTGGTGATAGTTTTGTATCACACTTTTAAATATTTTTAATTTGTGAAAATCAAATAAATAAATGGTGAAATTACAATTTTTAGTGATAGGTCACGGTCTTGATAATTGATTTACTTATTCCAACGGATTACACTAATATTACAAGGATAATGACAATGTGACAATGGACAACCACAAGATAGACTAATTGTTCATCACCCATATTATGTAAAATGGAGTTTAAAATAAATGAACCCTAAATATCAATAACTTTATTACAAACATATTTTTCTTTCTCCCCCAATACATAGTATACCAATATAAAAAAAGGATTCTTTTTGTCCAAATTTTCTCATTTGAGTTATCTAGAGTTAGAAATAACATTTGTTTTGGTGCTTCTTGAACCCCAAAAAAATGGTAATGGAGGTGATGTTTGTAATGTGTGGATATGTACAGACAGAGGCAAAAATAATGTGCTGATTATGTGGTCTAAAATACATTATATAGGTAATAAACCTAATTGTTGGTAGGAAATATTCAAAACCTTTTTTTTAATTTTGAAATGTAATAATCTATTAACAATTTCTTAAAACATGAACAATAAAATTTTTCAAAAACGTCTCTAACGAATGTATTTAAAATTAGGTGGTTTTATACCGATTTACTTATGCAATATGAATTTTCAATCAATACTATTCAAATTATATTATTAATTTTTATAATATGGACATCCAATTCAAGTAACAGCTATAATAAAATGTCACAATTACATTTCTGGGAAAATAAGGTTAAATAATTACAAGGCTTAAAAGGTGCTAGGTTAAGTTTTTTTGGGGGATTTTCATAAAGTAGTGAACTGTAAATAAAATTAACTTATTTCCCTTGAAAAAATTGTAAAACTCTTTAAATTTTAGTCTAGAATTATTAGTTGTTAATGGTTAATGGTTTCGGAGAAAATATTAAAAAAATTATTAGCAGTAAAAAAATTACAATACCAGTAATGGGACACTGTCTAGTGTTATTCTTATAAGGAATAACAAACACTATTTTTTTCATATTTACTAATAAATTTCTTTAAACTTATGTATCGTGGTAAAGTTAGTGTTTACTCATACAGGATATTCAGAATAAGTTGCCAACTAATGCTGGGGGAGGAGGGGGCATTGCCATCCTTAAACAACTTTTGCATAACAAATTATTTTTTAGTGCCTTCAAAAAAGGGATTTGAGTGAATATAGAAAAAAAATTAAAAGATGTTCTTTACCTTCAAGCATAATTTGTATTCTATATTTAGTAAATATAAAGTAATTTAATGTATAAATTGGACTAAAACAGGGGAAAAGTACATGTCAGTTTGCTGATATTGATTATCGATTTTATTTCTGAATTAATTTTGTTACAACTAGAGAGTTTAAATACCAAGTCTTAACCATTGGCAATCTATGGGAAAGATTGTTGCTATTTTAAGCCTACTTATATAATTTTATTATAATTATTTCAATTCTCATTATGGCACTAAGAAAAAAATAGTTGAAGGGTCTTCCTCTTACAGTTACAAAACACAATCTATTAAATAATTTAAGATAAGTACTAAAAATATAGATTTTTGTATAATTAGAGTTTACAAATTTATTTTACTGTATTACATTCATTGTATAACATTTATTGAAACATATTATGACTAATATAAAATAATTTCAGATGTCAGTTTTCAAAATC
This sequence comes from Allygus modestus, assembly GCA_963675035.1. Taxonomy (NCBI): domain Eukaryota; kingdom Metazoa; phylum Arthropoda; class Insecta; order Hemiptera; family Cicadellidae; genus Allygus; species Allygus modestus. The sequence continues at coordinate 345,697,957 of OY776111.1, forward strand.
CTCCTAAATTACTTATCAAAAGAAGGTGAAGAATTCAAAAATAATCTGCTGAACCTGATGAAAATGTTCAGGGATGTTCGAGCTCCTTTGTTAGCGGGTATTTTGAGTAAGTAATTAAATAACAAAACACTAACATTAGTGAAACTGTTTACATTTAATTATTTGACATTGAATTTGAATATATATTTGTTAAAAACAGTTATATATATATATACAGACATTAACATATATCTACATTTATTTGAATATGTACCTTACATCAGGGCCATACTCAGGGGGGGGGGAGGCCGGGCTGGTGATTTAATTATGAAACTGTTATCTAAAAAAATATGGGTCACAACTTGGATTTGGATGGCAACAAGGGCCCACACCTCCAGGTCTGCCCAGTGGCCCGTGAAACTTCAGTACGGTCCTGCCTTACATATGATATAAAAAATCTAGATTAAAACTATTAATAAACCTCTAGTATATATAGATAGGAATCAATTACATTATTTTTTACATATGTTTTTAATCAATTAAGTATTATGTTTCATATTAAGTAAGTAACAAATGAAAATTAATTACTTATTTAATCTTTCCGTTAAACAAATATGGAAAGTATATGCGCCACCAACTGTACCTTAGTATATTAAATCCAGTATTTAATTAAAATTATCATTTTAGGTTTAGCATGAAAGTAATTAAATAATGTTAAATATTTTATTTATACTGAAAATTAATATGGCAATTTTATTTAACTTTACTGATATATATTTTGTTACATTTTTAATATCAACACCAATTAGTTTGTAATATCCTTTTAATCAGTTTAAAACAATTATTTCAGACACCACAAAATCACTTGAAGATGCAATCAGAGTTGTAAATAAGTGCATGTCAAGTGTGCCAAGGAAAGGAAGAGGGGGACATCCCTCTCAAAGAAAAAATGCAGTAAGTATATTGACAATCTAAGCTGTGTGAATATAAAATAAAAATTTAAACATTATCATCATTATTGGTTTAAATACATTTTCTTAAAGTGTTTTTTCACATAAAAGAAAATAAATGTATTCCTCTTATAATTCAATCTTCTCGGTATTCCGGACATGATCTTGGTCACGTTGGTGATGGATTGACGGGGTTCTTCAGTGTTACTTAATTGAAGAATGAAAATTTGTAACAACAACAATAAATCATAGTTCTTAAAAATATATGTTAACATCGGGCTTTTGATCAAATTGCAAGTCTATCAAATATCTTATAAATATTGTTTGTTAGTGTATGTAGTTTTTGTTCCAAATACTTCATATTAAAATTTAATCAAATTGTTAATAAATTCATATAATTATAAACTAGTAAAAAAATGTGATTAAAATTAATGTAATTCAATGAATAAATAAAAACAAATTGTAACCAAGGGGAAAATGATCAGATTTTGAATCTGCCACCTAAAAACATTGTTAACCAGTGTAATAAGCAATATAGTTGTGACTTAGACCAATCTTTGCACTTCATCAAAAACTATTTTTTGATACTCTATAAAAGCATTTAAAATAGATCAGTTTAAGCGTCCCACAGTTTGGGAAACCCATATACTTAACATTGGATGCTTAGTTTAAAGTCACTTCATATATTCTAAGTATAAACATTTTACACTTATGACATATGTTTGCAACTGATATTAACTAATTCCAAAATAATTTCAGATGTCAGTTTACAAAATCTCTATATATAATTCCGTAAGTCAAATTTTTGTAAAGAAATTGTGAGTGACTGGATGGCCGTAGAAGGATGGGAGGGGTATCATTTTAAAGGTCTTGACGTGAATTTTGAGGGAAAACTATTCATTTTTCTTATTTTTTTACCATAAATTCGCAACAGAATAAAACTTTTCCCATTAAAACAACATGGGGTTTAATTTGTTTACATCTTTTGAAATTAAAACAGCTGTGCCACAGAGTTAAATTAGCCTTTGATATTGATACCAGCTGTACTTATTCAGTTTGTTTACTTTTAAACTACAGCAATGTATAGTTGTTTAGGAATGGACATTTTATTAAAAACATAAGACAGTATAATAATATTATATTATAATGCTAGAAAATCAGTGCTTATTTATAAATGACCAATGAAGGTTGATAAAAAATTTATGTATTTTGTTTTTTTAGGGGCTTTTGCCCCTACAAGCCCCTAGTATTATCAAATTTTCTATCAGAAGAGGGCGAGCAATTCAAAAACAACTTAACAACCTTAATGACATCCTTCCCTGAAATAAGGGTTCCCCTATTAGCTGGGATATTGTGTAAGTAAATAGGTTAATCACATATAAAATAACATATGTAATAATCAAATTATTTATTAATAAATTTGTTTATTTATTTGTTTAGTTACTAGCAGTGCTTGGATCAATGTGTGGGTGAGTGCTTGAATCAATTTGAATCCTCTCCAGTCAGTGGTTTTTATGTGCAACTCATGGTGTATACACCTGTCTGTGGTAGAGTTGAGGAGAAGGGCAACTTGGCTCAGGTCAAAGCTGACAGGATGGGTGAATTCTTTTGTGATTTGCATATCTGATCAAGATTTTGCTTGTTTCTTGATATCCCTACTGTGTGTTTGTCGACCAGAAGCACAGTTTTTACAATTTTAAATGTTGACACAAAGTCAAGTTTGTGTAACTTCCTGACCAAGATCTGTTGTAAGAGTTTTCAGGTCGCACTAGCGCCTCTAAACAAAAGGCACAGACTCCTCTACTCCATGCAAAGCTAAGAGATTATTATTTATACGCATAGGATTAAAAAAAAGTATTTTTTGTTGTTTTAAAGATTGGTTTTGCAAAAACCAAATACATAAATATCATCTATCTATAATATTATAAAGAAGATGTGGTTTCTGTCTGTGTATCTGTCTGCTGTTCCGGGTAAAAGGTCTTGAACCTGTGCAACACATAGACCTATTCACTTCTATAAAATGCCTTCAGGCTACACCCCATAAACGTCCTGAGTTTCATTTTTTACATTTCAGATGAAATAAAACATTCATAAATTGTATATAATGCGAACCGATGTGGATACTTCCATTTGACAGCTTAAAGAGCAGAAGCAAGAACAGCTGTTCCAAGCTAATTTATAACACAGTAATTAGTATTTGTTCTAAACAAAAATATCTTGCACCTGGGGGGGCTTTATTGTAAATGATGTTTAGTTTTTAATAAAGACTTTATAAATAACTTATGAATTATAATGGTTGTTATTTTTAAATAACATTTGAAATATTGTGATAATCGTATTGATAATATGATTTCCAGGTACCAAGCAATCATTAAAAGAGTCAGTAAAGGTAATTTCCAAAACAATGGCAATGAGGCCCAAAAAAAACGAAACGAAATATCAAAGACCAAGAAAAGATATGAGAAACTGTTCTCCCAAAAACGAAAACCAAGAAATCATTCATAAAGACAAAATTGAAAAAACAGACGACGATGACATTGATGAGAAAATTAATGTGTCAGACAGTGAAGAAACAAGTGATGATTATGATGATGCTAGGGATATTATAAATAAAAATAAAAAATCGAGAACTTTCTACAACAGCGAGAGAAAGGTATGTTAAACTTATTTTAATGTTAATTTGTAATCAAAGGTGGGCTCTAAACAGCAAGAAGTACCTACTTCTTTCATAAGGACAATGTTCACAGCCAAAATTATCTTGGGCAAAATGTCTAATTACAAATAATAATTCATCAATAACATAAAAAATATTCAAAATTTACATTTTATCTAAGTTAAATTTGATATGATAACAAAATACTGCTCAATGAAATCGCTAGGTATTTTTTGTTTCTTTAAAATGAATCATAAATTAATAGTTTTAAATGATCTATTGAGGCTTTGAAAGTTAACATTGTTCTTTTGGGGAAAGAACCTTAAACAAAATATATTGTTTAAAATGTGTTAATTTAATGAGTACATCTAACAATTGTTTGAGTTAAATAATTTTGTTAAACTCAGCTTATATATAGATAGGTCAACAGTCCTACTTTAATAAGATAAAATAAACAATTCTTTATTAATATCTTGCAGATATGTATATAATACAAGTGTTGACTCGTATTTTGACAAATCTCCTTTGTATTTTCATTGAGAATGTTTATTTTTCTTTCATGCAGTATGGCAAGAAAAACTTTTTTATCAGTGTACAGTGTGTTAGGTATGTAATAAAATGGCTAGCGCAGGAGGAGGGGCAGTAATCCGCTGGAGCCTGCTGCTACTCTAGTTGCATAATTTCGCCCAGTTTAAATGCTTATAAGGTTTTACGGTTGTAGAATAGTCAGGCTGCACATCCATATTAAACTGACATGCGATAGGTAAAACCACAAAAGTTAAAATATGCCGTGGCAGTGGTTAAAAGTATTACTAATGCCCATAGGCGTAATTCGGGGGTGGCATGAAGGGGTAGTTGCCCGCCCAATAATTTGGAGAACATGTTATTGTAATATATGTAAAGTCACAATAATCACGATCACGACCATGCTTGCTCCACCAATTAAAATACTAAAATTACGCTTATACTGATGACGATTGTTTTCGATACAGTAGATATCAACCTGCTCTTACTGGCAGGAGATACTGGTACCAAACGAGACGGGAAGGTTGTCTGCTCCCTAGACGTGTGTGTGCAATAGCGCTCCCACTGTCCCGCACATCCATTGATACAGCCACCTTTTTACATAACTAACGCATTGCAAGCAGCTGCTCTTCTATGTATACTATGTATTAAATAAAAAAATGAAAATATAAATTTTAATCTGTCCTAAGTTTACAACATTTTGCAATATAAAGCACTAGACTAAAGGAATAAATATAAACAATAATAACAAAATAATTTTGTTTCAGGTCACCCCAACTGAAAATGACGACCAATAAGAACTTATGGAATTTTGTAAAGATTAGATTTAAAGAAGAGAAGAAATAGTTAATAAGTGTACATATTGAATATTTAATTTAGAAAAAGTTTATAATTGTTATGTTTAGTTTTTTTAAGTATAAGTTGTACCTTTGCATGGACTTAAATTAAAATAACAAATGATAGCGTAACTATAAGAATACATTTAATTGAAATATATGTTCTATAAATAAAACAAGTAAATAATTGTTATGTTTGTGATTTTATGGCACGGGTCGGGGGGGGGGAGTGCCCACGGGCCTGTGAAACCTGAGTACGGACCTGGGTCACATTAAAGGTTTGTTTCCACTATGACTCTGGTTCTGCTGTGTAATTTTGTATGCAACACCGCAAACTCTTGCCTTTTGCCCCATGCACTTTGCCTATATTTCCACTATTCATGTGTTAATTGCAAGTACTGCCAGAGCGACAAGTGCATGCTGTTGGTGTCACTGCAGCCATTATTATTTAATGCCGGAAAAAGAAGTAAAAGATCCAGATTTTCCGATCAATAGGTAATACAGTAGACGCTCTTTTATCCGGCATTCTATGAACCGGCACATTCTATTAACCGGCACCAGGCGACCCGGGTTTTTCCAGGTATTTTCGGTCGTTTCCGTTTCGTACTGCGACTGCGCTGGACTGTTCCCGCCTTTTTCTTAGTCACCTGTTGTTTGTTTACGTCTCAAGCAGTTTGGTTTCTATTTTTAGACGCCAACTTCCGCCAGCCCGTCTGTCTATCTGTGTGTCTGTCTGTCCGTCCACAAATGCAGGTGTTCCGGAGCAGTGCCAAGGTCAACCAACAAAAGCGACCACAGCTAATTACTGACAGACTCTCAGATTACTGTATTCCCCCATTAATAAATAAAAAGTTCTATTATCCGGAAAAATCGATTTACCGGCATGGGCGTGGTCCCGAACATGCCGGATAAAAGAGCGTCTACTGTATTACTTTCGAAATCAATATTAGGAGGTGATGGAGTTTTGCGTGATTTTTATAGATATTGATAATGTCTATTGTTTTATCAGTAGTCTGCTCCATAATGAAACTAAGAAAATTAACTAATTTTATAGACTAAGTCGGATACAGTATAAAATAGTCTGATAGATAATGATTAGCAGATGGAAGCAGAAAAATAACAAACCAGAAGGAATACAAAACTATGTAGAGAACCGCTATCAACTATCTTGCACGAGGGTTGCAAGATGCTCCATGTCGGTCTCGGGAAGCACATGCGCCTACTTGCGGCTACCTATGCAACTACTTATGGGGGATGCGATGTTGAATGCATCACCGTGTCTCCCACATGGGAGAACACTCCTAGGCGCAAGGTGCAAGACGTATGGAAAAAGGCATAGTCGAAACGATCCTTAAGCTGGTAACCAGTCAGGACTAGTTATTTACTAGTAGAGTTGAGCGGAAAGTTACATGAAATGTGATGATACATTCAATGGATAAAAATATATTACAATTTATTTACTCTACATAAGAAAATAACATTATGGCTCAGTTTGTAGGTTTCTTGATACCAAAAATAGAGTTTTTATACAAATTTCAATAGACGATAACTGCATAAAACACCAACCTTCATCAATGTTTATTAGTGAATGCCTAAGTGAAATATCATTGTTGTTTAATTTATACAAGCAACCGGTTTGTAAAATGTTTCGATATCAAACCGATATTGGACCATCATCGTAGGCAAAAAAGTACTCACCATAAGATTGAGATGGCAACTTTAACAGCCACTGGGCAAAGCCCATTAAAGATATGTTAGTTTGAATGAGTGATGACATATCTAGACATAATTACCTATCAATAAACAAAAGAAGTATTAAAATTGTCCCAGTAGAACGGTCTGACAGCTGGACAAAGTTTTGCAAATGCGTGAGCAGTTAAATAAATGCATTTTAACCAGTGTCCTTATCCTGAAATTCACAAATCACCACTCTTTCTCTCTCTCCCTCTTCCCCTCCATCACCTGATCTCCAACCACACTCAGGTTTAATTTTGTGGAGTTAAAACGGATGTGAGAAAAATTCTAGTACAGTTTGGTTCACAGTGGTTGGCATCTGGTTAGCGTATGCTCTAGAATGACTTTTCGCCTCTACTTGGCTTAGACTAGTGGCTTAGATTTGACTAAAGGTTAGTGGTACAGTCTAATTTTTTTCAATAGAAAGCAAAAATCACTTATTTAATTTTAAAACATTTGTTTTGGTTTTTTTCATTAATGTCTACTTTTATTTACGATAAATTTCAGTAGTTTCTCGGTTTCTCAGGTGCCAAGCACCGTAACCCAAACTGTAGTCAGAATTATTTTTAAGTACCTGGGGGCCGAGCTTTGCTCGGGGGAAGACCAGTCAGGTTGTTTAGATCACTCGGAGTAATATTTCACTTCCCACAACTGATAATCAGATTTTTGTATACCAAATTTGCCCCTTTTCTACATTTTTAAGGTCCCTCCAGTTTTTATTTATAGCTCAATGTCCCTTTGATTTATTTTACTACTCTATATATGTAATCTTCACTCAAATCTTTTAATCTCTGCTCTCAGGAAACCACATGTTAATAATCATAAACAACATGAGTTACTTTGTCAGTTCCCTAGTTGAGTATGAACAGCTGTTACAATTCTTTTGTATTGATTTGAAACTCCATAAGCAAATTGTTATTTTTTTTAACTTTTCAATTTAGTTTTTTTTACATTATTTGATTTTTTCTGGGGATGAGGCCTGTCTAGAACTTATTTTTATCTCATAAATTAGTTATTTCGAACATTTGAAGGAAATCGTTGGAGCCGTTTTTGAGATCTGTGTTGCAAGCAAGCAAGCCTTACTCATATTATAGTATAGGATATAGGAGATAGAATTTACATTAATCCTGAAACATCTGTTCTTGATCTTTTGCTAGCATTTGCAATTATATCAGCTGTAAAAAATATTCAATTCAATCAATTACTGTTCTTCCATAAAATTATCATTGAAACTTTGAAGACCTGTGGGGTTTAGCCCTGAGGGCCTATGTAAATTATAAGAGGTTTCTGCACACCTTAATGACAATACCTTTCTAACGGTATGCGTGAATTTCTACGACGATGTACACTTGCTAAGAAAAAAGGAGACACATTTTTGTGCTTGTTAGTATAAAGATTACCAATATTGCTGATTTATTTTGGTTGGTTTTAAATATTAATTTTATAGGTAAAAGTAACAGTATGTATTCCTCAACTACCTATTTCTGTGTTTTAACAAACCTAAAATATATAAAAAGATAAATAAAAAGGTATACAAATATCTAAATTAATAAATAAATTAACAATCTTCCTACCAATTGTGACGATAGAAGGTTAGTTGTGATACGTATACTTTGTTTTATAAAAATGCTAAAGACCCAAGTTTAAGCCATTTTAGGTTTATAAAATTGTTAACAGAATTTGGAACATTTGCGGATTTGACATTGCCAGTTTAAATCTATTTTTAAGGCTAAACGGTCCCAAGAACTTTTGAGAAAACCATAAGTATGACACCCATTGACTGACTATATTATAAGTACTTATATTATAGGTACTTATATTATTATATTACCTATATTATAGGTACTTGAATGAAAGGTCTCGAATTGGACCTTTCCAATTAAATTGCAGAAAAAATTTAAATCAGTTAAAACTCTTATGACATGCATGTATATCTACGCTATCATAAAATTTAATTATAATAAAAATATAAAACAAGAAAACACTGTGTAACTCACCTTATTTGATAATACAAACTAACTTGGCCTGATGAATCCGCTTTCAATGGGAAAATTCCTGTAAATTTATGGATGACTTATACACATTTATTGTACTGCATTCTGAGGTAAAACAAATTAACTTTTACTTTTTTCTTTTTGTTTAACTGAAAATATTGAAAATCTATAATATTATAAAGAAGAGGTGGTTTCTGTCTGTCTGTCTGTCTGTCTGATGTTCCGGGTGAATGCAAAAACTACTTAACCGACTGGGCTGAAACTTTACACTAAGGTAGATCTTGAACCCATGCAACACATAGGCCTATTCACTTCCTTAAAATCCCCTCGGGCTACGCCCCGTGAACGTTCTAAGTTTCAATGTTTACATTTAATAAGAAAGTAAACATTCAGAAACTGTAATGCGAACAGCTGAGGGCACTTCCATTTGACAGCTTAAAGAGCAGAAGCAATAACAACAGCTGTTTCAAGCTAAATAAAATGCAATTTGCATTACTATAGAACGGGTAGGGAAAACCCCTGTGCGAAGAACGTGTAAATCAAGTATATATATATTTATTTCAATATACCTTATAATTAATCTATATAAATAAAATTAGAGTTATGTCTGTACATTGCTTGTAATTATGAAATTTTTACATATTTTAATGTTTTACACCCTAGGGAAACCAAAAAAAATCTTATCTCAATTTATGTCTGTCTGCTGGTAACGCTCAAGGACGGTTTTTTGTTCACTTTTCAATGGAAAACGGGTGCACTGACATTAATGAAACTTTGTTTCTTTGTTCTATATATGCGTGAGAAGGTTTTAGGGCACTAAAAACTGGCATACCCCTTTTAAAAAAATTATGGTGGCCGCTAAAAAACTTGATTTTTTGCGGTTTTGGTCATGTTTTGTTCGCTTTTCACAGGAAAACGGGTGCACCGATTTTTATGCAACTTTTTTCTATGTTCTATATGTGCGTTATTAGAAGGTTTTAGGCTAATTGGATTGTTTTAAATTACCGTAGGACACTGTCCCATAGGGTTTTAAAGGGGAATGATCCAAACCCCTCAAAACGAGGGATACTGAAAAGAAATTTAGAAATACTGAGATTAGAACCTGTGGCCCCCTTGAACTTCAAGATCAAAGATGCTAATAACATAAAGATAAAAACTCAAACACTAAGCGTTGTAGTAAATATTTGTTAATGTTCATCCAAATCCCTTTAGAGAACAATTTACAATTAATTTGCTCCATTAGAGAGTTTCTAAGAGGTAAATCACTTTGCCCCCCCCCCATAGTTAAATGATAAGATATTCCATATCTCCTGTACTGGTCAATGTGAGCTTATTAAATAAATGAATTTACTGCTATTATGTGACAATATCACAATAGAACAATATATTTTGATACAATAATCTATTTCTAATAAGATACAATTTATTATGGGTTCAATAATTATGTGTCAGTCAACCTAAATATAAATTTGTAATGACATTTATGAGTGTAGAAACATATGTGGTAATTTATTGATTTTTTATAAGATTAGCATAGGATCCACCTACCATGTCATCATGGGTCATGACATCATGGGTTATCATGTGAAGGATATCATGGGTTTCAATTCAAACTACAGTGATTATATGAAAAAATGAACATTTTTCCACAATTTGGCCCTGTTTTAAAATAGAAAAATATAACTGAGTATGCAAGTAAGAAAAGACAAAAATTAAGACTGAGTATGCAGGTTTGCTGCCACGGGGATCACAAAAATTGTTTTTTGTATTGTATGCAAAAAAGAAACAAAAACTAATTATATGAAGCCAAATACCATAATTAATCAACATATGTTCATAAACAAACAATATATAAAACTTGTCTTACTCTCCTTAAAGTAACCTTGAAGCTGAGTATGCAGGTTTGCTGCCCTGGGGTGACAAGAAATGGATTTCTTATATAAATATCATCAGACCTCAACCATATGAAACCACAGACCAAATCCCATCAATATTACATTATAAATAAGCGATATATACAATTTTAATTATTCTCTATAAGAATTACATGGCGGCTGAGTATGCAGGTTTGCTGCAACAAGGAACACAAACAATGGGTTTTATGCAAATATCAATATAAATCAACAATAAGATGAAGCCATATACAAAGTTTTATTAATTTTAATTTATGTTCATAATCAAGGTAGTCATTACATTTTACTTACTCTCCATAAGAATAACATGGGGTTGAGTACGCAGGTTTGCTGCTACAGGAATCATCGGTAAAACTTGTTTTTTTGTGCATATAACAATAGACCACAACCAGATGAAGCCGTATACCAAGTTTCGTTAATATACGTTCATAAATAAGTGATATATAACATGTTAAATATTCACCATAAGAATAACATTGGGGATGAGTACGCAGGTTTGCTGCAAAGGGAGGCTTTGTCAAAAAATTGTTTTTTTGAGCAAATATCAATAGACCACAACCAGATGAAGCCTTATACCAAGTTTTGTCAGTATACGTTCATAAATAAGCGAGATATAAATTTTTTCTTTTCCTCCATAAGAATAACATGGGGTTGAGTACGCAGGTTTGCTGCTACAGGAATCATCGGTAAAACTAGTTTTTTGTGCATATAACAATAGACCACAACCAGATTAAGCCGTATACCAAGTTCCGTTAATATCCGTTCATAAATAACTGATATATAACATGTTAAATATTCACCATAAGAATAACATTGGGGATGAGTACGCAGGTTTGCTGCTAAGGGAGGCTTTGTCAAAAAATTGTTTTTTTGAGCAAATATTAATAGACTACAACCAGATGAAGCCTTATACCAAGATTCGTCAGTATACGTTCATAAATAAGGGAGATATAATTTTTTTCTTTTCCTCCATAAGAATAACATTAGACAACGTACTGTGTTTAGCACTTTGAATATCTCGGTAACCAATTAACGTAGAGGAATGATCAAAATACCAAATTGTGTGTTTTTTTAAACTGAATCTAATGGTAAAAAATAATATTTGACAATTTCAAAAATTATATATAAAAAATTCAAAAAACCCATTTTTGGGGTACAAAACCCCCCCAAAATGCCCCTTCGGATGGAGCGATCTGGCTGGTTTTCGAACTTAAAGTCATAAATGTTGCTTTACACGTTTATACCAAATTTCATCAAAATCAGATAATTTTTACGAGAGTTATCGTGCTCACGGACACATATATATATATATATATATATATATACAGTTTCCAACGAATGGTGTTTTTGGGGTCTGGGGACCTCAAAACGAAAAGTTATCATGGTCCCGGGCCTAGGTCTTACCATGCCGACTACGGTAATAGCTTCTTCCCTATATGGGGAAATTCGCTAAAATAGTAATCCTGGTCTAAGGACTTCATGGATGGTTATTGATAAGATCAAAATTAACCAGACATCTTAAACAGCTGTTAAATGTACCTAATTAGGTACATTTTAAGTATAAAAAGTTAATTGAGTTTAATCCAACCTCGAGAAATAGCACCACTGTTCCAAAAATTCGAACCTTCACTTTATTTTACTGATGCACTTTTTACAAATTCTGAGACGTATTGAATAATCTTCATCAAAATATCTTTAATTTGACACATCAAACATAAAATTAGTTCAGCCGTAATCGATTATGGCTCTGAAGAAACAAAACCCTCGCCTCTGATATAGGTTTCGCAGTAGAAGTACATCGAAGACTTTAAAGAACAGCCGCTGTCTCAACTTGCACCACGCCATCACGTCGGCGGGCCGCGTCAAAGGCGCAGCATGCCGGCCAGTGTTTGATGTGCACCGCGCTGCGTATTGGTGGGGAGGAAGGGGTGTTTTCATGCTGGTCAATACGATTTTTTGGTCTTTAATGCCCCTAAATGTTAACATATTTTTATGACACTTTTACGGGTTAAGTAAGACTCTAATTAAAATAACCATACCAAATATGGTGGAAAGCTGACTATTATAAGTACTGGTCAACATGTTTTTATGCTGGTCAACACGGTTTTAGCGAATTTCCCCTATAGGGAAGAAGCTATTACCGTAGTCGGCATGGTAAGACCTAGGCCCGGGACCATGATAACTTTTCGTTTTGAGGTCCCCAGACCCCAAAAACACCATTCGTTCGAAACTGTATATATATATATATATATATATATATATTTATATATATATATGTGTGTCCGTGAGCACGATAACTCTCGTAAAAATTATCCGATTTTGATGAAATTTGGTATGAACGTGTAAAGCAACATTTATACCACATAAAGTATACAAGTTTAAGTTCGAAAACCAGCCAGATTGCACCTTCCAAAGGGGTATTTTGGGGGGGTTTTGTACCCCAAAAATGAGTTTTTTGAATTTTATATATGTATTTTTTGAAAAAATCAAATTTTAGTTTTTACCATTGGATTCAGCTTAAAAAAACACACAATTTGGTATTTTGATAATTTCTCTACATCAATTGGTTACCGAGATATTGAAAGTGCTAAACACAGTACGTTGTCTAATGTTATTCTTATGGAGGAAAATAAACATTTTATATCTCGCTTATTTATGAACGTATAATGACGAAACTTGGTATACGGCTTCATTTGGTTGTGGACCATTGATATTTGCTCAAAAAAACAATTTTTTATCCAAGGCTCCCGTAGCAGCAAACCTGCGTACTCAGCCCCATGTTATTCTTATGGAGAATAAGTAACGTGTTATCTGCCTTCATTATGAAAATAAATTAATGAAATTTGGTATGTGGCTTTACCTACATGAGTTATATTGATATTTGTATAAAACCCCATTTTTGGTGTTCCTTGCTTCAGCAAACCTGCATACTCAGCCGCCATGTTATTCTTATAGAGAATAATTAAAATGTCATAAATCGTTTATTTATGAATGTATATTGATGAAACTTGGTATGTGGCTTTATTTGGTATTAAGATACATATATATATATATATATACATTGGAAATTCGCTGAGTACGCAGGTTTGCTGCTACGGGGGTATTTTGGTATACAATATGCCCCTAAATGTTAACATATTTTTATGAAACTTTTAACAGTTGTGTAAGATCCTAATTAAAATGTCCATACAAAACATGGGACCAATCCAACCATTACAAGTACTCGGTCAACATGTTCATGTGCTGGTCAATACGTTTTTTTTTCATACAATGCCTCTAGATGTTAATATATTTTTATGAAATTTTTACTAGTTGTGTAAGACACTTATTAAAATGTTCATACCAAATATGGTACCAATCCGCCCATTACAAGTACCTGGAAAACATGTTTTTATGCTGGTCAACAAGGTTTTTTTATATACAATGCCTCTAGATGTTAATATATTTTTATGAAATTTTTACCAGTTGTGTAAGACACTTATTAAAATATTCATACCAAATATGGTTCCAATCCGCCCATTAAAAATACCCAGTCAACATGTTTTTATGCTGGTCAGCAAGGATTTTTTGTATCCAAAGCCCCTAAATGTTAACATATTTTTATGAAATCTTCACCAGTTGTGAAAGACCCTAAATTCAAATGTTCATACCAAATATTTTACCAATCCGACCATTACAAATACCCGGTCAACATGTGTATGCTGGTCAATAAGGTTTTTTTGTATACAAAGCCCTTAAATGTTAATATTTTTTACAACAATTTAGATTTTAGATTTGAAAATCTTAACTGTATTTGGCTTATATATTTTTCAAACGATCATCTTTGTAAAATGTAATGAAAGAAACAAATTGAAATTAGAAGACGTACACCCCTACACCACAAGAAATAGAAATAACTTTGTTGTTGAGTCTCATAGGACAAGTCTTTACTCCAAACAGCCCACTTATACAAGAATAAAATTTTATAACAACTTACCTCAAGGAATAAAAAATATAAATGATTTTAAACTTTTTAGGAAAACATTAAATAATTTTCTGCTTAAAAGTCCATCCCATTTACTCCTTGGAAGAATTTTTGGTACTTTGGTATTATACGGATGCCACTATTTTTGGAGGTTAAATTTTTACCGGATACAAAGGATAACTACATAATTCGAAAAAACGTACTTTTATTGACTTACTGTACAAATTTTACATCATTCTGATGAGCGGTCTTTGTGTTGTGCCTCCCAAAAGGCAGCGATGTCCGCTAGGATCGTGTTGAATGCGTCGCCGCCGCTAGCAGCCACACCCGATCGCCACATGTACTCCGCCAAATATACAGCGCGCTGCGGCAGTTATGTTAGGATGGGTTATCATAAAAATACGTACGGTTTCCTCTTCATTTCGAGGTAAATCCCACACCAAAAGAACGTCACTCATTATGAAAACAAATGTAACGTAGTGCACGGCAATAAATCACTCATGACACTGACCCAGATACAGGCGGTGACAGGTGATGCGCGCGCTCCGGTCAACGACCCGACCTTGGCCTATTTGGAGGGGGTTTGGCGGCCGGAAGTATGACTCATGAGGTATGATTCGATTTGAAACGAAACAAGGAAAGTCCTACAATCATTTTTATGATAACCCATCCTAAGATAACTGCCGCAGCGCGCTGTATAAGGGTGGCATCCGTATAATACCAAAGTACCGAATTTTTTTCTAATCGATAAATAACACATGCATTCTCAAACATGTTTTCAGGATTTTTAAATTATTATTGTTTTCAGGATTTTTAAACTATTATTGTTATTAGATTAAGATTGATATTGAAACTCATTCTACAAGCCAAACTTAGACTTAAGTTAAAATGTACCTAGACAAAACTATGCACTATGTTGATGCCATTCATGTACACACACAATGTATGTACTTTTGAATAAAGTGATTTGAATCTGAATGTCAAAATCACAAATTAATATAGCTATGAAACTGTGTTAGGATAACACTAACCTATGACTCTTTTTATGACTTATACGATATATGAGTTAAAAAAAATTTGAGTTTTGCCAAAAGCCAAAATTTTATTTGAACACATGACATGACAGCTGATTTAAAAAATAATTGTTACGAAAAACAAGAACAACTAATGGCGTTTTTCCAATGGCACCAAACACTTCCGATATCACCAAAATTACTGACACTACGATTTTTGAAGACAAGATATCAGCACTTACAAGTCTCACGCACAAAATTGTGTTCAAATTATAACTACAATTAGGCTAAATTGATCCGTTACTGCTACCTATGAGGTAATTTTTTATATAAAAATTAAAGTTAAGAATCTTCTTTTAGCGAATTTCCCATATAGGGAAGAAGCTATTACGTAGTCGGCATGGTAAGACCTAGGCCCGGGACCATGATAACTTTTCGTTTTGAGGTCCCCAGACCCCAAAAACACCATTCGTTCGATACTGTATATATATATATATATATATATATATATATATATATATGTGTCCGTGAGCACGATAACTCTCGTAAAAATTATCCGATTTTGACAAAATTTGGTATAAACATGTAAAGCAGCATTTATGACTTTAAGTTCGAAAACCAGACAGATCGACCTATCCGAAGGGGTATTTTGGGGGGGTTTTGTACCCCAAAAATGGGTGTTTTGAATTTTTTACACATAATTTTTGAAAAAGTCAAATTTTAGTTTTGACCATTCGATTCAGCTTAAAAAAACACACAATTTGGTATTTCGATCATTCCTCTACGTCAATTGGTTACCGAGATATTGAAAGTGCTAACCACAGTACGTTGTCTAATGTTATTCTTATGGAGAAAAAAACAAAATATTTATCTCGCTTATTTATGAACGTATACTGACGAAACTTGGTATACAGCTTCATCTCGTTGAGGTCTATTGATATTTGCTCCAAAAAATGTTTTTGCATAATTCTCCCGTAGCAGCAAACCTGCGTACTCAGGCCCCATGTTATTCTTATGGATAATAATTAAATGCTCTGTCTCCCTTAATTATGATCATAAATTAATAAAAACTGGTATACGACTTCACCTAGTTGAGTTATATTGATATTAGCATAAAAACCAATTTTTTGTGTTCCTTGTTGCAGCAAACCTGCGTACTCAGCCCCAATGTTATTCTTATGGAGAATAATTAAAATTGTATATATCGCTTATTTGTGAATATATTTTTATGAAACTTGGTAAGTGGCTTTATGTAGTATTAAGACATTTATATCTCCATTGGAAATTCGCTGAGTATGCAGGTTTGCTGCGACGGGGGTATTTTAATTTATTGTCAGAATCACAAATGAAGAAAAGTTAAATATGAAACTTATGTTTACTATAACTAACCTATGAATAACCTACCTAGGCGTTTAAAAGAATTGAAATGTAGTAGGTTAGAAATCTATATCTCTTACTGAAATAGGCCCTATTAAGTGTTAAGTAACAATTTTAACCCACAGCGTAGGCATAGAACAACGATACATTAGCCTCAGGCTGTTTGGTGACTTTAGTATTGTTGTTGGCTAGGATTGATTTTTTTACATTTCATAGTTTCTTTTAGTGTCAAAGTCATGACCTAAGTTATTCAAACCATAAGAAAGTCATAATAATTAGATATGTATAACATTAGACTACTCCTAGGCCTAACCAAATTGTTCATAAACAATAACCAACATGGAACAGGGGCGTATCCAGGGGGGAATATCCCCCTGAAATTTCAAAAATACATGTGAAAAATGGGAGAAAGAGTGAGATGTAGGTAAGGCCAAATCCTATCCACCGCAAAACAAAATCTTAAATAAATACACCACTGAAAGTAATAGAGCTAATGCAAACTTACCGTACTAAGTTACTTACTGAAAATTATATCTTCAAAATCAACCCATTCTATTGTAAAAGGAGACAGTTTGGAATTTTTGTGTGATAGGCTATCAGAATTTTTCAAAGCTGTAGATCTATTGAACCATAGTTTACATCGTACCGTACCTTACATAGGTTAAAGTCATAACCGAGTAGACACAGACTGTATAGCCTTTCCATATGGCCTACAGCTTCCATTACATCGTATAGGTACTTTCACTATAATACTGAATACATAATTTTGATTGTTTTAAAATGAATAAGTGTGGAATGTTTCTATTAAAAATTCTTGATCCAAAACTCATTTATTCGCAAACGCCATTAACTGAACTACTGAACACTGAACTGACCGGCAACTGCCGGCCAGGAGACCACAGACTACAGACAACATATCACTACAGACAATATATCAGTTGTTTTGGTTAGCTGCTATTGTCAACATCCGGCTGTAGTCTGTCTGACTGCAAAATCAGTTGAGTGACTGTTTGCTTACCACCTACTAATGCTACTACCCAACTCAAGACACATCTGAATATTTCCGGAAAATGAAAAAATATAAATATACCAAAATAATAATCCAGTTATAGTTTATTACCACCCTTTTAGCGAATTTCCCCTATAGGGAAGAAGCTATTACCGTAGGTCTCATGGTAAGACTTAAGCCCGAGACCATGACAACTTTTCATTTTGAGGTCCCCAGATGCCAAAAACACCATTCGTTCAAATTTTTATATATTTATATATATATATATATTTATATATATATGTGTCCGTAAGCACGATAACTCTCGTAAAAAAGGTCCAATCTTAATGAAATTTGGTACAAATGTGTAAAGTACCATTTATTTGAACGAGTTCGAAAACCAGATGAATCGCACCATCCGAAGGGGCGTTTTTGGGGGGTTTTGTACCCCAAAAATGTGTTTTTTGGGGTTTTCACATGTAATTTTAATTTAAATCAAATTTCAATTTATACCATTGAATTCAACTTAAAAAAACAAACAATTTGGTATTTTCATCATTGCTCAACGTCAATTGGTTACCGAGATATTGAAAGTGCTAAACACAGTACGTTGTCTAATGTTATTCTTATGGAGGAAAAGAAAAATTGTATATCTGGGTTACTTATGAACATAAACTACTGACAAAATTTGGTATATGGCTTCATCTGGTTGTGGTTTATTGTTGTTTGCACAAAAAAACAATTGTTTGCCTATGGTTCCTGTAGCAGCAAACCTAGGTACTCGGTTCCCATGTTATTCTTATGGAAAATACTTAAAATGTTATATATCGCTTATTTATGGATGTATATGGATGAAACTTGGTATGTGAGTTCACATACATGAGTTCTATTGATATTTGTATAAAAACCCATTCATTATTTTGTGTGTCTTGTTGCAGCAAACCTGTGTACTCATCCCCAATGTTATTCTTATGGAGATTAATTAATTAATTTTTAATATCGCTTGTTTGTGAATATATTTCTTATGAATCCTGTTAAGTGTTTTAATGTGTTATGTTATATTTTCATTGGAAATTCGCTGAGTATGCAGGTTTGCTGCAACGGGGATATTTTACAATTAAGAGCAACCCTGAAAATTTCAAAGCAATTCATTAAACTGTTAAAAATGAGTTAGCGTAGCAACAGAATGACTAAACATGAGCATGAAGGATTCAATAAGACAAAATTCAATTAGACAACGTACTGTGTTTAGCACTTTCAATATCTCAGTAACCATCAATTGACGTAGAGCAATGATCAAAATACCAAATTATTTGTTTTTTTATGCTTAGTTCAATGGTCAAAATTAAAATTTGATTTAAATAAAAATTACGTGTGGAAACTCCAAAAAAACAATTTTTGGGGTACAAAACTCCCCAAAAACCCCCTTCGGATGGTGCAATTTGTCTGGTTTTCGAACTCATTCAAATAAATGGTACTTTCCACATTCGTACCAAATTTCATCAAGATTGGACCTTTTTTATGAGAGTTATGGTGCTTACGGACACATTTATATATACATATATATATATATATATATACATTTATATATATATATATATATATATATATATATATATACATATATAACAATTTGAACGAATGGGGTTTTTGGCATCTGGGGACCTCAAAATGAAAAGTTATTATGGTCTCGGGCTTAAGTCTTACCATGAGACCTACGGTAAAAGCTTCTTTCCTGTAGGGGAAATTCGCTAAAATACTATAATCAAAACAAAAACACACAGAATCAGGTTGAAGACATAACCATATGTTTTATTAAAAAGTTAAATATAACCATTAATTAATTTTCTCACTTTTAACGGGGTACCAGACTATTAAAATACCCCCGTCGCAGCAAACCTGCATACTCAGAGAATTTCCAATGAATATATAACATAACACATTAAAAAATTTAACAGGATTCATAAAAAATATATTCACAAACAAGCGATTTTTAAAATATTAATTATTCTCTATAAGAATAACATCGGGGATGAGTGAGTACGCAGGTTTGCTGCAACAAGGAACACAAAATAATGGGTTTTTATGCAAATATCAATAGAACTCATCTTAGTGAAGTCACATATCAAGTTTCATCCATATACATTCATAAATAAGCTATATATAACATTTTAATTATTTTCCATAAGAATAACATGGGGAACAAGTACCTAGGTTTGCTGCTACGGGAACCATAGGTGAAAAATTGTTTTTTTGTGCAAATAACAATAAACCACTGCCAGATGAAGCCATATACAAAATTTCGTCAGTTTATGTTTATAAATAAGCGAGATATACAATTTTTCTTTGTCTCCATAAGAATAACATTAGACAACATACTGTGTTTAGCACTTTCAATATGTAAGTAACCAATTGACGTAGAGCAATGATCAAAATACCAAATTGTTTTTTTTATGCTGAATTAAATGGTAAAAATTACAATTTGATTTAAATAAAAATTACATGTAGAAGACCTTTTTTCCTAGAGTTATCGTGCTTACGGACACACACACACACATATATATATATATATATATATATATATACACATATATACATACATACATATATATACATATATACAAATTTGAACGAATGGTGTTTTTGGCATCCGGGGACCTCAAAATGAAAAGTTATCATCGTTTCGGGCTTAAGTCTTACCATGAGACCTACGGTAAAGTGTTTAACGATAACAAATATTACTGAATATACCTAAAGCAAAGAAAGTGTTTCACGATAACAAATATTACTGAATATGCTTAATTCAAAAATAGCGGAGTTGACAACACTATAATTAAGCATTTTTATGTTAAAGGAATCGAATTTGGCGCAGAGGTTTTCTAAGTCGTAAAAGAGAAGCAAGGCATAGCAAAGTACGTTGAATTATACCTTGTCAATTTTACTTCCTGGAGGATCTCAAATAAGTATGGTGGAATGAGGTAGAGGACTAAATGGAGGACCAAGTAGCCTATACATATAGAGAAAAATGAGTAAAATAAATTAAAAGAGATCTTATGGTGAACAAAATTATGTATATGTTAGTAAAACAATGAATGTAGGCTGCTAAATAAAAAGTAAACATTAATATCGGCACACGCACATATCACATGATAAATCTAACAAATTAAATTAGTTTTACTTTTAAAAATCAGTATGTTTTTATAGGGATAATGTTTATGTAGGTGTAAATCAAAACTTAAGTTGACTGAACAGTTGAACAGACACATAATTTAACTATACAAGTGAGCTCAGTCACAAAATAATCAACACATTTTTACCACGTTTGCTGCTGAATGCAAAAACCGGGCTTTCGCCGGATGCGGCAACCGGAATAAAAAAAAAAACAAAAAACTACTGCATATTCCAGTTTAAGAATGTAGTTCTCATAGAGCTCCAAAGGTAATAAACACTATTGCATCAAATTCACACTACTGGGAGAGAGAGAGAGCTCCATTGTCAACTGTAACATCAACTGTAACTGTAACATTGGTTGTATTGGTGGTTGTCATGGTAACACTATTCCGCTCTGCATTGACTAGCTTGTTTTAACTGCCCTTTTAGTTATCCAACCCAGGGTTCGGTCCCATGGAGGGCGGTTAAGGTATGTACATACTCTACAAGGTTTTATGCTTCAAATTAAGAAGATTATAGAAAACAACAAAGTTGACACTCTACCGCTCTTCTCACCCCTTCTCCCCCTCTCCTTCATGTCAGTGGTGTGAACTACCTTACTGATAACAATTTCTGGGTGCTAGTGCGAGATTAATATCCAGACACTAGTTACTTAGTGTTGACAAATGACATCGGTAACAGTGTTAGTTTTGTAATTTAAAACATTGGCAAATCAGATTTATGGTAATAACTCTTTGATTTTTTTCAGTATTACACAAAAAAATGAGGATTTTGGTTATGTTTATACTTTGCTCCACAATCTTACTTCTGAGACGAAAAGAATGCCAAGCTACAAACTATGAAGTGATTGTTGATCTGACTTCATCAGTGGGAGACTTGAAAAGAATTTGGGATAACACAGGACTAAGGTAACAATAAACACCCCCGTCGCAGCGAACTTGCACACTCAGCGAATTTTCAAGGCATGTATGTGTTTGTCACTACCACATAAAGCCACTTACCAAGTTTAAAAAAACACATAACTAAACATATAAGTGATATATAGCTTTTTATTTATTCCTTATAAGAGTAACATTAGGGCTGAGTACGTAGGTTTGCTGCAACAAGGAAGACAAGAATAATGTGTTTTTATGCAATCAACAATCTAACTCAACCAGGTTAGATTGTTTTACCTACTACCTACTACCTACTAAGTTTTATTAATTTAGATTCATAATTAAGGGAGTTGCACAACTTTACTTATTCTCCATAAGAATAACATTAGGGCTGAGTAAGCAGGTTCGCTGCTACAGAGGAAATCACAACAAATTATTTTGTTGTGCAAATATCAATATACTACGACTAGTTGAAGCCACGAATCAAGTTTCATCAATTTACATTCATAAATAAAACTTGATTTTTAGAAATTTTGGTAATCCTCCAGAGCAGTAGACAATAATAGTGTAGTTAACAATACTGATAAGATATAGGATAACTGAGATACGATTAGATAAAGGTAATTTTTAAGATAACAGACTGTAATTTCCAATTTGTTTAATGATTATATGTGTCAGCGCTGTTATCACTGACTGGTCTCTCGGATCTCAAAGCTGACTCACTACAACACTGTTTGTTACAACACCGGTGGTGATGAACTCTTGGTTGAGCTCATTAAAAATATCAAACCTGTAATTTCTGTGGCTTAGGTTTAACACTATAAATTTAAAATTTCTTAGCAGGAATTTCTTTTGAAGATCAAGCAAAGTATTGCAGTTTCAGTATTTAAAAGGGGAGACTATGCTTGGTTTATAAGAAACTACAGACCGATCGCTTTGTTGTCTGTGTTAGGTAGAATAGTTGAGCCTGGAGTAAAAGATAAAAGCTAATCAATTTTCTAAATAGAGTTCACTTCTTTTCAGAACGACAGTTTGGTTTTTCGAGGGTAGAAGATCTGAAACAGCCCTTAACCCATTGAGGTAGTAATTTTATTCTATTTGCTATAACGGGAATTGATTGGTGCTGCACTCTAGTAGCAAAATATGTAACTAATGACTGCGGGCGTCTACGGTTCTATCCGCTAGGGGCGCGGACTGACTGAAAAACCTTAATATCGCCGCCAGGCCTTTCGTCGTGTTAGCTGAGTTGGCTACGTCGTGGAAACGCCTTGGCCAGGTGGTGATACGATGTTCGTGGGTTCGATTCCCGCACACGACCATAACTGACCAGTTGTGCAACTCTCAATGAGTTAACCGGTCTGTGGCAACATTGGTGGGAG
Organism: Allygus modestus; assembly: GCA_963675035.1. NCBI lineage: Eukaryota > Metazoa > Arthropoda > Insecta > Hemiptera > Cicadellidae > Allygus > Allygus modestus. The sequence goes on from OY776111.1 coordinate 345,721,308, forward strand.
GGCCCAAGTAAAACAAACGGTGGCAGGCTTGCTTGGAAGTTGACGGGATCGGTTAATTCTTTGAGACTTGCACATGGTCAACACTGATTTTGCTAATTTTTACTTATGTCTACTGTATGTGTGCCAATGCAACTCTCTAAACTGAAAGAAAACAATATTTTAATTGAAAAATGCCTTATAATCCATTTAAAAACACCAATTTTATACTCCAATTCACAGGTTAATAAAATTACAAGTAAGGAACGAGACCAGCTCGTATGTCTACGCCAATGGGTTAATAATAATAATATAGTAATAAAAGAAGTGCCGCTTTACCTTGTTGACTGTAATATTTCGTTGGAGAAACTAAATATAGTTGGGATAAGAGGAATCCATTTTAAATGCTTCGAAAGTTTTCTAGTTGGAAGAACTCAGCAAGTATGTATTCAATTACAAAGTTTAAGTAAACTACAATTTGTTGATATAGTACCTAGACCAAGCGCCTTTCATCGCTCCAAGAACAATATTTTCCCCATGAGATAATAACTTTTTAGGCTACTGGGGTGGAGTCCTAAGTTTGGAAAAATGTATCCATACTAAATAACAACGTGGTATGGTCCAGGAGCAGGTTCGAGCCTTTTAGATGTCGTATTTTCTTCATGGCCACTTTTGAGGCCATCAGTGAAATGGAGCCCTGATACTTGGAGAGGGGAAAATACATTCTAATTATTGTTGGTCCCCTGCAACGTAGTATGGTATGTGAGTAGTTTAAATGAACTGGAGTTTGTCTACTGTGATCTTACTGTAGTGTAGACATTTTCTCCATGAATAACTTGTTTCGTTTTAGCCAGTGGAGCCCTATGTTCGGGGTTATAAACAAATGTATCTAAACGTTACAGATTAATAACAACTGGCTAAAATGGGCAACAAATTTGAAAAAATAACTCAGAAATTTGCCAGGAGGCGGAGCCTTAAGGTTGCCGGGCGGGACGTATTCACGTTGGATTCAATAAATACGGTTTTAAAACAAATTCAAACAATCACATGTCACATGTCAAAATCAGAGGTTGGGCAGTGAAAGGAGAAGTGTGGAGCCCTGAGGTCGGGAAGAAAATTATCCAAAGGTTTTTTCCTCCTAACAACCTCGTATGGTCCGGGAACAGTGAAGAGCCTTTTTCGTAATCACCTGGAGTACTATGTTTTGCATGATAATAAGATGGCAAGGTTATAGCCAATGGGGCGGAGCCCTAAGGTTAGGGTTATAAAAAAGTATCCAAATGTTATGGATGGATGACAATTGGCTAAAATCACGCATACAATCGGAGAGAATAACAGCATTTTTGCCAGGGGGCATAGCCCTAAGGTTGGTGAGGGTGGGACGAATCCAAAGTTGGGGCATCATTCTAGACCTGAATCTTTGTAAATCAATTCCAAAGAACCATCATACATAAAAAATGGATGTGTGGAAGTGATAGAAGAAACCAGTGTGGTGGAGCCCTGAGGTCGGGAAAAAATTATTTGAAAACATCTAGTCCCCTAACAACATTGTTATGGTCTGGGAGCAGATTTGATGAGCCTTTTTCGCAATAACTTGGAGTAAACATTTTTCCATAAGAATAACCATGGCAATGTTTAAGCGACTGGGGCGGAGCCCTAAGGTTGGGGTCATAACAAATCTACACAAATGTCATGAATCAATGACAATTAGCTAAAATCACGAAATGGAAAAAATAACACGACAATTTGTCAAGGGGGCGGTGCCCTAAGGTTGGTGGGGGGAACATATCCAACGTTGGGACATCATTAAAGACATGCGGCTTTATAAAACAAATCCAAAGAACCATCATACGTCCGAATTGGATGTCGGGAAGAGATTGAAGAAGCCAGTGGGTTGGAGCCCTGAGGCCGCAAAAAAATTATCTAAAACTTTTAGTCCCCTAACAACATTGTATGGTCCGGGAGCAGATTTTAAGAGCCGTTTTCGAACCATTTTAGGACAAACTTTTCTCCATAAGAATAACATAGCAGCTTATGGTGCCTCTGGGGTGCAGCCCTGAGGTTTAGGGGAAAAACCAAAAAAATACGTACCTAAAATGGGTTTGTCCTCTACAACGTGGTATGGTCCGGTAGCAGTTTAGATGTACCATTTTCGAAATCACCTGGGACATGCACAACTCTATTTTATTACCTAGTATAGATTTGGAGTTCCTCAATGACCGATGACATCAGAAATATTATTTCTATCTTTGATCAATGATCTGTTACGCGTACTTTTACTGGAATATCGTTAGGCTTTACGCCAGAATTCTAGCTCACTGCTAGTTGTTTGTACCGTATCATTCAGTAAGTACCTTAATGTTACTGTAATAATTCTCTTCAATATTCCAGTAACAGTTGGGTTAATTTGTAGATAACAATTTAAAAACATGTTGCGAGTTTGGTGCAGTTGTAATGTAATAATATTGTAGTAGCTGATAAAACTAAATTTATTAACTTAATCTCAGGAAATTCTACTTTGACGATGTATTAAAATGCCAGTTGTGGCCCTTATTCATTAATTGACCTCACATTGAACTGGTACAGGGTGTCTACTGGTTACGGAAGTCACTGAAAGTAACGGATTTTGATGCGTAAGTCAAGGAAAAATATCCCAGTCAAAATTAAATAATAAAGAGAGTGAATAATTGATTATCACAAAATTTGGAGAAACAAATAATTATCGATGTTCACCCTAGTGCGAGTGACTTCACGATTTTACCAATTCAAACCGCTGATTGTAGTTTCATTTGTCTGTGTTTTGACGGGGCGAAATTATTGTTCCCATCTATGTCTTATGTGCTGGTGTCTCATCAAAGCCGCAGCTCGTCAGTGATTAAACTCTGCAACCTATTAAGCAAGGCAGACGTTAGCGATCCTGGTGCTTAGTCAAAGAAACCAAAGCGTTTGGGTAGATTTGTTTACTTTCGCGCCAATCAACAGTCGCCCACAGACTCCACTTTCATAAGTCGGATTCAATTAATTTAATTTAAAAATAAATATTTTTACTGTTATTGTGTGACGAAAACCTTTTTCTACATTGTGAGTGTTTGAAGAATTTAAGAAAACTAATTTAAAACTATATGAACAAGTTTTGTGATTAATTAATTAATTAATATAAAATGTACTAATAAGGTTATAACTTGGTAGTCTGTTTGTTGATGGTTTTATTGAGTTTGAACTTCTAAGCGAGTAGTTCAGCAGTTATTGTTTGCACGTGATCATGTGATTGTCATTGTCACTATTAGTCTCATGTGTTAATGTGAGTTTCTTAGTATCAGCATTGGGTTTATATCTACCCGATTGCATCAGTGACATATGGTTTTATGTTTTAGTGGCTAGGCCTAAGAAAACGGTTTAAGTAACTTTTTATTTTAATCTCAAAATGCCTGAGAAATGTCAGTTTCAAGATACTTGGATAGAAGAAAATCAGTGATGTAAGTGGCTTAGAAAAAAGGAAAAGTTCACAGCATTTTGTTGTTTTTGTAAAAAAACTGTTGCTGTTTCCCACTCCGGAATAACTGCCATCAAATCTCACGAAAAGGGGAAAAACACGTGCAGTTTGTTTCTAACCTACACAGTGGTAATCAGTTGACCTTGCATGCATTCACCCTAGAAGTTCCTACTACCTCAGCACAAATAGGCCTGCACCCCAGCAGCCAACATTTAAATGTAGGCCTTTGTCAAAGTTCTAGTAAGTAGTTCTAGCATTGACTATAAATACTGAAGTAGACTTCTCATTGCCTTTGTGAAATCTGTCCCTAGTTTTGTGTATGCCAGGATTCAAAGAGGACGCAGTTCTCACTAATCACCAACAGAGTATACTGCTGTCAACTTATCCTCTCAAGGTGGGGATAATACAACAGTTGGTGTGTCAGGAAACAACCATAAGTTGATTATCACTTCCTTTCTAGGGTAGAGATATTTTTTAACATAAAAAACTCAAATAAATAGTTGCCAACAGCACAATCTTTCGGTAACCTAATCAAACTACGTCCACTTCAAATTCTAGCATACACTAAAAGTGGGACAGCTGGGCCATATGGATGGGATGTCTCCTTCAGTATTTATAGTCAATGGTTCTAGTAGTAGTTCTAGTTCAATGCAAGTAGGCCAAGGCTTACAATCCAGCAGCCGGTACTACAGTAGGCCTATAGTAGAATCTTCCACAAATAGGCCTAAGTCAGGGATTGAAAGTTTTGCAGAAAAAGCTAGGAAACAAGCTTTGTTGAACAAAAAGAACTGATGAATAAATACCCCCGTCGCAGCAAACCTGCGTACTCAGCGAATTTCCAATTCATAAATATGGGTCTCACCACTACCTAGAGCCACTTACCAAGTTTCACAAAAATACATTCATTAACAAGTGATATCAGGGTTTAAGCTGCGGTCGCATTTGTCGCAAAATGCGACATGCACCATGAAAATGCGACAATAGTTGGGCAGGCTGTCGCTTTTTTGCTACAAAGAAAAGTATTTTTTAATTTTACTGCAGAAAATCTGGTTTTAACAATACAAATTGTATTAAAAGTCCGTGATCACGATCCACAACCAAAAAAGATTAGAAGAGTAGTAGGGATGTTCTATAGAGACTTAACGTTGCGTTGGTTGCACTATGTCACTTTACCGATCGCCTCTGAGTGAGTGGTAGAGGAGACGAGCCTACATTACTTTAACAGTTGCTGTCAATTTCAACTGCGTACCGTATAAACGGAACGGGCGGGTTACTGATATGACAGTTTAGTGACAGTAGCTAACCCCCCTAGCAGACGTCTTTCGCTGTGACCTCGGTTTGGGCGCACTCTGTAGTAGCCGAGTCTAGGCGAGCGAATCGGCGAATGCCAGAATGACGAGGGCTAGTTCGCCACCAAAGGGATGACTACGCTCGCCTCGCCATCGCTCCGATTCTTGTCGGGTTTTGTTTAGTCAAAGGAGACGAGCGGAAGGTCCTCCATACTTAATGCCCTCGCGGTCTCGACTCGCTGCAGAATGTGGACGGTTACACGAGCACGAAAATTGCAACGATCGGGCGGAAGTGTAGAGGTACCTTAGCGAAAACAGACAACTCGAAATCGGTGATGCGCAAATCGATCGCGATATGCTTTGAGGTTATGATTCAGAGTGTGTAATGTTTGGGGTGTGTGAGTTTTAGTTGTTCTGGTGCCATATTAGGCCTATTCTATTAGAATGTTTAGTATATTTCCATTACAGACTTTAATGGTTAAAATGGATAAGTTACCAAGAAAAGTAGACTCTGCTGAATTATATATATTATTTAAATGTTAAACCTTAAAAACAAATACAAGCAAAAAACAACTTAAGACCAAAAAATAGTATGACACGCTGAAAAAAATGCGAAAAGGAAAATATTTTGCTACAAGTATCTAAGAGCTTGTAGCATTTTTGCTCAAAGAATTTTTTTCCCAGCTGAATCCCTGAGTGATATATAGCGCTTTATTTATTCTCCATAAGAATAACATTAGAATTGAGTACGCAGGTTTGCTGCAACGAGGAAGATAAGACATGCGTTTTTTGCTATTATCAATATAACTCAACCAGGTGAAGCTATTAATTTAGGTTCATAACTAAGGGAGATATTAAACTTTACTTATTTTCCATATGAATAACATGAGGGCCGAGTATGCAGGTTTGCTGCTACGGGGACTATCAACAAAAAACTCGTTTTTCGTGCTAATATCAATATACCACAACTAGTTGAAGCCACATACCAAGTTTCATCAATATACATTCATAAATAATCGAGATATCAAATTTTATTTATTCTTCATAAGGATAACATTGGACAACGTACTGTGTTTAGCACTTTGAATATCTCTGCAACGGTTGGACGTAGTTCAACAATTAAAACACCAAAATGTTTGTTTTGTTGAGCTAAACATATTGATAAAAAGAAATGTGAAATTTTTAGTAAAATTATCTGAGAAAAATCTAAAAACCTTTTTCCCATAAGATTAAAATGGGACACGTTTTTTTGGATTTTCTCCGCAACCATTTAACCTAGGTTAATTATTCGTAATACTAAATTATTTTTTTTTTTAAGCTCTATTAAATGGCTATAACCAAAATTGAGTGTTTTTAATATTTTGGGGTAAAAATTGCACAAAACTGATTTTTGGAAAATTTTAAACCCCCATAAATCCCCTTTCCCATTGTCCGATCGATCTGGTTTTCCAACTTAAAGTCATAAATGCTACTCTCCACATTTTTGCCAAATTTCATTAAAATTGGACGTTCCTTTCAAAAGTTATCGCGGTAACGGACACACACACATATATATATATAATATACATATTTATAAATTTGAACGAATAGTGTTTTTGGCATCTGGGGACCCCAAAATGAAAAGTTATCATGGTCTCGGGCTTAAGTCTTACCATATGCCACCTATGGTAATAGCTTCTTTCCTATTGGGGAAATTTGCTAAAAGCTTAAACTTTTCGTTTTGAGGTCCCCAGATGCCAAAAACACCATTCGTTCAAAACTGCATATATATATATATATATATATATATATATATATATGCAGTCGAAATTTGGTATAAACGTGTAAAGCAGCATTTATGACTTAGTTCGGAAAACCAGACATATCCACCTATCCGAAGGGGTATTTTGGGGGGAGTTTTGTACCCCAAAAATGGGTTTTTGAGTTTTTTACATATAATTTTTGAAAAAGTCAAATTTTAGTTTTATTTATTAGATTCAGCTTAAAAAGACGCACAATTTGGGGTTTTGATCATTGCTTTACGTCAAATGGTTACAGAGATATTGAAAATGCTAAACACAGTACGTTGTCCAATGTTATTCTTATGTTCTTATGGAGAGTAAGAAAAATTGTAATTCTCGCTTATTTATCAACTTATCCTGGTTAAACTTGGTATATTGCTTCATATCATTGCGGTCTATTGATATTTGTACTATAAAACATTTTTTGGCCGATAGTTCCCGTGGCAGCAAACCTGCCTACTCATCCCCATGTTATTCTTATGGAGAATAAGTAACGTGTTATCTCTCTTAATTATGAACATAAATTAATCAAATTTGGTATGTGGCTTTACCTACTTGAGTTATATTGATATTTGTATAAAACCCCATTTTTTTATTCCTTGTTTCATCAAACCTGCGTACTCAGCCACCATGTTATTCTTATAGAGAATAATTAAATGTCATAAGTTGTTTATTTGGTACATTGATAAAACTTGGTATGTGGCTTTATGTGGTATTAAGTATTAAGTTACATATATATGCATTGACAATTCGCTGAGTATGCAGGTTTGCTGCTATGGGGGTATTTAAGTTTTAATATAGGAATTTTTTTTCTCTGGTTTGGTTGGAGGATAGTTAAAATACCCCCGTCGCAGCAAACCTGCGAACTCAGCGAATTTCCAATAAATATATATATGTCTCAATAATACATTAAGCCTCTTACCAGAATTCATAAGAAATATATTCATAAATAAGCGATATTTAAAATATTCATTATTCTCCATTAGAATAACATTAGGAATGAGTACGCAGGTTTGCTGCAACAAGGAACACAAAATAATGGGTTTTTATGCAAATATCAATAGAACTCATCTAAGTGAAGACACATACCAAGTTTCATCCATATACATTCATAAATAAGCGATATATAACATCTTTATTATTCTCCATAAGAATAACATGGGGACCGAGTACCTAGGTTTGCTGCTACGGGAACCATAGGTGAAAAATTAGTTTTTTGTTCAAACAACAACAAACTACAACCAGATGAAGCGATATACCAAGTTTCGTCAGTTTATGTTCATAAATAACCAAGATATAAAATTTTTCTTTTTCTCCATAAGAATAACATTGGACAATGTGTACTGTGTTTAGCACTTTCAATATCTCAGTAACAAATTGACGTAGATGAGCAATGATCAAATACCAAATTGTTTGTTTTTTTAAGCTGAATTCAATGGTATAAATTAAAATTTGATTTGAATGATAATTACACGTGAAAACTCCAAAAAAACCATTTTTGGGGTACAAAACCCCCCTTCGGATGGTGCGATTTGTCTGGTTTTCGAACTCGTTCAAATAAATGGTACTTTACATATTTGTACCAAATTTTATTAAGATCGGACCTTTTTTACGAGAGTTATCGTGCTTACGGACACATATATATATATATATATACATATTTAAAAATTTGAACGAATGGTGTTTTTGGCATTTGGGGACCTCAAAACGAAAAGTTATCATGGTCTCGGGCTTAAGTCTTACCATGAGACCTACGGTAATAGCTTCTTCCCTATAGGGGAAATTCGCTAAAAGTGTTAACTGTTATTAGTATGCCTGTAATAGTATATTTCGTCACAAGTCCGGAAAGTCGCTGTTACCGTTGCACGATCGAGTTTCAAGTACGAGGCGAAGCCAAGTACTTGAATTTGATCAACCACTAGTATAGCACTTTCGGACGAGTTATGAACAGTACTTTTCATCATACCACCTTTTATTTTCTAAATTGATTCAGTAAATAAATATTGACATCCATTATTGAGTACGTTTACACTTTTACAACTAACATCATCAGAGGTTTGTTATTGTTTCATTTGTTTATGTTGCTAGAAACAGTCAGCTGTTTAAAAATCATATAATGGAATACTGTAAGTAGAATAGCAGCACTCATGGTGAGAAATTTGGAACCTTCTTTCCCGGCCTAGGCCTTTTTGCAGTTTTACCCAGACTGTTTACCCAGCCTATCGGGAATCGCTTGATTTCAATCACAGCTGATAGTACTGGAAACAATAGTTTATTGTGAGGGTATGATGAAAAATATATTTCAATTAGTGTTTTGATTAGGCCTAGTGTTTTTTACATAAACCAAGACTTATCGTGCTTGTGTTTTTGTCTATAACATGGAACGGATACAAGGGTAGACCCTAACATTGTTGTGCTGTTTTCATATTAATTACTAAAGTAGGCTTAGACCTAAGCATCCAATACTGAATATATAATCACAGTGGTTGTTATTAGTTTGAAGTTTTTTACTATCGTCAGCTGTATTAGATTTTTTAATTAAAACAAAATGCTAATAAAAATAAAGCAAAACGCTAATAAAAATAAAGCAAAATGCTAAGATTTTATTCCGAGGTCACCGATTTGTAATGATAAAAGTCACCAAACGTCCCCAAAAAGTCCCCGATTTTTATTTTAGGGAGCTGGTAGACACCCTGTAGTAGAACATATAAAATATCTCAGAGTAATGAATGATTAAACCATGTTTTGGCAAAGTCACTTAATAACATTCAAAATCGATTGAGGAAGAATACATAAATTTACCCGCAAGGTTCGCCCCGCAAATGATTTATAAAACAGTTGTGACAGTTGTGTGTGCTGCATTCTGTGGTTTGCCTGTGGAACTACTATGAATCAAGATCATCAGCTGTTTGCATTTCCATCAGCTCGAAAACAAAACATGAATGTCCATAAGGAATACATGGGAACTTTGTCGAGGTCTCTGGTGGGTGGGGCCCTAAGGTTAGTTCAGGATGAAAGCCTTTTAGTTTTCCTATTTGATACCTAAAGAATCAGTGTACAAAATGTCAACTCTCTTGGTAAATGGGAAGTAGGAGAATTCGTGATGAGTGAGTGAGGCAGTCAGTCAGTGAGCGAGGGCTTTGCCTTTTATATGTGTAGATTATTAAAAATCTCACCCTTATTAGGCTTACCCCAGTACATACTGATAATTCACTTATCACCTGTTCAATTATGACTTTGAGGTGTTTAAATAGTAATAGGTCTTATTTATTTATTGATATCTATAAAAAACAAGCCAGAACATGAATTTTTATATTGATACAATTTCTTGTAAATTATAAATAGACCTATACTGTTTTCGGGATTACATATACAATAATTTTGAAATTCTTCTTGATCTAATTTCATCTTTGTAATTTGTCTTATGATTCATCTAAAAACTCTTCAAGGTTGTAAAATGGATTTTCTATTAAATAAATACTGAGCATTTTTTCCATTTTATCATGTTTACAGATTCTCTAATATTAGTCAGAATTTATCTCAGGAATTTATTTCCCATAGCATAAATAATAAGTATATATAATAATAGATATATATTGTAACAGTATTATTTTTTCGCTGGAATATTTTATTCCGAGTTCGTTTTGTTTGGTTATCTTACGGAAACAAGGCAGAGTAGTTTTGTTTACAGATTGACTGAGCAGTCGGCGGTACACTCACACTCTCTCTCTTCTTGCTCGAGCGCTCGCTCTCTCTTGTTTCCACCTCCAGTCCCGCGCGTCGAGTGGAGACAGTAGGGGAAGTAGGGGAACTGGCGCATGCGCACAGGCCACCCCTGGGCGAGTGCTGCTGCGGCGTCTGGGCAGCTCACTTCTACTCCGACCACCGAACGAAGCACACACGACAGGCACCCACCCGCTATTCGTAACTTGTATTCGTATAATTGGGCTCCCGTAGTCTTCGACGTTACGACGGTAGGCCTAGTTGCTTTATTATTTGTGCTAACAAGTACAATTTTATTTTATTTGCATTAGTTTATTTTTGATTTGATTACCCAGCCTTTTGAGTTGCTGTCTAAGCAACCTGGGACCGGACGAAACCTGCCCGGTAGTTTGCGCTGAACGATATTTCTGCCGAGATTCGACCTTTGAATCTGACTAGACAGTCAGATTACTTTCCCAGTCTTACGCGTTGCTGTCAAAGCAACCTGGGAATCTAATCCTTTAACTTTGGATTCGAGTTATATATTTTTTTAGTGTAATTATTATTATTTTGGTTTCATACTTGTTTGATCCTGTCCCAGTTTCATTAAGTTGCCGTCCCAGGCAACCTGGGATAATCGTTTTCCCGGGGTGATACTATAAGCGATTTTCGTATTTAAATCTACGTCGCCAACCACGGTTTGAATTCGGTAACCCGGAATCATTTTGAGTTGCTGTCAAAGCAACCTGGGACCGTCGACGCTCGGGGTTACATGAAGTGATAAGATAGTTCAGACAGGATTCGACCTGTATCCGGTAAGTTCTTTGTAGTTTAAATCCCAGTTTCATTAAGTTGCCGTTGCAGGCAACCTGGGATTATAATTTATTAACGGTTTGCACAGTTGTGAATTATTTAGAAATTGTTTTACTATGATTGTTCAATAAGATTGTACCTATACCGCTGAGTTGCTGTTTCAAGCAACCGCGGAACATTGAAATTCGTAATTGAACGAAGAGTTATCTTAGTTTAAATCTGATTTGACGTTTTGATTTCATACTTGTTTGATGTCCCAGTTTCGTAAGTTGCCGTTGCAGGCAACCTGAGATAAGGGTCAATCAGTACTATAGGATAATTTAGGCCGAGCTTCAATTAAATTCTAACTTTTTGGCCGTATGTTTGACTTTTCCTTGCTCAGTATCGCCGAGTTGCTGTAACAGGCAACCGGGGTTTTGACTGAAGTTTTGAATAAACAAGCCAAAAAAACTTTCTTGTGCTTGAGTGTCGTATTTTCGATTTTACCCAGATTTTTCCAGTATACGTGTTGCTGATCCAAGCAACCTGGAAAATATCGTTTGACCTGCTGTCTTGAGGATAACATTGTAAATTTTCGTAACGGATAAACGATACACTCTCAGAATTAGTGTGCAGTTGCCGTTGCAGGCAACCTGGGAGTCATAATTGGCTGGTTAAAGACCTTTGGCTGTGATGAACGTAAGATATGCCACGGAGGCAATCTTTTTGAACTGAGCCAACTCTAAATTTCCTGTATTTGCTGCGATAAGAATCCTGGCCTCCGTTGAGTTGTCCCAAATAAATTTAATATGTTGGCGGTATTGTTTACATCCCAAAAATAACGTCACATATTTGGCGCCCGAACAGGGACTCGACAAAGTACAGGAAATTTAGTACGAAGTTGAAGTCGCAACTTTTTACATATTAGTGCGGACGAACGTTAAATATGACTCGTACCCCAGAAAAGACTGGTGCCAAGTCGAAAACTATCTCAACCGTAACGTCCGGTCAAAGTAAACTGGGCAATGACAAAACGACATGTATAACTGCGCTTACATCCCAAAAATAACGTCACAATATAATAAGTAGTTCGTATATGTACCAATTGTAAATATGAAAATCAATAAATAATTATATATATGTTTTTAACATTGATTATAAAACTATTTTAATTGTCATTCTCAACACTACACATCATTCTATTATAAAAAAGGTTTTTATTTAGGACCATGTAGCTTTTTGGAAGATTTAATTGATATAGCTTTACGTCAGTTTTAGTTTTAGTATTGCCCCTGGCAGAAATAATCTGCGATTTTGATCTGCTTCTGGTACAGCGTTACATCATTGACTATATATAAATGGTTACATGTTTATAACTATTTAATTTACTTGTAAGAATTCATAATGTGGGCACCCTGCAGTTTACTTTTTGTCCTCCCTCTCCCACCTTACTCAAGACAACTATGTTTTACAGTGATGCTCTACTACAGTGTTGATATTCTAATAAAAAAGTATTATTTCAGCCCTCCAGGCCCAGGGGAAGACTCAGTCAAGTATTTAACATCCAAAGACATGCTTATCAATTTGGCACTAGTGGGATCCCTTCCCTTCAAGGCAGTATCACATGTGAGAATTCATTGGCTACTGGATTTGATACAAGTGAGGTAATTTGGTTCAAGAAAAGAAATATGTATGCAAAATACTTTAAACAATCTAGGATACTATAAAGGTAGAAAGCTTAAATACTTAGCTCATAGAGACCAAGTGACTGAAAAGTTGAACTTAAAGAAGATAACTATTGAGAAAATATTGTTTATTTCCTTAAACAGATTATCTTAGTTGTTTTAATAGAGTTAAAGTGTCATCATTGTCTTTGTGTTCTCATTAAAATGTATTCAATGCTTTTTATGTCAAATAAGATATGAAAAAGATAGGTGGGGGGCTTGAGCAGTGGTTTTCAATGGCACTAACAGTGGCAAGTTGGCTGCTCAGATTCGATCACATGACCAAGATTGTATTCACAGTAAAGTATTCCTTCACCTGGTTAGTTGTCTCCCACCATTTCTTTCCTATGATTTATGGTTTATTTATGGATTTATGGTTTATTAGCATTGGATTAGCTTTTTCAAACTTTAACAATACAAACACTGTTCTTGTTCTTATTACAACATAAGGTCTGATATTTTCTTATAAATCATAAATTAATGAACAGTTCATTTACAGCTGCGTCAATAATACAAGTGACAGCTGGACCAGCTGCTTTATTTTAGAGGCTCACATTCCATAAATCTAGAAATACCTTACAGCTAAATAAATTGGCTGGTTGACCGGTATCATTGGGTTTTTAGAGGGTACGCGCAATGCAAATTAATGTGAGAGATTTGTCGACATAGTTCCATCATACACCGCCAGGGATCGTCGCGGTTTTGTTCATCATATATTTGATAGGAACGTTTTCGTAGAGATTTTAAAATGTTTAAATACAAATTTTTTGGTTGGATATCAAAGTGATATTTTGTTTACACGGGTCGGGTACGGCGGACGAGTTAACTCAGCCTAACGATGCTGCAGATCACGTAGTTATCTTAATATGATGCTAGATCGCAGCACTGTTTTTACTAACTCTGGCTCCCATAAGGTGTCTCCTCTAGTAGATATAAACCCAATGCCTGTATTTAGAGATGTGTCATTCGTGCCGCCAGAATGCACCGTGAAAACGAATATTGCTTATTTGCTTGCTTCTTGGATAGTAAATCCTCTTCATCCAAGCAGGACGTTATAGTTCTTTACATCGTTCTATGTGGTTATAATTCTATGGTAACAAATTTGATCCCATGAAAAATATGGTAAAACTTATTAGCTAGTATATTTTGCAATAAATAGTTAATACATTAATTTATTTATTTTGGAATTAAACAAAATTAACCTACAGGTATGGTTGCTTGGAGGAGTTGGCATGAGTACTTATTACGTTAAGGAGCTTGGGTAAGGTAAGGTTTATAAGACATTGTGGTTTGGTGGTTTTTTTGTTTCTACCCATCCCAAGTAGCCTACCGTTTATGAGCAAACTATTTTGTTGAGGAAAATAAACAATAAAACAAACTTACCAAAACACACTGACTTATCCTATATATCCTACATCCTAGATATATCGCGTGTACTTTGATGCTTCGTCAAGAAAATTTACAGGTTAATCACCTCTAGCTAACTGTCCTTGAAGTTCACGAAAGAGTAATTAGTTAATAACCATCCAAAATTCCAGATTCTTCTAATAGTTGCTCTCGTAAGGCAGCAAAATTTTCAGGAAGTCAGACCATCTGGAAAGTCTGATTGGCCATTGAAAAATTGACTTGGTCATTAAAACTATTGTTCAAAATCGAATGCATCTAGTTTGGACCAAAAAGTTTGCCTACCTTGAACTGAAACATCTATATATACTGCCAAAGTGCTTTGGTGGACTGAAACATCTATATATACTGCCAAAGTGCTTTGGTAACAAAACAAACTTCTTTGGCCTAGATGGGATTCTTAGTTCAAAGCTCATTCAAATCCCTAACATACTACCACTTTCATCAAAAATTGTCTTTTACGTATGTACCCTGCAATTAGCACTCAAGTCCAAAATAGGAGAGAATCTGTATGTAACTCTAACAGATATGACATTTAAGAATCCTATGATGAAGCTTACAATCAAAGTGGTATGCTGTTCCAGAGAGAGAAGTGTTCCAGTGTATGACTTCAGCTTGTTGGATGACTTGTTGCTATGGCTGAGAACTCACAGAATGAGACCAGGTTTTGAACTGATGGGCAACCCAGGGCAGTTGTTTAGTGATCTTGACTCTAATCCGAACACTGTTGTTCTATGGCAAAATTTCATAGCTGAACTTGCTGAGCATTTAGTAAGTGAGTATTAATATAAATATGTAAGCAGGGCCGGTGCAAGAGGTTTTGGCGCCCTAGGCAAAACTATTGTGAGGAGCCCCCTCCCCCAAAACTTATTCAATGCAAAATAGTCTGTGAAGTTAGTATGAACATGTTTTACTGCTTGCAACTAGGATAAAATGTTGCACATTGTCTTGTCATTAGCTATCAAAATCCACCGAAAGACACTCTCCCAGAGGCCCCTTGCCCCCTGTGATGACGTCATCAGAATAAAAGTTGTAGTGTCTGGTTTAAACATTAATTTTATCTCTGTAGACAAATTTAGATTTTGATTGTGTCATTTTTAAGAAATTAGCTTTCCCATTACTATAAATATTGTAAAGTGGTTTTATGTCTGTCTGTTAAAATGTTAGTGCTACATATTGTGGCTTTTTTTATAATTACTCTGCAGAAAATACGCAATTAAAGTGTAGTCAGGATGATGAGACTTGGGCTTGAGGCCATAATAATGTACACCCCTTTACATGATCACAGTTATTTCCAAACGTTAATTGTACTGATTTAAAATGTTAAAACAACTTATTTTGTCTTAATACTATTGTTCAGATAATGGGTAATATCTCCTGAATAGTCGATATGCGACCGTGATGAGGTGCCCGACCGCGCCGGGCTGGGCCGGGGCCTACGCGTGAGCACGGCCGGGCGCTCAAAATCTTGATGCGTTTGACCGCATCTCTAATTTTTATAACAACATATCTAATATCTAATATCCTAATACATATCTAATTTTTCCTACAACATGTTTAATGTATAAGAATATGTTCTGCAAGAAATGTTCTACAACCTTATTTATAAAAAGTAGAATTTTAAATATTTTGATGTTTAACACATTCACTGCTAAAAATGTATATTAAGACTAACACGTTGCTAAAAAATTTTATTTCACAAAATCTTTCCTTTTATGTCCAAAAGTAAATAAGAGTCGTAATCTAAATTCAAGCCTCCTATCGATAATTTTTGGGCGTAAAGATTTATTATTCACCGGTGGACCCTCAGCACTACGCACCAAAAACAGTACAAAACTATCACACCCCTTCGCCACACCGCAGTCCCGCAATGTTGCAAATGACACAGTTAGTTTTCTTTATAACCTATTGACTAAAAATGAACTATTTACACTATATATGTGATCCTCTCTGAGTAGATACTATATACATAAACACAAAATAGCGCGCTGCCCCGCCGGCGACCAAGCCGCACCCGCAAAACGCGAACGAACGGCACTGTACTAAGCACACACATTCGAGGAACAATGCGGTAGCAAATCAACCTTTTCCTCTGAGTGGCTGAACCACACTGGCCTGGCAAACAAAGCATTGCACGCTCCCCCACCGATGGACCCCTCGCTTCTCAGCTGTGACGCGCGGGGTCCACCGGTGGACCCGCCGCATCGAATGTGTTAAATAAGTTATAGCACAAAAGATAAAACTCACCCATGAAAAGTTGTGAAAGTTTGTTAATTGTACTAAAATTGTAAAAATGTAGTGAGTTTATCACTATGTTCACTCGATAATTGTTATAGAGAATATAATAAGGAGTGCAAAAATTACCGAGTTGAATTCCTTATCAATGGTGAATAGTGATGGAGTCATAAACAATTTAGTAAAAGCTTGCAATTTCTGACTTTGAAAGTGGATGGCGGAAAACACAAAAATAAGGAAGCCAGGGTACTGTGAAAATACTTGTCTGAAGTGTTCTACCACCCGCTGAAAATTCAGATTTATAGGAATAATTTGCAACATGAAACCTTCATTAACTGGGGCTTGGCGCTGCGAGACGTCACAGCGACGCATGTGATGGGGTCGCAGCCGGGGCTACTGTGCGTGGTTCTGTGAGCCAGCCCTACTGTATAGCCCTAGAAACGATTGATATAAATTCCAAAACTCCCTTCCTAATACAGTCATGTTGCATTCGAACTGTGTCTAGTCACTTCGAGCAAGCTGCACCCTACTCTCCTATTTCAGATAGTTTGTCGCTACCCAGATAGCAAGGAAAATTTGCAGAACACTTGCAAAACATTTTCAACCGCAAACCAAAATGTTTGCAGAAAATATGCATTGCAAACATGTTTGTTTGCGAAGAACTTTCCGCAAGTATGGAAGTCTACACTTGTCATATTTGCAGAAAGTTTTCACTGAATGTTTGCGGAAAACTTGCATTGAATATTTGTAGCAAATATGCAAGGAATGTTTGTGAAACGTTTTCACAGAATGTTTGCAGAAAATTTTCACTGAATATTTGTAGCAACTATGCAAAAACTGTTTGCAGAATGTGTTCATGATAGTTTGCTGCAGATTTGCAAAAAAGGTTTGTGGCACATTTGCAGTGGAATATGTGCAGCTAATATTCATTGCTAACATGTTTGTTTGCAAAATATTTTCTGCAAATATGCAAGTCTACACTGTTCACACTTCTAGCAATTTTTTTGCAGTGGATGTTTTCATTGAACTTAGTACATGTTTATATGATGGTTTGCAAGTTTCCTTTGTAACTACAAAATTATTAATGATGCTGCCAACCAATATTAATACTGCAAGATTGAGGTTAAATTCATTTACACTGATTTTTGTATGACAAATAATTATAGCAACAGCCTCATACAATTGTCCTAGCCTATTGGAACTGACTGTTTAAATTTTGATGGTTATTCAACATACAAACAAAATTATATTTTTGAGATTCAGTTAGTATAGTTTATCATATACTATCATATTAAACAAATTTATTGTGAATCAGATTTTGAACAAAAGTTACCTGTGACATAAAAACCCTATAATTTTGCCTACTATACATTTTTAAACATACCACAATTTGTTTGAAAGCATGTGTGATTGTTATATTTACAAAAATATTTGAAAATATTTATGTGGTGTTTTCTGTAACTAGAATAAGTCAATAAAATGCATTTTAAAGCATTTGCACACCTATTTAACTTTACATGATTTAATCTTAATAATTAAATTGCCTTTTCCGGCAAATGAAAAATAGAAAAATTTGAAGTAAGGGAGCTTTATCAAAAAAGGAAATGGTAAAATAAACATAATTTGGTATTTTGAAAATGATTATTTATTTAAAATATGATATAGGTAACTAAAGGAAAGCTATACAACATTTTATTTCCTAATGAAGTCCGCACCATGTGACTGCTGTTTCCTTACACCTTGTTCACTGAAACAAATAAAAAAAACTTATTCAAACAAATTTACATTATGTTAAAAAAATCTTGAGAGGGGGCTCCAGTCCTCTGCTTCTACTTGCTTACTCTCCCATTAGACCGATGTTAACTTTCAAAGCCTATCCCTCCTAATTCAATTATACAAAATCAATGATGAATTGTTCATTTAAACCGCAACAAAATTACATATAGGCCTAGTTTATCCATAAAACATCGTAAATATTTAACATTTTAGAATTTTGTTGAATGATTATTTGTGATATAGAAATTTTGCTCATTGAAATTACTAGGTATTTTTTGCTCTTCAAAATGAGCCTTAAATCAACGATATCGGATTATCCATTTTGGAAGGACGGGCTTTTAAAGTTAGTAATATTTGCCTTATGGGGGAAGCAGGTAGAAACATGAAAGGTTTTGTGACTGGAGCTTAAACATTAAAAGTAAGTCAGTTAACAATATTCTGAACAGTCACGAAGCCAGGATTTTATTTTACTGATGGTAGGTGGGGTCTAGCCCTCGAGGAAGATCTGGGGTACATTAAATATACCCCAGTAAAGTGGGGGGAGGGGAATACCTCCATAAAAAAGTATACTACTGGAAAACAGATTTTATGCTATTCTAGTGCTTAAACAGAAGGAAGGCATTAAATCATTTGCATAGACTGCTAAATAGAGACAAAGGTTATCTGTTTTCCATCGTAATCATACAACAATGGGAGGGTGCGGGTGCATACAAATTATCTCCAGCGCTTCAAGTATTTGGAAAAGTCCATCCCTCCTCATTCGATTATCCTAAATCAATTATGTGTTATTTATTTTAAAGAGCAACAAAATACCTAAAGATGTCATATTTTCATACTCATTTCATGTCACATATAGTTCATCCACAAAACATTGTAAATATTGAAAATTTTTTAATTATGTTGAATGACTATATTATTTCAAAATTTTGCTTGCTGAAATCACTAGGCCTAGGTATTTTTTGCTCGTCAAAATGATGGGCTTTTAAAGTTAATATTGGCCTTACGGGGGAAGCAGGTCGAAACGTACAAATTTTTCTGACTAGAGCTTAAATTAAAAAAATACAGGTTAATATACCCGTCTTCAGCTTTAAGTTAACCAGGACTTAAGTTCAGGAACTACGATAAGGCAGTCCAAAATCCAACTGCCGTTTCATCTTCCGCTCTGCCATGTCCACTTCAGTCGGCGTTCACCTACCGACCGGTACGCTTTATAGTGCACTTTAAATGTTTTCCGTAGTCGTGTGTTTATGTTCGGTATTGTGTGGCTTTTTAAAACTTTGACGACAGACATGCAAATTCTGTAAAATTTACTCATTTTACTCAGTCAAATCCCGTTTATAATATATTGATAACTTAATTATCATAGCCACGAACAGGGATCCTGCAGACCTCCGCAACGCTTATCTTCCCTATCTTAACCATGTATTTTCATGCAGCATGATGCAGATTTTCCTGTAGGGTAGACCGGAGCTTAATTCCACCATCAGTTGTAAAATGTCATGACCAATAGGTCCCTGATCAATATCAGTGCAATGAATAAAGAATTCTAATTCAGTAGGCCCTACATGCTATCAAAGATAAGATTATATATATTTCATAAACAACTTAAAAAATGTTGTTATTTAAAACTTAGTTCTGTTAAATTATTATATTCAATCATTAAAACGGATAAATTATGTTGATTTAATTTTACTGTCAATAGACCAAATATGGTAAACTTGTAACAGGAAGTTAAATACATTTTAACACTATGATAAATCTAACAATACTCTAATACTCTGATACATTTATTTTAAAGGGTACAGTACGATAAGCGTCCAAAACAATCGATTATAAAATATTCGTTTACCATGATTGATACACCGATAATAACCATATTCCCATTCGATTGTTATAGTTTTTAATACTCGATCACAAAGTGGTTTACATTACAATACATTAACTTAATCCAAGTCAATAGTGAAAGGTTAGCTTAAATTAACATAAACTAACCAAACCTAACCCCGCAGTGCACTGTTTTTGCCTTGTTTCGGATTTTTCATTTTGTTTTTGACCAGCAGTTACCCGCAGGCTTCGCCTCGCAAATGCTTTATAAAACCTGATGACAGGTGTGTGCTGCATTCTTTGGCTAACCCGTGAAACTAGTATAAATCAAGATCAGCTGCTGTTTCTATTTTCATCAGCTCAAACAAAACTAAATCCATAAGGAAGAAGGACATGGGAACTTTGTCAGGGTCTCTGACGGAGCACTAACTTAAGATCAGATCAGGATGAAAACCATTTACTTTCTGCCAAAAGAATTAGTGTACAAAATTTCAACTCTCTAAGTAAATGGAAAGTAGGAGAATTTATGTGTGATGTTCTCTTTTAAAGGTGTAGATATTCTCTGTAATATTGACGTATCATAGTGGTTTGATATTTTATAGGCTATTTGATTTTTCTGGTGGACGCTTACTGTACTGCACCCATATTACAAATGTTAGTAACATAATACACCATTAACGGTGAATTTTTAAATATAACTAACTACTGAATTATTAAAACGGTTATCAATTCTACCCAAATAAAAAGGTACAAATGTAAATAATAAAGCGAAAATAACTTGCAAGTTTGCGAGTTGTTATATAAGAAAAAAATATTCCCCGGAAATATTAATGCCTAATCAAGAACAATATCGTAAATGTTGTTAAATGAGTTAGGCCTAGTTAATCGTACTTTTTCGGGCTGAATTTTTTAAGGCTCAACACTATTTATGAGAAACCCTTGAACCTATTTCAACCCATGTATTAATTACCGGTAGTTTTAACTTTCACACTTTAATACACGATGCTGTCCGTTTGTTCCGCCTTTGAAAAAAAGTACCTACTTCATTACGACGAAGTAACTTAATCGTTAACTTACATTCTAGTGAAGCAATATTCATTCGACCTTTGAGAAGTATGCAAAACGCAAACATACCGTAAGTTACATGATAAAAAAACTTACTAATCAGACACTGTTAAGAATTTTGGACAGAATGTTTCTAGAGGTACTAACTTAAACACAAATTATAATTCTTTGCCTTAAAAAAACTAAATTAGGCATATAGGGCTAACTTATGAGAGTATAAGTTAGTACGGTACACTCTAACTAATGATTAAAATCATTAGGAATTTATATAATTAATTAAATATGGGTTTTCAAATAGTTTAACAACAAATAAAGCCTGGCAAAGTTTCTAAATATCTAAATATATTCAGTAAACAAATGTTTAATTCTTCAAATCGTCCTTGTTAATTAACTGCTATGGCCATGACAACACCTCCAATTCATTAATTACTTAGCAATACAGTGTATGAAAATTTTAAAAGTTATAAATATTTTATTAGCAAACACACTCGGTGAACACAAAACTATGTTTTGATAACTTATTACAGTCCGTAGTATTTGGACAGCCAGTATTAGTTTCCCATTGGTAAGTTGAAAACAAAATTTGAGTATCCTATACCAAAAAGCGGTAATAAATTAACAGAGCTGGGATTGCACTTACCTTAACCCTTTGAGTGCCGCGGCATCATGGCCATTTCTTATGCATAAATTGCCGGGCTAATTCCAATGGAAAATGTAGTAGTTTACATAAAATATCATATAAAATACAATTTTAGAGGTATCCATGTAATTTTTTATTTATTTTGTTTATGAATAAATTCTCTATGAAATAGTATAAAGTAACTATAATCAGAAAATAAATTGGGGCTTAAACAAATATTTTTTTATATAAAACAAATTAAAAATTTATTTTTTTTCAATTTTGACTTGCATAAACTATGCTAAAAAATTTTATTTGATATTTTTCAACCCAATAGGCAGAAAGAGCAGAAAATGCTGATCAAAACTGATGTATAAATCATCAATATCAGTTAATGTTTGCAAAAAAAAATGAAAATATGTTACAATTCCAAAAAGGCCCTAGGCCTAGGCTATGTGGTTACTAAGCAACGTTGAAGTACAATTTTGTAATATAAACAAATATTATTTTTTAGTTTGTTGTAAACATGTTTATTATTACTAGTATATAAGAATTAGGCCTACCAAAGTAAATGAAATGCACAATAAACTAGAAAACAAAAGATGTATGTGTATCTTTTACTTTCACAAAAACTTAGTATCTACGACAATGACACTGTTTCCAAGATCATTGTAAACTAATTCCCGAAGGTTACTCAAGTTGTTTCTATCTATTCTGCTACTTATTTTTATTTCATACGTAAATAGGAAGTAAAAAACACTAAAATATAACCTCAATAACAATAATATAAGTGATATTTACGTCAACAACAAACATATAACATTACACAACAACAAATACAGACGACATCTGCGACAGAGATGACTAAATTAGGGTCTGCTAACAGACCAAAGGCAACGAAATTGCTATAGATCTGATAGCTGGAAGCTTCTGGATCAAAACAAAATACTTTGAAAGCCAGTACCTTGTTTTGATATGAAGTACTACGTAAAATACCGAGAGTCGCTGTCAGCGACGCTCGGCAATTTATGCGTAAACACATCGCGTCGCTGTGAGCGACGCTGTGGCACTCAAAGGGTTAAACATGAAAGTCACAAAAGAAGCCACTATAAAAACAATGATACTCAACTCAACTTTAACCTTCAATAATTCTTTACCCGGCGAAACGGTATTCACTGAATAGCGAGAAGAAATAAGATGGCGACGGCCGACTACGACGCGCGACGTTAGCGCTAGCGAAGTGGCGGTTTTAGTAACTTAGGGCCACAAACTTCTCAACAGAAAGTTTGCATAAAACGTATTAAAGGTTTACGCGCATAGATTAGCAGCGCGCTCGGGCAACAACGCGGCGCCTTTGGTAACTACGACGAAGTTCCTTGCAAGCATATATTTGGCAAACTTGCTGCAAATAATACTGGAAGTATTCAACAGCGAACGAAAAATGAACCAAACGCATATTTGCAGCACACTTTCTTGCTATCTGGGTAGATGTTAGGTTTTTTCCTAGTTTGACTGTGTTACAAAAAATAGTTACGACCAACTACAAACGTCAAACTTCCTGGACGTATTACAACTTTGGGTCTATTAACCCTTTGCACTACGGACAAAAATGTTTGGTCACTGCCAAAAACTCCGAGTACTTGCCAAAAACTGAAAGTACTAGCCAAAAACTCCAGGCCTTTTTAATCAATTTTGCAAGGGTTTGGGTAAAAAGCTGTAAATTTTATGTTTTAGCAGACAGAGTTATAATTCTTTTTTTTGTTTTATTCCTTATGAGTTTTCGAACAGTAAAAAAATGGTTGCAACTAAAAAAAAAAGTTTTAACATTTTTAATAAAAAAAAGGTTACATAAAAGTTAACTTTGAGTGTAATAACTAAAAAATAAACCATTGGCCCCTCACATTATATTGATATTTTCAGATTCCCCATTTATTTATAAACATGCACACAAAATTTCATGCATTTATCTCGAAAACTAAGCAAGAAAAAGAAAACAAAAGAAAATTGTATTAGGCTCATTTACAAGCGGTACTCCAAATTTTAGCTTTTTTGTAACTCAAAAAATAAATATAAATTTTTTTTGCCCAGAAAATCTACTGCAACTTTGTTGTACAACTCTAACTATAACATAAAATGTCATAAAACTTACTTACAAAAGTAAACAAATATAAAAATAAATATGCCTTAGGCTTAGCCTAGTCTAGGCCTAGCCTAAGCCTACGTCAGCTAGGCTAGGTGAACGTCAAGTCGGCGATTTTAAAGTCCTACTTCAGAAGAAATATCGTAATTCATTTTAGACTAAATATAAAATGAATATAGCATATAAAAATAACCTACAACTTGAAATAACAGCAAAATATGTCAGTGTAAACAACAAACATCTGATTCTCAATGAAACCAAAACATATGGTGGGCATAACATCAACAAAACAACTCATCACACAAAAAAACGGCATAGAGTATATCAATACTGACTAGACAGTGATACTCCACAACTATCTGGCTTCCATTTATCGCAAAGGTAGCGCATTTGGATATTTTATAAAGCCGGTAAAATTGGTTTTGCGGACGTCCGAAAAATTGGACGATATATCGGATCGCGGTGTTTTTGGCTGTAAAAGCGACGGCCGATATATCGGACGTCGGAGTGCAAAGGGTTAACTAAACTATTATACAAAAGTAATGTATAAGAATTTCACTAACTTCGGGAACTCATCCAATTAATTATTTAAAATGCCGATAGTATGGTCATCCGGGCAAGTGTCATGTCAATAACCTGGTTTCAGCCTTCTTTTTATTAATAATTAATTATTCATTTTTTAAATGTCGATCATATGGTCATACGGACAAGTTTAATATTGATAAGTTGGTTTTAGCCACTTATTTATTTATAATGTTATTGATATTTTAAATGTCCATCAAATTGTCATCCGGACAAGTGTCTTTACGGTCAAATGGTGTGGCACCCTGTTTTTCAGTGCAAACTAGGGATGTGTCGGTTCTTAAAGTCGGTTGTCGGTTTTACAGGTTTTTTACAACAAAAAACGAAACCGAGAACCTATGGTCAAATGTCGGTTTCGGTTTTTCACTGTCAGTAAGTGCTCAGTACTGTCAGTATTGGAAATAAGCATTATAATTTTGTACAAATATCGCTTAAACTCCTAACTTAGTCATGGAGATATATCAGTGAAAGTCTAATGACACGATACGTCAAAAATGGTACAGTAAAAGAGATACTCTTATCGCGATACATAAGCCCAATAGGCCTACTTAGATGTCATCTCGCATTGGTATAACAACCAGTGCAGAGTTTACTGCTTATCAAATTGTATTCGATATCATAAGTATTGCCGTATCATATCGAGGCACTGAATCGCAATACCTGTGTTGTTAAAAACGTTTCGCCTTTAGAATATCGTATTCAGAATTATTGATTTGTAAGTTAACAAACGGTTTAAAGAAGAACATATGTGATGATTTAACGCTAGACTTGAGAAATTAAATACTAATTGACTGCAGTTCGAACTTATAATGACAGTGACGCATCATGTGTATCGTATCATCTCTATCGCAATATTTCAATATATTACCTATCGAACACGCACATCACAACTATAAGTTACATTCATGAAGTTACCGCCCAGAACAAAGAGCGCCTCGTTAGCTATTGTGGTGAGAATACACAAACTACAACCAATACAAGAACGGCAAGAAGCACGAGATTCAAACTCCAACCGCCAAGCAGTGAGCAGTGAGTGTTTTCGACTCCAGACACCAGGATCGTCAGTGTCTGCGGGCGACAACTCACGTATAAACTTTGCAAGTGTATCTTGACTATCTCATTAATTTGTTTAATTCAGACTGATATGAAATCTTTAATTGCTTATTCTTCTATTTCACATATGGTTTGTATAAGATTGTGCATATTGCTAATCGCATCATTCGCATCACTCACAAGCAGTCGATGTCGTGACGACTAAGAGTTTCTATAGGATTACTGTCAATTTTACTGTGTATTTAATAAAGTCGGACATTTTTACTAAGAAAGTTTGTTAATATCGTCGAGAATGCCAGAAGAAGAATTAGTCGACGATCTACCACTTAGCCCAATTAATAACCCCGACCCGGTGGTAGTTCTAGTCCTACTGTTTCTGTAAATATAAATCCTACTGTATTTACGATTGTACATCCTTCCTGTAGAAAAAGATTTTAGGTTTTAAAAAGTCTGAAAAAATAATATAGGCTATCAGCAAAACCAGTTAGACTTATTATTTGTTTTTAAGGTTAGGCCTACAGTAGGCTAAACTTAAACCTTAACCCATTGGCGTAGACATACGAGCTGGTCTCGTTCCTTACTTTAATTTTTTATACCTATGAATTGGAATAGAAATCTGCGTTTTTAAATGGATTAATGGGTTATTTTCATTAAAATACTGTTTTCATTCAGTTTTTAGAGTCACATTAGCACAAGCACAGTAAACATAAGTAAAAAGTAGCAAAATCAGTGTTAACCATGTGCAACTCACAAAGACAACTAGTATAATCTCTCTGCAACTAGTAATCGTAGAATAATAATTCAAAGTACTGAATTATTTAGTTTTTTTAAGCTCTTTTTAAAATGGTGATAAGTAAGATTTTTTATAATGTATGAATTATTATGAATAATTAAAAAAACTGAATTTTTGATGTTAAGTCTGAACCCGAATTTGTTCAGAACGCCGGTGGTATCATTTTGTTAGAAACCTAAAGCTCTACAAACTACTCAAGATTAATTAAAATCGTTAGAGCCGTTTTTGAGAAATTTGGATTTTTCATGTTTTTAGGATATTTCCATAGGATGTTTTCCTTTTCCATAGGATATTCACTAATAACATGGACAGGCTTGTCTCAACAAAACGCCACGATCACACCAAGCCGACAGTAGGGGACAGACTGGACTTGAGTTTCCTTAGCCAGGTGTATCATGGTTATCAGTTTTGCGGGAAACAGCTGATCTATGGTGGTTATTACGGATTAGGGAATTGAAAATGAATTTCTTCAGGATTGTTGCTCTTGAAACATTTGTAAATTTTTAATTCCTCCAGTACTGTTGAACAGTACTGTCCCCCTTAAAAAAGGGACATTATGCCCTACTTCTATCAAGCGTTAATTATGCAGCAGTATATTATACCTGTAGTCACTGTGTGTTTTGTTTCTTTTTCAGACAAATATAGTAAAGAAGAAGTTACCAAATGGAGGTTTGAATTGTGGAATGAGCCTGATTCAAAACAGTATAACATTTTGAATTTGACTGTTTCAAGTAAGTGGTCTGTTTCTTTAAGCACAATAGGACCTGTGTTAAAACTTAAGCCAATGTCCTTTTCATGCTTCTGAATTTATAACACCCCTCATAATGTATTGTGCTTACCAAATTTTTATTACAGATTTCAGTAGTAATTTTATTCATATAATAAATTTAAATTGTATTCTTGTCGTTGGCTCGTGCTAGGAAAGGCTGTGTGGCAAAGTCCTGAAGATGGATATAAATTTTAAGAAATTTTCTTCTCTTATAATTAAAACATTAGGCATAATAATTCTTAGATCCCACTTTTACTAAAATCCTGCTTCTGTATTAAATAGGCCTACTAAGGTAGAGGTTTTTAGGATCTTTGTGAAGCCTCGGTGTTATTAGTGAAAATAGTTTAAACAGGTTTTTTATGGTGGGGGGTGAGCGATTGACAGCTGTTCTAAGTCTGTCAACTAAAAATCACTTGTGAGAATCAGCTGTTATTAGGGGTGGGCGAGTACTCGAGTTTTTGAGTACCTGTAGAGTATCTTTTAATACTCGAAGGCCGAGCGAGTATTAGAGACCACTCGAAAATTTGAGTCGAGTAGTTGAAAATCGTACATATACTCCCAAATTACTCCCAATTACTCAAATATACGCCAATAATTAATGTTTAACAAAATAAGAAACTTAAATAAAGAAAAATGAGCCTAAAATATGTGTTTAGCTCATATGAAAAGAGGCAATGACAGGTGAGTTATTTATGGATACCTGTGAAGTAAGATAGATCAGATGGTAGACCAAAATTATTTATTTGAGTCACTATCTTACGTTTTTCCCCATTATGTTTAATAGTGTAAATTAAAATTCTAAATTACTATAGTATATGAGTGAAATTAACATTAAATTAGATAAAAAAATTGCACTAACCCTCCAGGCGTTACGTGTCGCTATAGCGACACAAAACACATCCGCTGGGGTGTTTATTTTTGCTGTGTCGACAGTCAAATAGTATTTACAGAATATGCTCTGGGGGGCATTGAATCTAAATGAACCGGATCGAAATTGGTATCGCCGTTTACGGCAGATTCTAAGCTTTCTCCCGATGTCTGTCTGCAGACGCTTTTTACATTCGTACCAATCGTACTTTAGCAAACAGCTGAAGTGTGAAGTTTTGTTTTGCGTCGCTAACCTCACTTCGGGAATAGTGTTGTGTTGAGATGTTTTTCGTTGTTTTTATTTGGAAAAATGGACAGTAGTGACATAAGTGGGGCTTTAGAAGAAAATTTTAGTGATGATGAAGGATTGGTTGATGATCCTGGAGAAATAGGCGGCAGTGATATCGAGCTAAATTATCCTTCCGATTTTAGGAATCGTTGCTTGATTTGAAAATTGTTTTAAAAATGGTTTCTTTCGAGTTCAGCGAGAGTTCCTCACCCCCACAATCAAGGTAACTGCTTGCTTTTTGTGTAATCATTTAGCCTATTTCACTATGAATACAGTGATATATAACATTATATAATATCCTTGTTGCTATATATTTTTGTATATTTGTTTACAAAAGACTGTAACGTCATCAAGGCGATTTTGCTCATTTGCTTTAGCGCACAACACCAGTTTATCATGTGTAACTGTTCAGGGTTGCCACCGACCGGGAAAACCTAGAAAACCGGGAATTATGTGTAAACTTTGGTGACTGCAAAAAAATGTGTGGTTATGCGGGAATTTTCGGCCGAACCAGGAATTTTAGGTCGCAATCGTGAGCGATTGCGTAACGCGTTCTGAATAGTAGGCGAAGTTGGGGGTAGGTTCTCGATGATCGGCAAAGTTAGCGATACATTCTCGATGATCGGCGAAGTTAGCGGGTTTGTTCTCAATGATCGGCGAAGTAACCGATGTGTGACCGATGGTTGGCGACGTTAGCGATATGTTCTAGATGGTCGGTGAAGTTAGCGATGCGTTCTCGATTGCCAGCGTCATTGGTGATGCGTTCTCGATGATCGGCGACGTTAGTGATGCGTTCCCGATGGTCTGCGACGTTAGGGATGTGTTCCCGATGGTCGGCGACGTTAGGGATGCGTTCCCGATGGGCGGCGATGTTAGCGATGCGTTTCCGATGGTCAGCGACATAAGCGATGCGTTCTCAATTGCCAACGTCATTAGTGATGCGTTCTCGATGATCCGTGATGTTAGCGATGCGTTCTTGATGATCGGCGACGTTAGCGATGCGTTCTCGATGATCGGCGGCGTTAGCGATGCGTTCCCGATGGTCGACGACGTTGACGACTCCCAACGGTTGGCGACTTTAGCCATGTGAGTGTGAGAGCTATTGTTGAGGAAACTTTACGAAATGCAGCCACGATTGTCGGCGAAATTTTGTATTAAGATCAACAAGATTAATTTGTATGTTGTTACAAACAGTAGGTAATAGAAGTGGTTCATTTGTAATTAATTGTTGTCTAGTCAAAATTGTTAATCGTTGATATAGAGCTCAGTTTCTGATAAGAAGTCTTTGGAGTCGATGAATAGTTTGTTAAAGCATAATTGGCTGGGTAGTGAATAAATGGTCAGGTTGCTCGCTTCATAGTCTGAGGTTTGTTGTCAGATTGATTCCTAACAAAAATCTTGAAAATGTTCAAAAATGGAAAGTTCAAAACTGGATCCAGCTGTCATAATAATGCTTTTTAAGATAATGTTTATTTATATAGTAACGAGATCAGGGTTTGGGCCCACTCCCTATCGAGAACATTGAAAAATGCCTTTGTCGTCGATAGACCCACAAAAAAAATTGGTACCTATATACTTTTGTCTTATTCTTATAATAGATAGACCCTAGTATATTGCTAAAGGTTAAATGGAGTTTTATAAAATTGGGTGTATCTGTAGATACACCCCTCCTATCAATTCCCCTCCTATCAATTAATATTGTTTTTTTTTTTATATAGAGAGAAAAATCAAATTCATTACTATAAATAACTGGCCCAGCGTATATACCCATTTTTTAGAAAGCATTAGAAATATTAGAAACAACTTAAAAAAATTATATATACTTCGTAAAAAGTTACAATTTGTTGTTAAAATAGCACTTTAATTTATAGAGTAAATCTTTATAGGTGTCACAATTACATAAAAATGCTGCGCGAGTTTACCTGGAATTTTGAGATTTTGACCTGGAAAACCTGGAATTATGCATGAATTTTGAATTGCAACTTTGGTGGCAACCCTGGTAACTTTTTTATTTGCTGCTTTACCTGATTATTTGTTTACATAATTTAGTATCATTAGAAAATTTAGAATAAATGGGCTATTTTGAAAATTGCATATTCTAGAACTGTTTATAATTTGATGGAGTGCAAACTTGACATTTCTAAATTTTTTTGTTTTTAACATCACGTAATTTTCCTTTTATAACTTTAGTGAGATATTTAAAGTTTTTTATATTTATTTGAATAACATAGTGCAAAATCACAAAAAATAGGCAGACATTAAGACCATTATTAAAGTCACTTGGAGGGTTAAAAATTAGTTTGATACTTAACTACAAGAAGCTACTAAATAATTTTAAATTTGTAACTGTTTGTTTTGTACATGTTAGATTATCATATATGTGGTTTATATATCTTATTTTCTTATATATTGGTTTTCATTGAAATAATTATTCATTTATGGTAAAATAAAGATAAAAAACAATAACATTAATAATTCCATAAAATGTTATGTTGATAGGGCATAATTAAAGTTTAATGTATAAAAATATTGTTTGCAATTAAAAAAAATGAGTTTATTTAACTTTTTAAAAACTACTCGACTTGATTAAAAAAAAGACTATTCGCTCACCCCTAGCTGTTATGTGTCAAACCAAAAACATTGCAACTGCGAAGGGATTGTTATGCAAAGAACTTAGGTTATTGATTAACACAAATTGTTATAGAATTTTCGTAGTGTCCTTATTAAGTTAGTTGTACTAATGAATGATTTATGTATTTCTCAATTATAATAAATGGTTTAATTTTAACTTTTTCTGGAGATGTCTTTTTAATAGTGTTTATTGCATTTAAAAAAAACAATCAGGGCCGTTGCGTGGAACGTGCCCGGACGAGTTTTTATCTGGCTCCCCTCCCCAATAACACACTCATTTCCCTTCCATCTACCACTAATCTCCCTTTCTGAAAAACGAGTTCACATGCAGCACGCTGACGTGAGGGAAGTAAATTTCCACATAAACAACTTTTAAAAATCAATCAGTATTAAAACATGTAATTTTTACATGTTTTTTGCTGTTCTTATGCTCCTGGTTCCACTTACCTAAAATGCTGGGAGTACAATGTTGCGCATTATAAGGTTAGGTGAAGGTCCAGTCAGGATTGAATGTATGCGTAAAAATACTGGGGATAGTAAATATACACCAACATATGAGTAACGGGCTTTTCTAATATAAAACCCCCATAAGATAACGTAATGTGTTCAGTCGATATACATTTTCTTTAATAACTCGGTAACTATTTGGGGTGGAATGATAAGAGAGGGCTTAACCTTTGCCTCACTAATCTCCATCTTTTTACATGCATTAATTTTACATCTGACACTTTTCTGACTCTTTTCGCCCAAAAACTTGAAATTTGAAAGATTAATCCCCTAAAAAGAGGGTTAGAGTTTTCCGATTGTTTTGCCCAACGAACTTGTCCAACCGATTATAGAATGGAATGTCCCTACCAAATTTTAAGTAAACCGGACAAAAAAATGTGACCGCTAGAGTGCAAACACACACACACACACACACACACACACACACACACACACACACACACACACACACACACACACACACACACACACACACACACACATATATATATATATATATATATAGATCATTTTGAACGACCCCCAAAACGTATTCTGGGGGTCACGTTAGGACCTTCTATGGTTGTCCCAGGCTTACGTTTCACTCTGCAGGTCATGCTAATAGTTCACGTTTCCATAGGAAATTCACCAAAAAATGGAGAATCCAAATCTGATTAAACATACTTAATTGCAATAATATTAATAGCACACAAGAGTTATTTATAATGTAAAACCTTTCAAAATAAAAATTCAAAATTCTTTTTATTCTTTTCACTTTACCGAAAAAACTACCTTTCTAGACCTTTATTATTTTACTATTTCTAGAATCCCCTGTTCTTTCCGATCAAAATGAATGTAAGGTTGGCTAGGTTTACTTCTACGGTTGAATTTATACGAATTTTCAAAAAATGGTCTGCAAACTCATCAAATCTGCTTGGCCATTTCCCACTTACACCATTGGCCACTGCTAGGGTTAAATACCATCCTCGGGACTATCCTAAAACTTAATTACTATACATTCATAAAGTAAAATATATTTAATATACAGAGTAGCCAAATTTTTTCTACAGGACTAGTATTATTACATGAGATAATGTGAACTTCCCTTCCAGTGCTGTTCCCCCCACTCTTCTGCTGGCACCCCTACTCAGGTTTCACGAAGATCCCCACGAGGTCTATGTTTGCTTTTAACAAAATCGTGATTTTACGTCTCTATCACGCTATCATACAATCATTGGTACTGTTGTACAATCACACTACTCTAATATTTTGCAGGTTACCTAAAGTACGCAGTTGCTTCAATGAAGGGGCTGGCAGTGCGCGGCCTTACTCTGAGTGGACCTGCGGGCACGTTCAGAGACTTGAATCATCATAACATCAGTTGGGGCTTTCTGCAGATGTGTAACACGATGATATCTTTGACTGGAAGGTGAGACTACAAAACTTCACAAAAGTGGCCCCATGAGGGTATTAGTAATGTGCCACAACCTACCTACATTCTGATAGGAGGCCGTGGATTGGCAGTTTTAATGCCATTTATATGGCTGCAAAATGAAATAAAACAATATGTTGTTGGTTAATGTATTGTAATCTGTAAAGAAACTGAAGAACTTCTTTTTATTCTGCATGAAAAATTGTAACTAAAAACTAGCTGACATTCAACTTATATGTTGTATTTATCCTGTGGTGGCATTGTTAATTCTGTTGAATTCTTTTTAATACATTTCTAGTTCTCTAACAAAAACTGTCCTCAATAATCTATAACTGAACCTATTTGAATTCTTGTTGTGTAATTAAAAACAAACAATAGTGTTGATTTGTGCATTTTTCCACACTACTTAAAATATTTAAAAATTAACTTATTCATTCTAGAGCCGGAAACATAACAAGCATAAACAATTTTTCAACTTTTATTTATATTTCTTACAACAGTTAAGGTTAGTCCTGGTAAAACAATTCAGTTGTTTTATAAAAAATACCTTATACCTACATCAGGAAGGATTTGTAAGTCCCGAAGGAATTTTTGATCAAACAAATATGCTCTTATTTTATGATCGATTTTGATGATTGATCTGATAAAATAAAGGGATTTTCCTGTAGATGATTCGAAAGGAATTGATTCTTCTTTTGGTCCTCAGGGTTCCCATGTCTTCACTGTGTATACAATAAGTATGTACTGACTTTTATGACTGAGATCCCCTTAGTGAGAACGGGACACTGACTAGTTATGTATTGATGTTCTTGGTATTTAATGATGATTGTTTTGAGATAATGGCTATGTTATTCCAGTATTCATATACTAGCCAGTAATATTCCAGTATATAATATTTGTATTAGTATTCTATCATATTATCACTGCCAAATCAGCCAATTACTAACTACTCTACAGTGGTAAAAATCACAACTCAAAAACACTTTTAAGTCAACCAAAAATAAACAAAAATAAGCATTAATAAATAAGGTCTAGTTACAAATAAATAATTTTTTCTGTATTCTACTCTTTAATAATGTAGTTTCACATAGGTAAATAATTTTATTTATTCTCAATTGGAATCCAGATTGTGGTTTAAAAATTAAGTTTCCACTGTTATTAACTCTAAAAACTCTATTTCTTGTCACAAACGCTGACGTTTGCCTAATATTACCATTTACAGTTGTGGAGTAGAAGCAATAACATTTCACAAGAAAGGTGAGGGAATTGCAGAGAAAGTGGTGAACTCGACTTCAGAATTCTACTTGACAGCGACCACTCTCTATCCTCAGCTTAGAAATCTTTCATTTGCAAACAAGTAAGTCATGATTGTAGCTGTTAAAAAATGTCTTATTTATTGAATGTCACTTAAATATACTGAGTCAATAACGGCAACGTTCCTTAGCAAATTACGGAATTCATGTGTTTTGTAATTAGGAAACGCAACCTAAAAATAAAATAAATAGAACTTCATCATGGTGTGAATCTTTGTACTTTCCTCCACAACTCTACAACTTAAAAAAATGTTCAAAACAACTGAGCTTATGTATGGTGAGAAGGCTCTGTATGTTTTTATTAGTAAACGTTTTAAGGATATGAATTATGAAAGTTATAAGAACTAATGTGTTACTTTATTAGACTGATCTACATTACTCTATATTCATACTCTACATACACTCTCTACATATCTACATTCTTAATTATGTATTTCTTATAATCATAATTAATTTAAGAAGGAACTCATAATCCAACTACTAATGTCTATGACTCCGCTAATATAAAGTAGTTCACATTATTTTTCTCCAGCCGCCCTAACATATATTTAAATATCTCATTCATTGTATTTAATATTCTTCACACTTAATATCTTGATATCTCTGTAATGCGCTGACACACTAGGGCGCATATTTTAAAAATAGTTTGCAATGTAATATTTATCAGAGAAATTTGCATAGTTAATCTTTGTAGATGTTATAAATGTTACTTTAAAAAAGTAACTGTGCTAAATCAAAATTAAATTTATTTCTAGTGAGGTGATTTAAGAAAGCATGAACATTAATATATATTTTTCACCAGTATGAGAATTGTGTGTTTGGATTGATTATTAATTTGTAGTATTGTTTATTGTAGTATTATAATTTAATTAGTCATAGTATGCTGTTGAGGATTAATGTGTTTGATTAATTTAGATTTGTTGGGAATTCTCAAAATGTTTGCTAATGGTTAGACGAAAAGAAGAAAATGGAAATTGGCCTGTAGAAAAATATGTGTATGTATTAACTTACTGAATTTTCCTGTATTTTTATCTTGCAAATTTTTTTTTTATGGGGGAATTCAAGAATGCTTAAGAAGGCATTAAGATTTAAATGTTTTTGAAGGTAACATACTTAACTATTAACATTTTGGATG
This sequence comes from Allygus modestus, assembly GCA_963675035.1. Lineage (NCBI taxonomy): Eukaryota > Metazoa > Arthropoda > Insecta > Hemiptera > Cicadellidae > Allygus > Allygus modestus. The sequence continues at coordinate 345,756,478 of OY776111.1, forward strand.
TAGTACTAAACACTCCTAAATACAGTTTAATTTACTTGACTGTCGGTTTCAGTGAAGCAGACATTTTATCAGGTTGGTGGAGGGAGGAGGATTGGAGAGGGGATGTCGCATATGCTTCATATGTCTGTGAAGTCATAATGTTGTACCTCAATAAAATTAAAATGGAAGGACTTCCACTGTCTTACATCAGTAATGACAATGGTTTTATGAATGAGCCACCAGCCTTTTTCAACCAAAGAACATTACTTACTAGGTCAGTCTCATGATATAACTATTTCATGGTACAAAATTAATATTCCTTAAAATAAAATTAAGAAATGTTTTGTTTTATCTAGGGAATAACACAACTTATACCTAAGCAATGAAAAGGAATGCAAAAAAGTAGAGAAAAATATGTGATCCATTTTTGAACCATGTTAGGAATTTACATAAAGTAGTCCGAGCGTATAAAAAATATTTTAGATATAAAATATTAAAATAGAAACCCAAATAATACGGACAGATGAGATTGAATTATTTTAAGACGTTTTTCTGGTCAAACCTTTGTGTTGCTCATTTGAGACGAAACTCCCAACCAGTTTTTGTATCACATCAGTGATACAATTATGGTGCGGTATTTAAACCTAATGAATATTCAAACGTAAACTTTTTACTATCTCCGTCCAGGTTGTAATAGAATTTTATAAAAACCTTATTCAGTGTTGGTCTTATTACAAACAATTAATAAATGAAAATAGATTTCTGCTAGTGATTTTTGTTGCTGTTCATCTTACAGAGCCAGTCCAGCATTTTTTTAAGAGCATATCACAAACACTTGTGGTCCAAACACCTCAACATTTTCTGGAAACAATTAACCGCAAGGCTAGAAATTGCTCAAAAGTAAAAAATTCTTTATTAACCTAAGCAAAAGAAAATGCGTTGACAAACGTCAGTAATTGTAACAAGCAAAAAAAGATGCAAGATATTTTGGGTCAAACAACATGACAATGTTGCAGATGTTTAGTTTACTGTGCTCTAAGGGCCAGAAAAAGAACACCGTTGTTGTGAGCTTGGAGCAGATATTAAACAGTACTTTTAAGGCTTTTAAAAGACCTAAAATGGTTTTAAATATAAAAAAGCGAGATAAAATAATAATTTAGCTTCTCAATGTTTTAAACTGAATAGATGGTATAATTTTAGTTAATTTGTTTACATTAACCAATCAAAATAAAAACAATATTCTGTTTTGTCTTTGAAAAACTTTTCTTGAAAATATCCACATCTTGAGTAAATCCTATATATTAAATCTCAAAATTAGTAATTTGAAAGAACGTGCGAGACTTCCACTGAACCGATTTTCACGCGGGTGGTGTCAAATGAAAGGGAATAACCTGTATACTTGTAAATTTCACCTGAAATGTTGGTATCTGGTCAGTAACTATTTAAAAAATAAAATAAAAAGTGTTCTTATGGCAATTTAACATAGGGTAAAATTTCAACTTCTTTGCTCAGTTTATTTGAGGTTTCCACTGAACTGTTTCATATACAGTTTGGTTTAAATGCAAGATCAGTCTATATTTGCACAATTTATTTAAATTTTTGAAATATCTCATTTAGAATTTAAAAAAGAACTTTTTCAAACCTATTTTATCACTATTTTAAGTTTTTCTAACCAGCTGACATTTAAAACATGTATATTGTGTATCTAGGAACAGACAAAATAGATATAGGTTGTAGCAAAAGGAATCAGCTGGCTTACAGAAAATCTAGGGATGAGTCGACTCCGAAATTGATCGATCTCGATACCGATACCATTGATACCTACTATTTTTCAGTACCTATAGTTGTTAAACCTATTGTTAAAAACAGTTACAAATTTGAGTAACCATTTAAAATTATTTAGTAGTATTTTGTAATTAATACAATTTGTTAATGTAGTTTTTTACATCATTTAATGTTAATTTCACTAGTGTCCTATAATAATATAGAGATACAACATCTATTTATTATAAATTCATAATGGGGAAAAACTTGGTTGTAAGATAATGACTCAAAGAAATAATGTTGGTCAGCCGACTGATTTATTGCTTTCAACCGGACCCCACCCCACCCTTCCCCTCCCATCCCTCTTCCTTCCTTATCTCCAAGGTAAGATTTTTTTCTGGCGACCCAAACACTCCCCGTGCCTTTAGTAGCGCGGGTAAACGGCGGAAGTATCCCTTCCCGTGCACTTCATAGCGCGGGTAAATGGCGGGGGTATCGATGGTATAGGTATCGACATTAAACGAATGAATAGCGATACCGATACCAATGTTCAAGAATCGGTGGCATCGAGAATCGACTCTTCCCTAAGAAAATCACTAATGGCCAGTACCTTACAACGATGCATAGCATCTATTGCAATTACTGAAGTCGATTCAGGGTGACCCAAAGAAGATAATATTAATTCTCATATGTTGCAATTACGATATTAACTGACACAATCTACAGTGTCAATTAGTGACAATCCTTTAACCCTAGCCGTGGCCATCCGACCAATTTGGTCGGATTGGGACTGAAAATTTTGTAACATTAAAAACCCAATAATAATAAACTCAAAAGTGATCAATATATTTAATTTAATTATATATAATTATATATATTTAATTTATATATAATTCGAAAGATCACATTCTGAACTTTCATCTTATTACATAAATGAACTGTGTAGCAGCTGTATAAAATTGTTACGATGATTAGAAATCGAATGAATTTTGGCGCAACGCAATTGCCGAATTATTATATTACGCCCCTAAAACTTGCAAAAAAATTCTTTTCCCATCATGTTATATATTTATATGTAGGGAATTAGATTGTTTACAAAATGTATATAATGAATTTTCCATACAAAATCTGTAGACAAAATTTCACCGAGGCTGTTTTGAAATTTCTAAAAACAATACAATTTTTTATTTTTTTCACTTTAAGCCTACCGAAAAAATTGTCCTAGATATTTTTTTATTTTAGTATGTCTAGATTCTTCTGTTCTTTCCGATCAAAATGAATATGAGGTTGGCTAGGTTTACTTCTACGGTTGGATTTATACGAATTTTCAAAAAAAGGTCTGCAAAATCACCAAATCTTCTTGGCCATTTCCCACTTCAACATCAGGCCACTGCTAGAGTTAGGTAGTGTCATCCCATGTTATTCATTTTTAGTTTCACCCCTTGAGCTCAGAGTAAAAACAGCGCTGATGTTTATCTTATTTATCTGTGGCTCCACGAGCGGCACTTATTCAACCCATCAAATGTCAAAATAAAGTTTGTTTTGTAAACAATAAAGTAAACAGGTTATGTACTGTCATCTATCATGAAAACTAAATCCAACAATTGGCAAAAGTTTCAGACCAGCTGACTGGATTTAATGTGTCCGTAAACGTTTAAAATTATCGAATAAGCGTGATTACATCAAATATTTTTTATAAATCAATGATGCAATCTGTGAGGATAATCGTGAACTATCGTCACAAGGAATTTATTTGTAAACATCATGTATTTAAGTAATCAGCTGATCAAATAAAATAGCTCCATTCAGTTAATAGGCAAGGGAGTTTAAAACATTGTCATAGTACGCCTTTAGATGTAAATTATTCCTTCCGTTCTGTTTTTATTTAATTTAACCCTCCGAGCGGCAGCAAATTTGTTGTCAGTGGTTTCTGTAATGGCAGGGTCATTTTGGTGATTTTGCAGACTTTTTTTAAAAAATTGTATAAAATTAAATTTTGAAGTAAACATTTCATCATGCATATTCGTTTTGTTCACAGATAACAGGAGAATTATAAAATGGTAAAATAAATTAAATAAATTTAGAGGGATGGTTTTAACAAAGATATGAAAAGAATGAAAAAAATTGGAAGTTTTGGTTATAAATTTCAAAAGTAAAACGTTACAGTAAATAAACTAATTTTTTTATGTAAAAATAAAAATTTACCAAATGTTACTTATCTAATTCCCTACGTAGAAATGTAGATAATTCATAAAAGAAAAAATATTCTATATGAATTATATAGAATAATTTGGGACAAGTGCAAAACGGATATTTGTGCGTCACCAAAAAAATTGGTATGCCAAAAAAACCCTCTAACAAAACAAATATAATAAAACCTAATTTTATTTGAAGGTTATAAAATTCTAAAACAATGATATAAGAATAAATAGTATAAGACATGTTTTTCAAAATATTATTATAGATGAAATTATACAATTTATTTTTTGAAAACAAAATTGTTGTTATTCAATGTAAGATAATTTGTTTATAACACCTAATGCTCCTAAATGAACTATGTACTATGATTTAGTTGTTATTTCCCTGCTAGAAAATATATTTACCTGTACTAATATATAAAAATAACATTGTTATCACGTACTTTATGATAATGGAACATACTGTTTTTCAGATGAAAGATCAAAACAAAATATCGGGCCAAAACAAAACACCGAATGGTCTAAATGACCCAATTTCCTATCTGACAACCTTGGCAATACGGGCTGCCAACCTCATAGATAAATATTCTGCGTTATTTCCTCTACAAAATGATATAAGAACATACATGTAATATGAATAAAAACTACTTATAACAAGTATTTTGCTATTCGTTCTAATAGAACGAATTGCCGTTTTTTGAAGACGTAAAATATGACGATTTTCTTATTTTGCCAGATGTCTGTCTGATTATATCTCTGCGTTATTCCGGATACCAGCAAAACAGGAATTTTTCCCTGACTGCAGTGGTACCACTCGTTTCTGGTTAGGAACAAACTTTACCTTGCTATGATTTTTTTAAACGTTCTGTGTTTAGCCATTTCGTGACGCAAACTTGGCGTAGTCGACCTCGCGCTAAATTTTCATTCAATTTACTTGTTCTACTGTTGCTATAAGGTTCATTCATGTAATAAAATGAAAGTTTGGAATGTTATCTTTAGAATGGTATAACGATTATCTGATTTCAAGCACATTTTCAATGCTATTTATGCAAATGAAAAAAAATGACGGAATTTGTTCTAATAGAACTAATGCCGTTTGACAGAACACCTGACATTCGTTCTATTAGAACGAATACCGCTCGGAGGGTTAAAATGGAAAATATTACAGAGTTACAGAGAAAAGTTGTAAGTCACATTGTGCTAATTTAGAAAAACTACAAATATTTAATTGTTTTTGACTTTTCCCGTAGGGTACCATCGAATACTCAACATTAATATTGTATCCATTGAATTTCCAACTGGTTATATTTTAAAGCCCAAACTAAAATTTATGCCTACAGTATAAATGTCTATTTTAAAATAATTATTTTGTAACTTTTAACTTTTTAGCCACTTGTCCTAAATACTGAAATTTATCAATGAAAGATTTCAGGCCAACAACTCGGAAGGTACACCTAGTCAGTTTGTTCGCAAACCTGTCATGGTTACCATGGCAATGCTGAGTTACCTTGGACCAAAGGAGTTACCTATTTTCCTGAGACGCCCAGATAACTGTTCCTGTGACTCCAGGTGTGTTTTGTTCTCATAGCTGACGTCTGCAATTCTTTTGTCGTGTGTAACTAACTGATATTGTATAGTTTTGGTAACCATTGCACACCCATGAGTAAGCCAGTTAGATATACACATTTTTTTTTATAAATATAGCTTTTGCTGATAGCTGAAAATAGCTATTCGGATTGCAAATGTGGTTAGGATGTCAAATAGATAAGTTCATCATTTTAAAGATCAACTTTTCAATCTACACAATCCACTTATCACTAGGGGTGTGCGAGTACTCGAAACTTTGAGTTTTCGGCCGAGTATTTTAAAACTCGAACTCGACTCGAAGTTTTGAAAACTACTCAAAAGTTCGAGCGAGTATTTCCGGCCGATTTCCGGACGATCGCTAATGATTGCGACCGGCCAAACGCGTAGTAACAGCTGCAAAAGGCGATCGCATCACGTAAAATCGGTCGAAAATGACAACCACAAATGTTAGCGACCGCCAAATCGCGTAGTAACGGCCGCAAAAGGCGATCGCATCCATGTGAAATCGGCCGAAAATGACGGTCGGACCATGTAAGTTCAGCTGTAATTAACGATTTCGTCATTTAATATTGATTATAAGCGATATCTGGACCAGGTGAAATTGGCCAACTGACAACCGGGCCCTGTTTCATCGGCCGGAAACGAATGTAAAACCGTGTTTTGTTTGTCAATACGTAATCCAATTTGATTGTACTGGCCAAAACTTTGTATTGCTACTCATGCATTAGTTAGAAAACATGTTTAGATTATCAAATCTAGGGTGGTATCCAAATCCCGTTACACTGTTTTAAACTACCAACTGATTGCAAATACTCATTCGAAAATACTCGAAACTCGAAAATAATTGGCACTACTCGATTAACAAAGTCACTACTCGCACACCCTTACTTATCACCAGACAAAATAACCAATTTGTCAAATAACCCTTTGAAATCAGTATTTAAAAATCTAGGGAAAGTTCTATCAATTAAATAAATTCTAATTTGGGTGGATCTTAATTGTATAAGTGAAACTAGAGGGCCGATTAGGCACTGGCACAAAGTTTGTCCTATAAAATTGAACAACTTTCACTGGACAATGGATCATCAGTTATTGTATATATTTGTATATATGACATGAATAAAGAAAGTTTGATTTTGATTTTGATTGGGATTCGTTTTTAAATCAAACAAACTTAAATAATAACTGATAAATTACACATCAAATTACAACAATTGAGTAATAGTTTTAACTTGTTGAAACTTCCAGAGAATCCCCCCTGCCCAAATTATTTATATCGATAAATAACGTTCTGTGTAATAGAAACAAATGATTGATATTTACAAATAAAACTGAATCTTAACTACAGTAGAGTCCTGCTATTCCAAACTAATTGGGACCGAACCCAATTCGGTTTAATGGGAATTCGGAATAGGTGGATTTCGTGAATAGTATCAACGTATTAACTTGCTTTGGCTATGGTTAGCGGCGTAAATCTGGGTAAACGGCGGTAGTGGTTATGGTTATCGGTGTAAATCTCGGTAAACGGCGGGAGTAACTAATTTTCAACTACTCGACTCAAATTTTCGAGTAGTCTCTAATACTCGCTCAGCCTTCGAGTATTATAAAATACCCAACAGGTAATTGAAAACTTGAGTACTCGCCCACCCTACAGGATATAAAGAGCTTTTTATTTTTTCACAAAAAACCAACGCTTCTCAATTTTTCCTATTTTTAAGTCATTTCCGAACTCAAGTTCGGAATAGGCAGATTTTCGGAATAGCGAGACTCTACTGTATTTACATGAGCATTTTAGTCACATATAATTGTAATTTTAAGGATATTTTATTAGTATTACTAACTCTTCACAAGTAGTACAGCCCTCTACGCGGTGGTTGGCACTTAGTTTGTGCATGCGCAGTAATGCTTTTGCACCATGGACAGACCTCTAGTTATCATAGCCTTTTAGTAGCTATTAGGCAGAAATAACAAATTGAACAAATTATGATCACTCTGCTTCTTACTAAACCTTACCTGTAAATTTGTTCAGTAAAAAATACAAATCGGTATACAATTTCAAATTGTTGATTACATAAATGTGTTTGCTACTTCTGTTTTTTTTTTTTTAACTACTTGCAAGCTATTCAGCAAGAGACTAATATTAATTTGTGTTTCGGTTATCATACCATGGTTGAATTTTTTAGTCTTGAGCAACACATTATTAGCTAATTAAACCATTTTTTAATGTTAGTCTGATTAAAAATAGTGTAGTGGGATTTTTAAACTGCTTCCTGCATCTCAATATTAAGGGTTATAAACAAATTTAAGTACATGTTAAAGAATTAAAAATTTTTTTAATGAAGCTGAATAAACACTACAGCTTAACAAATCCATGGATCGATAAAACACATGATAACTACAATGTATGTTGTTTTATTTAAGTAATGCATCGAACAAGGTACAAATGCTCCAAACAAAATATAAAATCCAGTAGCACTGTAAAGTTAATATCTAAATCTATACTGTTACCAGTAATACTGTAGAAATCATAAAAAGTCTCTCAGCTACATATATAAATAGTTGGACTTTTGTGTCTACATATACCTCCATTTCATTAAGGCCGTTTCTTTGTGTGTGGTAGATTGTCCGTGCTGGCTGGCAGTGACGGAGTGGGCATAGGCCCTGGCTGGAGTGCTTCTATCATCACATCTCTTGGCCCTGGTAATGCAACCTACTGCTCTGATAACAGATTGGAACTTCGCCTCAGACTTCCACTAGACATTGGTAATTTGTGCACCTATTTCAAAAGGGTCAATCTTTTGTCTGCAGTACTGTATAATCATTTATCACCAAGTTGGTTGTAAACTAAAGATGTGCGAGTACAGGTATTTTAAGTTGAGTCGAGTAAATGGCAAAAGATTTGAATCTTGAGTTTGAGTTGAGTATTCAAATTAAAAAAAAACACAGGTCGAGTTGGATTGGATCATAACAGTGTATAGGGTTCCATTTATAAATGTTGTTATTAAAATATACTTTTCTAACCAATATGACGTGAAAATAACAATAGTAAGTAAAATAAATGGAGTTCTGCTTCATTGGAAAAAGATAAGTACACTTATCTGAAAATAAATCATACCAAAGTTATTGCATAACATTTAGCCATTAAGATAAAATACTTTGAATATTTTGGTATTAAGGTTGTTATAGCCTATATGGCATTAAAGTAATTAACAGTTTCATTAAAACATAATCTGTTTTTTATTTTATTTCCTCCTTTTTATTATTCCTATGTTTTGTATATTATGTTTAGGCCTAGGCTACATCTTTCTCCGAATGGAGAAAATAAAATTACATTTAGGCCTATATGTTAATATAACCTTTATTTTAATTTTAATATTTAAAAGGCCTCTTACATGGTAAAAACATTAGCCTACTTACTTACCACACAAAATTGATTTACTAACATATCTTAGCATTAATTTTAACACTTATAGTCCTAATAAGAACAATCAGTTAGTAACAATATGAAAATATGTTTGAAAGTGCCTGGCAAATCAATTGATGAAATTGAAGTCATGTCTTCAATAGAGTTTTCAAATATTACCAATTATTTAAAAAATCATTAATGAAACTTAACACGTTCACTGCTGAAAATGGTTAACATTGTGACCCCTAAACTGTGGAAAAATTATTGTTGATGACTTCCCGAATAAATGATGTCCGGATATCCAAAACGTCATTAGGAGATGGAATGACAGCCATTTTGTATCCCCGCTGTGACGTCACTTCCGTGACGAGAATACCCGTCATCAGCGCCTGGTGCCGGTTTCAGTCGCGATCTTCCGTATCAGCTGCGGTTTTTCGGCCGAAAATTTCACAAAATAGTTATTAAATCAAATGCACTGGCACCCCACATTGTTTTTCAACAAAAAAATTCAAACTACCTAATTACGTATAAAAAATATATATACAACCCCTCCCGCCACCATTTTTCAGAATGTAACAGTTGTCAGTGTATATTATATGCCAACATAGTTCTTAAACATCACACAAATATCACCACGTACAATGTTTATGATAATATTCATATATATATATATATATATATATATATATATATATATATATATATATATATATATATATATATATGTAAAAATAATGTTTTGCAAAATACTATATGCAGCCCCTCCCACCGCCATTTGTCCACACTTTACTTATCTTCATGATATTTATCGGCAACGTATTTCACAAAGTGCTGGTTCGCCAGGGCACACAGCACACATGTAAGTTGTTTCTTTTCTTTTCCCTTCGGTATAACAAACACGGCATCTTCTAGTGACCCTGCCTCCCATTGCATTACGTTTCTCAATCTTGAAAGTCTGTGAAGGCTGCCGGTAGTAGGAGTCACAGTTGGTTTAGGTTGGGTTGGAGGTAGCAACTCTTCAAGGAGCTTCATATGAAAATCGTATAGACTCTTTCTGGAATCAGGATTATGCATATTATACAAGTAATATGCATTCACCACAATCATTTGAAGGAACTGGAGAAAGATCTTTTTTGGCCATCGAAGGTTCTTCCTCTCACAAGGATAGTATGACATAATCTGGTCCAATCGACCCCCTTCATATGCCCGTTGTATTGCATAACTGGTTTGGGCAACATTTTGACTTGTTTCCTCTTGTTTTTGGTCTTGACCATTTGGTTTTCAAATTGTGTTGAAATGTAATTCACCACATGTTTGTCCTTCCATTTTGCAATCATTGCGCTTTCTGCGTAGTTTGCCACGGTCTCGCCTTTTTTCAATGGGGCTGCCTTTACAGCCGGAGGACAGTGTTTCCTATCAATCCGTAGGGTGCCAGTGGAGTATGTGCTGCGTCGAATAAGTTTGGAGGACAAAACAAAGCTGTTATAAAAATTATCCATGAACAATGCATGCCCTTTACCCAAGAAATCTTGCATTAGTGCCATAGCAACTTTTATTGTGTGACCTTTTCCAGCGGTGGGGTCAGTTTGCCCAGTGTAAACATGAAATCGTAACAGAAGGCCCACCGGTTCATTTAGGGAATAAATTTTAATCCCATATTTATGGCGCTTTCCCTTTATATATTGGTGGGATACCAATCTTCCCGGCCATAATACCATTTCCTCGTCGATTGTCAACTCACAGTCCGGGTAGTAGATACATCTCATTTTGTTGTTGAAATAATCAACCAAAAGTTGGACTTTGTAAGACCTATCATCAGTAGGTTGAGGGTTTTCTTCAGTTGCTACTCTAGAAAAATGGAGACATCTTAGAATGATTAGGAAGCGGTCTTGACTCATATATCGACTAAAAATATAATTTTGAAGTAAGTGGTGTTTCCTCCAATAATCCTGTAATCGGTACAATCGAAGTGTACCATTATGCAAAACCAATCCTATAAATGTTCTCAACCCAGCCATAGTAACGTCTTTCCATCGTGAAATTCTAGAATGGAGAGTTGTATTTGGGCCACAAAAAATTCAAACGCATACCTGTTAGTCTCCGCTATTATTCCCTCCAAAAGTACATCAAGTAATAAATTAACCAATCAATTGGGGTATTATTCCCCGGCATAGGTACTTTCAAACCTGAATCACCTGTGAAGGGGAAGTCCCGCATTCCGGCGGCCCCAAGTGTCGGTGACCACGTTGGATTGACATCTTGTTTGTCACAGGAGCTGTCCGTATCGCTGTCAGTTTCGTTATCCCCATCGGAGTATTCATTTTTAATAAGTTCATTGTCAATATCTTCCTCCATTTCACTAAAACTATATCAACTAATCCCAAACACAACACACGTAACAACTAAATAATTCCGCAAACAGTTCACAAAACTAAAATGGCCGAGCGAGAAACGAAACGCGCCAAAATGAACAAAGACACCGGCACTACACATGGGCAGCAACGTGACCTTCCCGGGCAATAACTGAGCTCAAACTGAAGCATTATATTGAGAGGGACCCGGTGACGAGTTTACCCATTAAGATATTTGTATATATTTAAGGTGCTGACGGCATTTTATAAACTGAGTGGAAATACGGGGCCAACTGTTGACAATATTCATAATTATGGCACCAGACAAACATTTAATAACGTATTCCGATTACCCGAGCCCAATTGCACCTTGTTTAAAAAGTGTTTAGTTTATTTGCCTTATACATTTTCTAATGTTATTCCTGCTTTGGTAAAAATTAGTAGATCTTTAAGTATTTTTAAAAAGGCCTTAAAAAGTGGCTTCTGACCAAAACCTTTATAATAATGATAATATAGAACGTTTTTATACAGATTTATAAAGCTGATAAGAAATGTAACTGTTAATTTATAAATATCTTTTTTACCTTTAATTGTTAATTGTTTTACCTTTTATGGCTCTGAAGTCGTCACTGTTTTATTTTCCTGTGTTTTATTACATATCTTATATCTTGGATTGACAGGAATTGCTGTTTCACCTGTGAATATGTTAGAAATGTGTATCCAGTAGTTGTAATGTTTGTAAATATCTGAGACTCCCAACCAAAAACAGAAGGCTAGCCCTTCTCTTGGGTGTGTATTATTTCTCTATTTCAGTTTGTTATACATGTATTTAGTTTAGTAATATTGCTATTTTTATTTTATTTTATGAACTGTACATGTTTTTTAATATGTATTTTGAAGAGAAATAATTTATATTATTATTATTATTATGATATAGGCTTATCACGGTGTGCGACGCCTGATTGACTTTATAATATGGTTAGCTACAGTACTCAGCTTCACAAATGTATTCATAACTGTCCCTAATAAGTAGGAAAACCCAGGCGGTTAGCTACAGTACTCAGCTTCACAAATGTATTCATAACTGTCCCTAATAAGTAGGAAAACCCAGGCGGTTAGCTACAGTACTCAGCTTCACAAATGTATTCATAACTGTCCCTAATAAGTAGGAAAACCCAGGCACCCAATGTTATTTTAATTTAGCTTTGCTCCCCAAGTTTAGAGTGTAAATTTGCTCTGTTCCTTTTTGCTTCTCCATTGCCCGTTGTGCACGTTACCGTTTTCCTATGAAACATTAAAGTGAGAATATTTGTGAGTAAATAAACTAACTATTGGCAGGCACCTTTCAGTACAGTCAACTCCCGATTATCCGGGAGCGGGTTAATCGGGTTGCGGTTTAACCGGGGTCATGAAAGGTTTATTTTTATTATTTTTATTTATCCTCTTCTAAATATAAATAGAGCAATAATAATAATTTATTTAGCTAAATTATCTCCAGAATCGTATTTAATTTACTTCGTTTATCAGAATAAATACTATACAAACAATTTAGTAACCACGAGAGTCTGTCATTTTGCTAATGAGCCGTGGGCACGTGATGGGGAGCGATGACCTTCGGACGGTTGGACGCGGACGTCTAAAAATAGAAACATCTCAAAACAATCACCCTTCCTGTTCAGCCTCAGTGATGGACGGACAGACAGACGGACGGTTAGACGCGGAGTTTAAAAATAGAAACATTTCAAAACAATCACCCTTCCCGCCATTTACCCTCATTGGGTTTTTCCCCCAGTGTGGAATTAATTAGCATACTGTTCGGTGTTTAGAGATGTTTAACCTATTAAAAATCATTCGGCGTTCTGGATATTATTTACTGCTATCAACCATTGCTAGTATTAACTATTATTATCTTGATTGATTGTAGATGTTATCACAATTTAAAGATTTGAAAAGGTATTTAATCTACACAAATATATCTTAAATAACATTAAAACACAATATTGTAGTATACAAATTTTGATAAACCTTTATTATATTCATAATATTCAATTTATTGAATCCCTTTGTTTTAACCGTGGTTTTGGGTTATCCGTGACCCTCCAACCAGTCATTACCCCGGATAATCGGGAGTTGACTGTACATTCCGGTCAGTTGATAGGATTTTAGTTTTCATCCATCAACGTGTAAAACTGAACCGATTAACAGGTTCTATCCCAGCCTAGGGGGGCGTACTCAATAGGAAGTGTGTGTGCTTTTTAGGTTATGTAAACATTTATTCATTTGGGGATTACAGCTTGTCTTCACTGCATTCTGTGGTTAGCCCATTTGCATCAGATGACGTATGAGTCCAAGAGTGTGATATACAGTATCAAGGCAGACACACTGGAATGTCCAAGGGTTGCAAATGCCTGCAGCTGACTTTCTGCGAGCGTGCACATTTACTACTCTACTCCCGCTTAAAATCACGTGTTGTGATTGCTCCTGCCAGAATGCTCGCTCCTCCTGCACAAAGCTACATTGCCCCCACGACATTTGTCCACAAAATTTGTGTTGATCAATTTGATAATTACATGATATATGTAGGTGTGCAACAATTTTTCTGTTACCAATACATAAAACCCTGTAAAAATACCCTTAAATACATATAAATATACATACAAAATACATAAATGTATATACTTAAACAAATATTTTGTATTTTCTGCTATGAAGTACTATAAATAATTATAAAACAATAGTCTAACAACATTTTCCAGTGATAATGGGATTTTTAATAAATAAATAAGACAATGCGAATGGGTTAATCTTTTTAAGTTTCTCGAAAAATGAACATCTGCTTTAATGACCAAGATAAAATAAAGCGTTTACAATACTAACATTGGAGGGTGATGGGGCAGTGTCCTAAATGATTCATAATGGAAAAGGCCTAAAATCTTCTAGAGTTGTTTTTTGTCTTCAAGGAGGAATTTGAAAAGGTTCTATAAGTCTAGTAAATCAGTAAATTGTAAATGTAGAATTTAGAAAATGTAAATTCTTAAAAGATGGGGACTAAAACTGCCAAAGAACATTGAGTTTAAACGAGTAAAATAGTTAGTAAGAATAGGTAATATTTTTAGTTCTTAATTTGATTAAATTTTCTTGCAGATTTAACATATGTGGTGTATCAGTTAGACAATGAACAAACCAATCCAAGAAATATCTGGGAACATGGAAGAAAGCCTGAAAATCCTAGTAATGACTTACTAAAAGAAATGAGGATTAATGAGGTAAGGAGTCTTTTACTTGCTTTTAGTATGGTTTTCATACCGTCAGTAAAATTCTCAACAACTTTTTATTAATTATGTTAGCAGTTATGTTTTGTATCAGAGACTAGATGCAACAAGCTTTTCCTTCTTTTACAGGGGCCAGTCATCACTCAGTCAGGAAGTGTCTCTGGAGAATGGTTGACTCTCAGTCTGACAGTCAGAAGTCCTAGTGTAACCTTGGTTCATTTGTGCACCAACCCTCGGAAACCACCTGCCAAGGTAAAATAAAAACCATTTAAAAATATTCAATATTAAAGAAAATTAAGTAACTGTCTGTGCCTCGAGAACCTACTTGACAAATTTACTTTCTAAGGTAGAACTTTGACCATAAATTTGAATTCAATATTTGTTTTAAGTAGGGAAGAGTCGATCCCAATTTTGTTCGATTCCAATTCCGGTTCCGATTCTTACAAATCGATTCTGGATTCCGGTTCCATAGATTCCTAATAACAGGTGAAATAGGAAAGTAATTTGGACTTTACCTATCGCTTCTAGTGTTTTAAACTACACTACGTTTTCTTAATTCAAATCCATCGCTATTATGAGTTTCAAAAATACAGGAAAGTAATGTTTCAAAAATGATTTAAAGACAATAAGTCAGTAATTGATTAATAAATTGAGACAATCGGTTGGTGATTATTTTTCATTAATAAAATGAAACATGTGACTAATGACCGTTACGACACCTCGCAGTCTTTAGTTCACCGCACAGGTCAGTAGCATGTTATGGTGTCGGGAAGTTGAGATTTAAAAAAAAAATGAATAGAAATAAAATAGACAAGCTGCCTCCTCGCAATATTTTGTGGATATAGTCCTTATAACAGCTGTTTTTTGAATTAAGAAAATGTGATTTTAAAACTCGGAATGTAACCAAAATAAAAGCGTAAATTAAATATTTAACTTCACAATGACTTTGAACTTGAAATCATCTTTTAAATAAAAAAAATAATCATCAAAATCGGTTAAGTATTAAGAGTCTTTATCACCGTAAGTTGCTAGACGCCATCCTGGAATTTTGTTCCATAAGGCCAATGTTAACTTTGTGCCTCCATTACTCCTCACCTGATCGTCACATACAATTCATTTTGGTGCCAAATTAAATTTTTCGTCGTCCTCTAAGGAAATACAATGTTGAATTTCTTAATTTGAGTATCATAGTTTCATAATAAATAGTTTAATTTTGAACTGAAACACTGTACGTGTTCTGATTAATTTTAACAAAATCCAAATTCGACTATTGTATTTCCCTTGAGGACGACGAAGCCTTTAATTTGACACCAAAATTAATTGTTTGTGACGATTAGGTGAGGAGTAACGGAGGCACAAAGTTAACATTGGCCTTATGGAACAAAACACCAAGATGGCGTCCGGTGATGAAGACTCTTAACTTTAGGAATTCAGTGAATAAAAAGCAGGAATTTTGTTAAATATATAGACCGACAAAAATAAATAATTAAAAAACTAAGTTAAATTGCATGTTTATTTTTCATGTAACTGTTATGCTTTAAGTTACATAAATCTCCCATGATATTTTTTTGAGTTTTTTTGTTGTGTTGTAAAACTATCACTTTGGATGTTAAAAATTCTTGACCGATAAAAAATATATTTGTAATGTTATTGTTAAATTTAGGGTTTTAAATTTTGTATACAAGTTAGAAAGCAAAATTTGTTTTTGAAATAAATAAATTTTAATTACTGTAGATCAACATTTTTAAATATACTGTAATGTTAAATTTTGTACTTTAAATAAATTGAATAACAATACATTTTAGGATGTCTAGCAGTAAAAAAAGTTGGAAAAGTGGGAAATTATAAAACAAAGAAATAAAATGTAAGGAAAGAAGGAAATCAACATATAAGAGTTTGAATAGTCGGGGAAAATAATAAAACTGATAAACAGTGATTGTATTATCCATATCTCTTGAACACAAGTTTGATTGACATTTTATTTAATTTGTGATAATCAGCCAAAAAAATGAGCCATCATTTGTCACTGTACGACAATTAGTTTCGGTTTTAGCATTTTGTACTAGAAACTCTTATCTCTTGAATAAATTACCGAGACCCTTGACCAGATGTCGGACTATAGACCCGCCATTAAGAATGAGACAAAAAATATAGGGTCACTCGGCGACTGACTTGGCGACTGACTCGGCCACTCACCCTGCTTCCTTATATGTTTTATTCATTCAAATCAAATCAAATCGATGTATTAGCACGTAACATTTGACATTACATCACAAGGATAGTGCAAACCGGTGCTTTGTCCAGAATCTTGCATAATTACAAATACTTTCATAACATAAAATGTAAAACAGTTTACATACTATTCTAATATACAATCCATTTAATATAACATAATGAAAGTTCAACCAGTGTTAAAAAACAAAAACAAAAACAAAATGTATTGGAGCTTAAGGGCCTATACAGGCCCCAAACTACTTAACTTGTCCCACAGGATTTTCAACCAAGTAATCTGAAACCCTGTAATAAGCTTTTTCAATGATAAATTGTTTAAATTTTGATAACATTAGGTTTTGAGTTTGATTAATTTTTGTCCTTCATTCAGGTACATCCATCCATGAATAGAACTCCTGTCAATTCTCCTTTCGTGTTAGTTGAGAGAAGTTTTGAGACTGGAAAGGAAGTGATTAGTTGTCGGGAGAAGTCTTATTTCAACCACTTATTTTAAAGAATCAAGAATCAAGAATTTTATTTGCCATTAAATAAAAAATCTTTACAATAGGCATCGTCAGAGTATTAAAATCAGTAAACCTAACAATAGCAAAAGAGCATAAACAGACTTATCTAATACAATAAAAACAGATATTACAAGCATTCCTTACACTAGTTCAAGTCATTCATATTAAATTTTAAATACTCTTCAAGTGTATAAAATCCTTGTTTATTAAGCCAATTGGTTACCATTGTTGAAAATTTCCTTGGCGGGAGGGACCTAACAGTAATGGGATATTTAATCTTATATTTGGTTTAACTAAATTTCCTTTGTCTCTTGTGTTGTACCCATGTGTTGAGGATTGTTCATAAAAGTCATCAATATTATTTCTAACATAAATGAGATTTGAGAGAATAAAACTACATGCCAATGTCATAATCTTAAATTCTGGAAAACTAATCTACAAGATTCAGTTGATGCAATACCTGCTATTATTCTTAATGATTTTTTCTGCCATGTAAATGCTTTTCTTGCTGATGCTGAATTTCCCCCTAAACGAATACCATACGTCAAATGAGAATGAAAAAGACCGAAATAAACCATGATAAGGACAACACATGTTTTTAGTTTTCTTAAAAGACAAGTTACTCTAGCTAATTTTTTACAAACATGGTTTACATTTTCTTCCCAACACAATTTACTATCTACAAATATTCCTAATAGTTTGACAGGTTTGAACATTTCCTCATCTGTATCTAAATGGTTTTTCAAAGAGAAAATTATGTGCTCAGTTTTATTATTGTGCTATTTGCTGAAAACCAATTCTTTGCCTGATCAACTTCCTCACTGAGTTTAATCTTAACTCTATGAATATCCCTATCAGAATGAACCAACGTGGTATCATCTGCATACAGTACAGAAAATGAAGACATGTTGCAGCTGAAGTCGTTAATAAATACAATGAAAAGGAAAGGACCAAAAACTGAACCCTGAGGCACTCCTGCAAATACATCTGCAAATTCAGAATTTAATCAATTTACACAAACCATTTTTTTCTACTTTTTAGATAGCTTTCTATTAATCTAAGTTCTTTGCCTTTTATTCCATAAAATTCTAACTTATTAAATAAAACTACATGGGAAACAGTATCAAAAGCTTTACTTAGATCTATGAGGCTTGAACCCACTACTTGTTTATTTTCAAACCCGTTTAAAATATAATCCACAGTTGACTCAACAGCAAGTGTAGTTGAATGGCCAGGTCTAAAACCAAATTAATGACTATAAAGCAAATTATTTCTCATAAAATAGTCATACAGTTGTAATACCATACAAGATTCAATAACTTTACTTAAGATTGGAACAGTTGTGATTGGACGATAAGGGTGTGACCTTTGAAAACTTTAAACAATCAGGAAAAATACCTTGGATAAAAATTAAATTAATTATACAGGTTAATGGTGATAAAATTGCATCTATAATATTTTTGATTACATAGTTTGATATACCAAAAATGTCTTCACTGCGAGAAGTGCTCATTTTGTTAACCACATTTTTTACATCTAATTCAGTAATGGGTTTCCACTCAAAATTATTACTTGGTAGTGGTAACTGAGAGTAAAAGTTGTCTAAATACTTCTTATATGCTTCACATTTGAATTATCACCACTGACTACATCTAAAGATACGTTCACAAAAAAATCATTTAATTCATTTGACAATAGACAATAGACAATAGACAAAATAGGTTTGGACTAATAGGTACTGTTGACTCATTAACATTCACCATGTTACATTCTTTTTTAGCAATTTACCAAGCACCTTTACACTGATTTTTTGATTTAGCAATAAATTTGTCATTAGCTTCAATTTTTGCCTTTGTAATAGCTTGATTGTATTGTTTTTTAAAATGTTTGTAACATTCCTTATCCTCTAAGTTTTGAGTATTCTTCCACTTATCACATAGACTTAAAAGTTGACAACACATTTGTTCTAACTCTACAGTAAACCAATTGATTCGATTACCTTTTTTTTGCTTCTTAATAACAGATACTTTTGGACAGCAGAAATTAAAATATGTAGTTAAAATATTTAAAAATATGTCCATAACATAATTTACATTACAATTATTATAGATCAAACTATTCCACTCAATAATACTCAAACATTGTTTGGTGTCATTCAACCTAGCTTCATTGATCAGTCGTTTTGTATAAGGCTTATTAGGTTCCTTAGACTTTACTAAGTGATTTTGCAGGTCAGTAAGTGATTCATTGGCAAAGACAAATTTAACCCAGACTCCTGCATGATCTGATATTATATTTTGTTTCAACAATGATACATGAAAATATTTAGCAGAGATATTGGTTGCAATATTATCTAAACATGGGAAAAAAGTTTGAACAATACAAATCAAAAGATCTTAAGAAATTTAAATACTCAAGAGTGTGAGGACCTAGTGACTTAAGGATGTCTACATTTAAGTCACCTGCCAGCAGTAAATATTTAGGTCTAAGTTACTCACAAGTTATGTGTTTCAACAAACTTTCGAGACTACTTAAAAAATCTTTAAACTTAGAATCTGGAGTACGATAGATACAAAGAATTATGACATTAGGGAACCTTAACCTAATAGCAGTTGCCTCACAAACAGATTCCTGGCAGAAAGAAGAAATGTCAGTACAATCATAAGGTATGTTCTCTTTGATCATAATAGAAGAGCCACCATACGGACGATCTCTACAAAAGAAGCCCGCCAAGACGAAACCCTCAGGAACATACAGCGCAATTTCCTCTTCACAAAGCCAGTGTTCATTTAAACATATGACATCAGTAGATTCTTCCAATAGAATAGCCTCCAGTTGGTGCAGTTTGTGTGTTAATGATTGAACATTAAAGGTACATACATTTAAAGTAGGTCCAGATACTAATTGGCTGACAGATAAATAAGAATCAGTCCGATCTACAAAATAAGACGGGTTGTTCACTGTACCACGTTCGCCTATAAAAAACTTTGCTGAGCCTCAGCACTATTACACTGATTAGATGTTGTTACACTGGTATCTAAGTTTTGCACACTGTTAGTTATATGTGATAAGAGGTTGAGTATCCGCAATGGAATCGTCTGTAAAGCCCTTAAAATCACATGTTGATTCCAGAGTAGAGTTCCATCCAGTTGAACACCGAGTGTTACTTAGTTTGAGTGGAGAAGTTTTCCAGATTGTAGGTCATGATTTTGCTGGTTACGTTTAATAAAGCGATCTCGTCTTATGGAGTCAGCAACGGCCGAGCATAACTTTCTCCTCCCCTTTATTCGCAAGTGTAATCCATGTCTTGTGTGATCACTCCTGACAAAGACACATTTCTTCACGGGCACCAACCTTGCAGTAGAGTTAGACAGGTCTTCCATTTTTTTAAACCAAGTTGTATTTATTTCCTTAATTCCTTTATTTCCTTTGTTAAACATTGTTTAGCTTATCTCTGTTTGTTTTCCCATGCTAAGTTGTTTTTTGTGGTACTGGACGGCCTGAAATCGATGGAATCAGAATCGACTTTGGGCCATCGATTCTCGATTCCGAATCTAAGCCTGAGGGACGAATCAAGAATCGACAATGAACCCGACAATGAATGATCTATTGATCCCTAGTTTTAAGCTGATTTTTTAATGCCATACAACTTCGCATTGATGTCTCTGGCCCTCACAACGAGCACTTCCCCTCATCACGCACACGTTAAATTGTTTCTGTCTCTAGTATAGCATTATAAACTTGACATGGAACTCTGAACACAAAAATAATAATTTGAGGACTTGATTAGTTTGGGCAGTAAATTATACTATTTTGTTAATGATTTTTTAAATATGTTTTTTATTATTAATATTTAAGCTACCTATTACAAATTTTGATCATTTAATAATTAAGATGTGTTAGTCAATCTAAATTACTTTGAGAAGTCCTCATACTGAGCCTTTTTTAATATGCCTATTTAAGTATTTTTCATTCTGCTATAGGCCACTACATTTTGCTTTTACATTGCAGGTGCTTCATCTTCATGCTCTTAATATTACATTCAATGAAGTGTTGCTTCTTTGGCATGATTCTGATACAAGGTATTATAAAAATCCAGTTCTTCTAATTACCACTTATTTAGCATAAGTGTAATTTTAGCATTCCTATTGGTAGGGCACAAAGTTTTGTCACTTATTCTAACATTTTTGTACAGGTATGAACATTTAATAATTGTAATGGCTGAATTTGATAGGGCGTAAAGTTTACCACATCGTAAGCCTACCTGCAGAGTCGATTGATCATATTCCTGTAACCTTAGCGAAGGCCTACCTTAGACTAGATTTGGTAAACAAACTTTCAACTGTAAGTAGCCTAGGGACCCACTAAGGTGACGGAATTACATGTTTCAATTGCCCTGTGATAAATACTTCTGGTGACTTTAGGATTTTTGACTGTTGAGGAATAAATTTGCCGGATGTATCCCTGATTTTTTAGTTTGTAACCAGCGCAAACCCCGAATTAATCAATTAACTGGTGACTCTTCAAGGCGGAAGGGCTTCCCCTCGTGGGAGAAGAGCGTCACTCTTCTAAGAATCGTCTTAGTGTGAGTTTCTGCGATTTTTTACTCTGACTGTTTACAGCGAGTTGTTACGAACTGTTTTAAGTGCGTTACCGTGCGTTCGTACTTCCGAAAACCTTTTGGTATATAAGGTATTTAGTTATTTACAAATTATCATAATGAAGCTTTATTATAAACTTTTATTAGTAAAGTTGTATTTTTCCGATAAGATAGCCTGATTACAAATAACAAATAACCCCGGTGTCAAAATTTAATTAGATTAATTCATTTTAGTCCTAAATTAAATTTAAGCTAGCCTAGAGGCATTTATAAATTTATCTTTTTAATTGGGAGTGACCCAGATCTTTCCTGCAGTTGGACAGGTGACAGCCAGTTGTAACCTGACGAGTCTAACCTGAGTTTAGGTTAATCCTCTTATGAATTGTGATTCTGGGATCGGGGTTTTGTTTAAATTCTCGGCCAGGCCCGCAATAAGCCCTGGGAGAGCGCCCGAACCAGCGACAGCACCGATAAATTTCGTTATAACTCTGTCCACCTTAATTTAACTCTGGTCAGATAAATTATTATTTTTTCATTGATTATTGCAAAGTTCCAAATTATTTTTTCTGAATTGTAAATTCTTTTAATTCTATTAAATACCCAAACTCAACTTGAGGAGTAAAAATTGGCTAGTTAAACCTGCAAGGAGGTTGTTTTTAAATTATTGGCACCACAACCAATTTTTCCAAGGGCAAGGATGAGGCGTGAGTTAGACGACAACCAGGTTGTTGTAACTGAGCTCTCTGATTTTATAAACCGTATAACCACTGTTACATTGGAACTTCGACCCCTGGAAATATCCCAGCACAGCCATAAGCATAATTTCAGTATTCTGATTAGAGGGGCGAAAAATGGTTGGAATCGTGATTATTGTGACTTTTCATACATTACAATAATATTTCCTCCAAATTATTGAGGGGGCAACTGCTCCCCCTTGCCACCCCCGAATTACGCCTACGCCAGCTGAGCGATTCCTGGGACTTTGACTAACGGTGGCGAGATTTCTTGGTTTTTGGATTCGTCTGACGGTCCAAAACATTTTCAATACCTGGAAATCTGTGTCACATATTTATATAAGATTGAATACCGTAAACTTAAGTATCAGGAATCAAATAATCTACAATGAAACCAAAAACTGCTCTAAGAAAAATATAAAATAAAAAAGTATTGCAATATTTGGACTATTGATAGGGGCAAGAGGTTTCCCAATTTTTGAAACAATAGCCACAACCACTGTGAAATTTACTCTCTCTATTCTGAGGAACTATTTGTATAACAAAATTGATGTAGGCCTATAGCTATCAAATAATCTTTTTTATAATCCATGTGTAATCTGTTTTAGTTTTAGCCAAAGTTTTACTGTTCAAAATCCTTTGTTTTAGCAGCTTCAATTGTGAAGAAGGTGTAAATTAATTTTTTATAAATTTTCATTAATTTGTAGGGTTTTTAGGCCCTCCAATATATTTAGTACTCTAGTGTAATGTATTTAGTACTCTAGTACTTTTCTAATAAATATGTTAGTAAATTGTTTTTGTTTCCCACACAGTTTGATTTTTAACTGATTCCCCTTTGGTTGTAACAAATAGCGGTACTGTATCGTCATTGTAGTAGACAGAATGTTGTTCTTACTTTCTCGTAGACAGTTTCAAAGATA
This sequence comes from Allygus modestus, assembly GCA_963675035.1. Lineage (NCBI taxonomy): Eukaryota > Metazoa > Arthropoda > Insecta > Hemiptera > Cicadellidae > Allygus > Allygus modestus. The sequence goes on from OY776111.1 coordinate 345,780,024, forward strand.
GTTTTTTAAAGCCCTGTTTTCAAATAATGTTACCTATTAAGAGTTGTAAAATAGTTTTATTTCATTCAGTGTAGTGGGAAATAGAGCTTTAACAGTGTAAGAACCATCTAAGAATTAACTAAATAACTGATGTTAGGAAAGAAAATAATTTATTTGTAGGTATTACAGTTTATCAAAAATAAACATATGTTTTGAATTATTTGTTTTTATAAGACCAAAGTCACATCACAAGTACTGGTAACACTATCTGTTGGGACTCAAAGAAATTACAGGCTGCCATTGGTGGTCCAAGTATTAATTTGTGCTTCAATTTTATGCACTGGATTCCCAGTCTACTGGTTGAAAAGTCACTTTTTTTATGGTCTGTGACTTTTGATCATATAAGGCCCATTTTCTAACAGAGATGGATTTGTGAACCAGGAACTGCAGTAATTATAATCCACAATTCCTTGTATTATCTTAATGAGCATGCTGATATCTCACCAGCACAGGTTTAAGGATTTTGAGTTTTACACACCTTTTTAGTGAATATTTCCTTAGGAAAGTGAACTATTAGCTTGACCCGCACGGTGAAACTTAAGCCCGGGACCACCATAGAAGTTCCTAACGTGACCCCCTGAACACGTTTTGGGGGTCGTACAAAATTGTATATATATGTGTGTGTGTGTGTGTGTGTGTGTGTGTGTGTGTGTGTGTGTGTGTGTTTGCACTCTAGCAGTCACATTTTTTGTCCGATTGACTTCCAATTTGTTAGAGACGTTCCTTTCTGTAATCAGTTGGACAAGTTCGTTGGGTAAAACAATCAGAAAACTCTAAACCCCTTTTTTGGGGATTAATCTTTCAAATTTCGGGTTTTCGGCCCCTAAAAAGGTCAGAAAAGCCCTGGATGTAAAATTAGTGCATATATGAAGATGGGAATTAGTGAGGCAAAAGTTTTAAGCCCTCTCTACTCATTCTAGCATACATATTTACCGAGTTATTAAAGAAAATGTGTTTTGACTAAACACAGTACATTGTTTTATGGGGGTTTTACACTAGAAAAGCCTGTTATTCCTTTGTTAGAGTACTTTTATCATCCCAGCAACCTCACACCTACATTAAAGCCTGTCTGGACCTTCTCCTAACATTATAATGCGCAAAATTGTATTCCCAGCTTTGCAGGTAAATGAAACCAGGGAGCATCAGGACAGCCAAAACATTCTGTTTTCAGATTTTAATAAAAATTGGAATAAATATATGTTATTACACTGATTTTGAGTTTTATAAGTTTTTATGTGGAAATTCACTTCCCTCACGTCAGCGTGCTGCGTGCAAACTCGTTTGAACATTTAAGACCTATTAAGTGGTAACCATTTACTGCAAATCGTTCCTATACAAAATTACTTTGCCGAAGAAATTGTGATTTGATAAATCGTTTTATTATGATTTTGTATAAAACAAGCCATTTATTTATGCTACTTTTTTTAGGTGTGTTAAGACTTATGAAGTATACTTCTGCAGTGGTGAATGTCGTTCTGGTAACTTCAGGAAGATATCAGACAGAATAAACATCATGCTCGCCTATCAGTTCAGAGCTCCTACTGGTAAGATTTTTACTCATGACAAATAAAAAAATAGTTTTTGTATAATATAGAAGTTTGCATTATGGTTGAGATTTCAGAATAGGGACTTCAAATAAATCAGAATATATACTATATATTTCTCTAAAAGACTCCTTCCTAAAGGATGTACATACGTTATATCATGTTATTTATGTTTAGTCTTCTGTTGGTATTTTCAGATACCATTTATGTGTTACATTGATAGATTTACTACAGATAGATTTTTTTACTGACTCACACACCAACTTACCCATTTTTACTTAGAAGGCAATACGCTGGAGAAGGCAATATCATGGTTGAGTTGACCAGAAATAACCTTCCTCTTCCTACTAGAAGGAATTAATGTTTACTTGTAACAATTGTTAATTATGCCCTTGAAACCTATGATTTGTCATTAAATAGTTCAAAAGGTAAGTAAATATATAACAATTTCCTAATAGATATGTCTAAAGCAATAAGTTTATAAATTGGTATATTTTTAAATTTTTACATTTGGCTATTTGATTTGATAGATAAATGATCTGTCAAGTCACACCTCTGTCTGTGAATTTAATGTTAAAATAAGTTGGTAGGTGAGTTGACTGAGTGAAAGTTATTCATCACTCACCTGTTTCAAAAATAGGCCCCTAGATAATCGTTGAACAAACGATCACTGGCTTATTGTTCAAGTATATTACTTTACTAGTGTTGAACAAGTTAAAATAAAACTTAAAAACACATTTTATTAGTTTATTAAATTTGTTTATTGAATTTAACTCCAGTAAATCTAAAGCAAAAGGCAGTAATTTAGAACCAAATTTGGCAAAAAAAGAAAGGCTACTAGTACCAAACGTGTTTATACCAGTATAAAAATAAGAGTTTCTTCAATTAGCTATAAAGTAGAGCTAACAGATTAAAAAGAGTATGGATTTTATGAATATGGGTTATTAAACAAATCTTTAATTGGGTATTGCTTTTGTTTTATTAGAACTGTTATACAATTTTAGTTTATTGAAAAATACTGGTTAAAACTTAACTATTAGATGTCCCGTTCGCCACACGGGGATCTAGCAGGCATAGAGCTAAACGTTTTAATAGTTTATGTATATGACAATCATCTGACTCCATAAGATTAACATTGAAGCTTTGAGAGTTCGTAAGGCAAAGTCCCGTGGTCGAAAGTTTAGGGAAACCCCAAAAGGAACATCTACAGTATAAGAGCTTTCGATTGATACCAAATATGTACATAAAATAGTCAGGGCTGTACTCAGCTTTCACGGGCCCCTGGGCAGACCTGGTGGTGTGGGCCCTTGTTGCCTTGTTGCTGGGGCCCGGCCCCCCCCTTGACAGACCCGGGCCCCGAGGCAGATGTCCTCCCCTGAGTGCGGCCCTGAAAATAGTAGTTATAGGGGTCTAAAAACCCCAAACAAAATACAAGAAATTATTTTAATAATATAGATACAGCTGTCTGATGAATGAATACAAGTGAATCAGCGATATCCCATGTGGGAGGAAAGGTTGTAGAAGCATGAGATATACCATAGGGCACATGTGTCCTACTCAAGTGTTGAGTATAACTTTAAAATTTCGGGACCCCATAAAGGGTCAGAAAAGCCCCGGATGTAAAATTAATTCATGTACAAAGTAAGCACAACACCAAGGGAAACACTCAAAATGCAATATCAAAACCGATGATTATAAAAGAGGAGTACCAGTGATCAGTTCTTGGCCCAGTGCTTTTTATACTCCTGTCTAATGGCTTGCCTCAATACCTGGAAGCACACTGCACACCACTGATGTATGCAGACGATACCACCTTGCTCCTCTCTGGAAAGAATCCTGAAGATCTGGCCGTAGACTCATTCATTGCACTCAATATGGCCTATCAATTTTGTCATAACAATGATCTGGCGGTAAATACCAACAAAACCAAACAATTGACGTTCGGTAACAAACAAGAAGACATAGAAGCCGTACCTGATGTGAAGGTTGAAGATCATGCCAAATTCCTTGGCATCGATGGGAAAATCTCATAGAACGAACACATAAACACTCTGTCCAGCAAACTAAATACCAGCTTATATGTCCTAAAAAGAATAAAACACACAAGTGATGAAGGTACCACAAAGACCGCCTACCACGCTTTGTTTCAGTCACACTTAACATACGGCCTCGGAGTCTGGGGAGGAACTTCAGTGGGAAACCTAAATCGTATCCTGCTTATTCAAAAGAGAGCTATCCGACTTATAAAAGGCCTCGATTGGAGGGGTGACAGTTGCAGGGAAGCCTTCACACTACTAAGCATTATGACAGTCGCTGCACTTTACATCAGGAAGGTGATTCTATATGTAGACGGGAAACCCCTTCAAAAAGGAATAGACATCCATAGTCATAACACCAGACATGCATCCAGATATCAGCTACCACTTCACTATAGCACACTGTACGAGAAGAAGCCAACATACATCGGCAGGAAACTCCATAATCTGCTTCCAGAGGACATGAGGAGCCAAACAGAGAAAAAACTGAAGACGGCCCTCAGCAAATGGCTAATGAAGAACCCCTTCTACTCCCTGGACGAGTTCCTACGATGGAGGGACATCCTTCCATTGTACTGATTTAAACTGTTGTTTTAAACTTGTATTGACACCATTACAAATCCTGATGTTTTGTGAATAAAGAGTTTTGGATTTGATTTGATTTGATAGTGGCGGATACAGACTGGTTTTGGGGGGTCATGAGTGAAAAAATATAAATTTTCATAATACAATAATCTTTATGCTGAAAACTGGGTAAATTACATGAAGGTCTGAGGTTTTAGGGGGGGCCCATGACCCCCCATGACCTCCCCTCTGTATTTGGGCATGGTATGACTCAGTGACATCATATGAGGCGAAGTGAAAGGACGGTGGCGTCGTCGCCAGCTGACCCCACCGCCTACTTAACCAGGTGATGACAGTACTGCCAATAAAACCGACTGGTAAACTGTTTGCTTGAAACAAACAATCACAACTACCTGTTTGTTATTATTAGTGAATTTCATATGGAAAGTGAACTATTAGCATGACCCGTACGGTGAAACTTAAAGCCCGGGACCACCATAGAAGTTCTAACGTGACCCCTGAATACGTTTTGGGGGGCCATTAAAAATGTTGTATCCTACTAATATTATAAATGTGAAAGTTTGGATGTTTGTTTGGATGTATGTATGAATATTTGAAGTTCCATCATGCATAAACTACTGGACCGATTAAGCTAAAATTTTGCATGAACATAGCTTACATATCACATTAACATATAGGCCTGGTAATGTCCACATCCCAGCTTATGGCTCCAACCCCGGGTCCTGTAAGTTCCAGTGCAAATCTTATGGAAGGATATAATTATTTGGCACTTACGGAAAAGGAAATCAGATGGTAAACTAAACAAAGATTCGATAGTGCTGGTCAGGTTAGTATTTTTAATGTATTTTAATTTGTCGCGAGCGAAGCCGCGGGTAGCAGCTAGTGTATATATATATATATATATATATATATACTAGCTGCTACCCGCAATCAGCGACGGCAGATACCCACTTATATATATATATACACACATAAATATATACATGTGTTTGCACTCTAGCAGTCACATTTTTTGTTTGATATACTTAAAATTTGATAGGGACGTTCCTTTATATACTCAGATGGACAAGTTCGTTGGGCAAAACAATCGGAAAACTCTAAACCCCTTTTTTGGGGATTAATCTTTCAAATTTCGGGTTTTCGGCCCCAAAAAAGGTCAGAAAAGCCCCGGATGTAAAATTAATGCATGTACAAAGATGATAATTAGTGAGACGAAACTTTTAAGCCCTCTCTTGTCATTCTAGCATAATTATTTACCAAGTTATTAAAGAAAATATGTATCGACCAAACACAGTACGTTGTCTTATGGGGGTTTTACATTAGAAAAGCCTGTTATTCATGTATTGGTGTACTTTTATCATCCCCAGCAACCTCACGCCTATTTTAAAGCCCGACTGGACCTTCTCCTAACCTAATAATGCGCAAAATTGTATTCCCAGCATTGTAGGTAAATGAAACCAGGAGCATCAGAACAGCCAAAAAATCAATGTTTTCAGATTTCAATAAAAATTGGAATAAATATATGTTTTTACTCTGATTTCGAATGTTAATAGTTTTTATATGGAAATTCACTTCCCTCACGTCAGCGTGCTGCGTGCGAACTCCTTATTAATTTTAATAGGGTTTTATTCTTTAACCCTTTCAGTGCTATGGACCGATATATCGTCTTTTGAATCTGTTATCAATAAACACTGTTACTGCTTCATAAGCGATTGTACTATTAGGCGCTCAGTCTGCAGTCTGAGTCTGACATGTGGTGAAACCTGGTAGACACAAATTGAACTACCTTGTCCAGCGCCTAGTCACTATAATACCAACTGATCCACTGCAGCTGCTAGCCTGACCAGTGGCTGTGCGGTCTAAGGCGTTACCTTCCCGGCCGGGGGTAACACTTGGATCGAGGGTTCGAATCCCGTCACAGTCGGTGGTTTTTATGTGCAACTCATGGAGAGTTCACCTGTCTGTGGCAGAGTTGAAGGGGAAGGCGGACCTTAAGCAAACGGTGGACGGCTCGGGTCCAAGCTGACGGGATGGGTGGATTCTTTGTGAGTTGCACATCTGATCAGGTGTTTTGCTACTTTTTACCTATCCTTTACTGTGTGTGTCCAGCGGAAGCACGTTTTTATTAATTTTAACTGTTCAGGTGTTCAATATATTTAAAAAATCAACAAAACATCACGGATTCAACCACTTCTTTCAGAAGCTTAGCACTCAAAGGGTTAAGCATTAATTTTTCTGTTTTAGCGAATTTCCCCTATAGGGAAGAAGCTATTACCGTAGGTCTCATGGTAAGACTTAAGCCCGAGACCATGATAAATTTTTGTTTTGAGGTCCCCAGATGCCAAAAACACTATTCGTTCAAATTTATATATATGTATATATATATATCTATATATATATATATATATATATATATCTATATATGTGTCCGTGAATGCGATAACTTGAGTAAAAAACGTCCGATTTCGATGAAATTTGGCTCAAATGTGTAAAGTGACATTCATGACTTTAAGTTCGAAAACCAGAAATATCGGACCACGGGAAGGGGGGTTTATGGGGGTTTTAAATTTTCCAAAAATCAGTTTTTTGCATTTTTCACCCTAACATTTTTAAAAAACTTAATTTTGGTTTTGACCATGTTATAGAGCTTAAAAAAACAAATAATATGGTATTTTGAATTATTAACCTAGGTTAAGTGGTTGCGGAGAAAATCCAAAAAAACCTGCTCATAAAATCCCCCATGTTAATCTTATGGGAAAAAGGTTTTTGGCTTTTCCTCAGTTCATTTAAATGTAAACTTCACATTTGCTTTTACCAATCAGTTTAGCTCTACAAAACAATCATTTTAGTGTTTAAATTATGATTCTACGTCCAACTGTTGCCGAGATATTCAAAGTGCTAAACACAGTACGTTGTCCAATGTTATCCTTATGGAGAATAAATAAAATCTGATATCTCGATTATTTATGAATGTATATTAATGAAACTTGGTATGTGGCTTCACCTAGTACTGGTATATTGATATTTGCACAAAAAATTGATTTTTTGTTGATTACCTTCTTAGCAGCAAACCTGCATACTCATCCCTAATGTTATTCTTATTGAGAATACGTAAAGCTTTATATCTCCCTTAATTATGAACATAAATCATTAAAACTTGGTATGTAGCTTCACCTGGTTGAGTTATATTGATAATTGCATAAAAAACATATTTTTATCGTCCTTGTTGCAGCAAACCTGCGTTCTCAATCCTAATGTTATTCTTATGGAGAATAAATAAAATGCTATATATCAGTTATTTATTTAAGTATTTTTATGAAACTTAGTAAGTGGCTTTATGTGGTAGTAAGAAATAAATTCATGCATAGGAAATTCGCTGAGTACGCAGGTTTGCTGCGACGGGGGTATTTTTTTTTAACTTGAGTCACCCTAGGTGGTTGCCTAACTTGGCTAATAGGTGTTTCGGCACTAGGCTTTTTATAAAATCCCTGGTTTCAAACATTGCCAGTGTTTAAGGTGGGAAATGTAATCTAAATTTCTTTAAATTTCCATTTATTTTCAAATTGGTGTGTTTTAAAACTACTATTATCTGTTTCCTCCATTTTTCAGATTCACTTTCTATAGAAGGTACTAAAGGAATGTACAAAGTTAGAGTCCGAGACTACTGGGATCAAGTCAGTGATTTCTCCAATGTGCTTCTTTATGGATGAACATAGCCTACATATATTATTATGACAGTGAAAGTATGGAAGGCAAGTTTAAAACCAATACAGTAATACAGACGATAGAACAAGAAGACTGGAGCATCTAAGGTATAAAAGTGAAGCACTCTGGATCACCAAGGTATATAGCTGCCTTTCATTTCTGAGAATATTAATGTGTTACTTTTGTTCAAACTTGAATTACAAAAATAAACATTTTGAAACATATACGCTCATGTTGGATGATTTATATGAACTGACATTCCTGTAATAAAATATTTTATTTTCTAAAAATCAAAGTTTTTGAGTGCTTATTGGTAGTATTACCACTGTTTATAGCTATTTCAGGGTTGCCAGTGACCGGGAAAACCTGGAAAACCGGGAATTATGCGTGAACTTTGGTGACTGGGAAAAAATGTGTGGATTATGCGGGAATTTTTGGCCGAACCGGGAAATTCAGGTCGTGATCGTCGACGATTGCAAAACGCGTTCTGAATATTAGGCGACATTGGCGATGCGTTCTCGATTGCCAGCGACGTTAGCGATGTGTTCTCGATGATGAAAAGTTAAATGAAGAAAAGTTAAATATGAAACTATGTTTACCATAACTAACCTATTAATAACCTACTTAGGCGCTTAAAAGAAATTAAATGTAGTAGCATAGACTAACTACTGTAGTTATGCGATCTTGATGATCGGCGACATTACCGATGCGTTCACAATGGTCGGTGACATTTGCGATGCGTTCCCGTTGGTCGGCGACGTTAGCGATACGTTCTCGATTTGCCAGCGTCATTAGCGATTCGTTCTCGATGGTCGGTGACGTTTGCGATGCGTTCCCGTTGGTCGGCGACGTTAGCGATACGTTCTCAATTGCCAGCGTCATTAGCGATGCGTTCTCGATGATCGGCGACATTACCGATGCATTCCCGATGGTCGGGGACGTTAGAGATACGTTCCCAATGGTCGGTGACATTAGCGATACGTTCTGATTGTCGGTGACATTTGCGATATGTTCTGGTTGTTCGGCGACGTTAGCGATGCGTTCTCAATTGCCAGCTACAATAGCGATGCGATCTTGATGATCGGCGACATTACCAATGCGTTCACGATGGTCGGTGACGTTAGCGATACGTTCCCGATGGTCGGTGACATTAGCGATACGTTCCCTATGGTCGGCGACGTTAGTGATATGTTCTCGATGGTCGGTGACTTTAGCGATGCATCCCCGATGGTCGGTGACGTTATCCATGTGACTCTTTATGTTAGGAAACTGCAGTCTTGACTATCACCAACATTTTTATTAAGATTAATAAATTAACTTGTATGTTGTTACAAAAAGTGGGTAATAGAAGTGGCTCATTTGTAATTAATTGCGGTCTGGTCAAAATTTTTAATCGTTGATATGGAGCTCAGTTTCTAATATGCAGTTTTTGGAGGCTGGATAATTCGTTAAAGCATAATTAGCTAGGCAGTATATAAGTGGCCAGGGCGGTCGCTTAATAATCTGAGGTTTGTTGTCAGATTGATTCCCAGAAAAAATCATGAAAATGTTTGGAAAGTTCAAAATTGGATCCAGTTGCCATAATAATGATTTCAAAGAAAATGTTTAATCTATAGATAGTAAGTAACAAGGTCAGGGTTTGGGCCCACCCCCTATCAAGAACTTAAAAAAATATGCCTTTGTCTTCTATAGAAACACAAAAAAAGTTTATATACTATTTTTTTATTCTTATATAATGGATAGTATATTGCCAAAGTTAAATGGAATTTTATATAATTAGGTGTATCTGTTGACATAATTTCCCCCTCATATAAATTAAAATATTGTAATGTTTTTTATATATAGAGAAAAATAAAGTTCATTAATACAAATAATTGGCCCAGCCTATATACCCATTTTTTGTAGAAAGCTTAACAAAATATGAGATGTAAATTTAACAATACAAAATTATAATATATTTTGTGAAAAGTTATACTGTAATTGTTTGTTAAAATAGCACTTTTATTTATATTCTAAATAGTTATAGGTGTCGAAAATACATATAAAATGCCGCACGATTTTACCTGTAATTTTGATATTTTTACCTGGAAAACCTGGAATTATGCATGAATTTTGAAATGCAACTTTGGTGGCAACCCTGCTAGCTTTATTCTAAAACTAAATGAGATATAACCATTTAATAAAGTATTTAATAAAATAATAAAAAGAAAAATTTAAAAAAATCTGTTATAACTCACTGGAATCATTACATACAAATCAAATTGTGTGGGAAACAAAAGCAATTCACTAAGATATATTTGAAATTTGTATTTAACTAAATATATAAAATCAATCAATCAATCAATCAATCAATCATATTTATTCATAAAATTGTACATGGTACAAGAATAGTGTCGTTTCTAATCTAATAAAGAAATTATAATAAATAGTTCACTTCTGTATAGATAATCACAAAAAAACTGCACCCAAACGATCACTCACGCCGTTACTCAAACTAAGAGGTACTGGAATCGTGCACTTAAGGCCAATGCAGAGCGTCAAGTTGCTGACGTCGCACATTCCTGCTGATATCAACGCCCGGCCGGGCCCGTGGGAGCGTCTAAGTTGAGATTAGCTTGGAGCAAATATCCTAGCGTCTGGTGGTTTATTTAATATTTTGTACCAGCCAACTCTTCAAAATGAAATAATAAATGAAATAATTGAAATAATGTTAAGATCACCGTTCCTCCTTCCAATTATGGATTTTAGTGACGGTAGAAATTTAATGATTAGGAACGGTAAACTGTAATTATTTAATTACAGTGTCGTATTAATGGCTTTTAACAGTCTAGGGATTTTGGGCCGTCACATATAAAATAGTTTAAAATAGTTTAGAGCTGGTGGATCAGTTGTGCCTAATTTTTTAAAACTCTTCTAAAGAGTAAAGAGGAATGCTCAACAAGTAATCTCTTAGTTGTTTTTTAAAATTGATCATATCAACCTCCTCAATGAATTTCCAAGGGAGGTGATAAAGAAACTTGGTACCTAGGAAAACGGTTTTCTTTTAAAAAAACTCTAAATTGTGTTTTTCCACTCTACGATTTGGGCGGGTATTGTAGGAATGAGTGTTATTTTGTAACATTGGGTTAAAAATCTGTTTTACATAGTTAACTGTTTCAAGGATAATTAACCCATAAACAGTCAAAATGCCCAGCTCTGCAAATATTTCCTTCACAGAACCTGTAGCTTTTAACTTTAGCATGACTCTAATTGCTCTTTTTTGTTGAATAAGTAATTTGTCCAAATTCTTATTTGATGTTGCCCCATAAATGCCAATTCCATAAGACATATGAGAATGCATCGTAGAAAAATATATTGTTTTTAAAGTTTCCAAACTACAAAGTCATGACATTTGTTTAGAGCAAAGATGCCGGAGGAAATTCTACCAACTACATGAGTGACATGATTATCCCAGCTCAAATTTGCCCGCTATGGTGAAGCCGCACGGGTTTTCACTTGGGGCCGGTCTTACACTCTGTCACCCCTTCGGTAGTAACGGATCTTCCGACGTAAGGTCAAATACTATCAAAAGAAAATTTAACAAAGTTATCCTAACACACCCTTTCCCAATTTACAGTGCCTACTCTAATTAACTCGTCAACACATGTCAAAATAGCAAATTAACATATTGACACCGAGAATCAACAAAAAAACACTTTTCGCCAATCCAGTGATTATTCATAAATTCTGGTGGTACTCCACCCACTATCAGCCGAAGCCTCAAAACAACTTGAAAATTACCAATAATAAATCACATAAACAATCGAATAATCAATACGGTACAATGCATTATTAACTAATCTTTAACACAAACTCACGTTCAGTAGGCCTGGTAGCGGCACAACAATGTCTTCCTGACAGGGTCCGGAAAATCCCTCAGCAAGGCATTTTGCAGTACTATTGACTGATTATACACTAACTATACGTAAATTTTTCTTTTTCTTTAAATTTTGAAAAATCATTCAGGCTGGATCCCGGGTGCCTACAGTCCAGTCAGGGAGTTGAAAGGAAGGGGGTATTAGGGGGGTGGGGAGTGCTAGCATTACCTTCCTGTGGACACCAGGTTGGGCCAGTGAAAACATTATCCTTCTTGGGATATGCTATTGGCGTTAGTTGAATTGTACCAAAGAATAATAATTCAAAAAAATAAATTGTCATTACCAGCCTAAATCCAATACACAATTACCAAAAAAGGAATTACACTACAACACATATCAACATCACAGATAAAAACATCAATAACACAATAATCGGAGGGGGATCCCCAGTCCTTTCGCCATCGCGTCCTCGCGGAGACAAGTCCAAAGGTACTCGCTTCTTCACAGCATGGTACGCGACTTCTTGATCGCGGTCGAAAGTCTATGTTTCTCAAATAATTTTCACTTACTTAAAGTGTCCCGGTCGGTAAGTCACTCCTCGTCACATCTTACCGCACGGTCAGCCTAACTTTAGCTGCACTCGTGGAACTGTCGTGCTCTGCTTCCGATGCACGATCTGCTACCAATTCGACAGGAGGGTACCATCTCTCCAAGGTTCTGAAGTGGCGACTCTGTCTGCACAGCCTGCGGGCGCTGTACACGGCCTCCCAGGGTGACACGGAGCAGGTCGGCAACTCGAACTCTCCATCTCAAACCTACAAAGACAACTGTGATTATCACAATAACAAAATGGCCGCCCCACATCACCTACTCAACCATGTGGGTGCCAGCATAATGGACTCTAAGGTGCTGGAAAGTACTCTCCAAAGAATACCCCTTTACGCTTAGGTGCCAAGCTGATCATCTAGTCCCTGCAGGACCTTCAAGGTGGCATTCACATCGATATTCGTCTACTTGGTCTCTTCGTCAGAGAGCATCGACCTCAAATCAAGAACAAAACTTTACTCATCTCACCGACATGAGTGTTGCTGCCGTGTATACGGGCAGGCACCTTGAACTCATCACTAACAACGTCCCATGTTATTACGCCTCGGAGATCACTCCAACTCCACTCAACTGCATGGTGGTCAGGTTGATCTTTCCGCCATCCTCATAACAGTTCAGAGTTACCTTACAGGGCTCTGAAGCACTATGCACCTATTAACCTCGGGAAAAACCATTTTTCCACAGTCGCTGGAATACATGGGGCTGCCGATAAATCGGGCAGGCACCCGATCCGCCAGTGATCGAATCACACCGATCACTTCAGTCTCTTCAACAGAGAGCATATGACTTAGAAAAGTCAGAAATCACAACTTCACATTCCGGTCCGACATGAGTGTACTGCTACCATTTGCACCGGCAGGCAATATTGGACTCATCACTAGTAACAACCCCTCTATACGGGTCAAACACATCACGTTAAACATCGACCACAAATCAAGAACCAGGACCCAAGTTACCTGTCCTACATGAGTATACTGCTGCCGTTTGCAAGGGCAGGCAATATTGGACTCATCAGTGGCTACGACACATACATTCATTTGTTTTTTTTTCCTTGAGGGAGGCCCATTCAACGTCATAATTTCAATGGGGCATTTCCCCCAAAACAAAACTCAAACAGACTACAAAAACAGGCCCAGAAGACCATCAGCTGGTTTACTCGTACCATCCCTTTAGTAAACACACAACCATCAACCTCCGCTTTGCCGGCTGTACAGGCGAATTGTGCTGCCTGCACAGGCTGGGCTTTTTACAGAACAGCTTGCCATAGCACAAGCAAAACATAATTTACTCCCCATTCCCGTTGGCTTTGATTAGTTTTTCGTTCTCTTCACGGTCTGGCCAAGAATAGCAAGCATATTCCTAGAGCAGAGCACACATTTTAAAATTCTATTTAAAAAAACAAATATCCATAATGTGATTCCTAAACACTAGTACATCAGTATACTTAGGTGATAACACTTGTCCACATCAGCATGATCCATTCAGTAATGGTTACGAATGCACTCCCTCGGCAACTCCACAGCGAGGAAGACCCTCCGGTGTCCCAATCCACAGGGACAGCACAAGAATGGCCTAGAATTATAACTTTCCTGTATAACAAACGGAACAGGTTATCCAGTGAACACATGTTATCACAAGTTAGAGCACAAACCATTAATAACAACAAACTTCCTACGAAGAATCACTTATCACTAACTTCACCGGCCTTATATTTTAAATATAAGGGAAGCTAACTGGACTCTTTATGTAAATTTCGAACAAAGGGTAAATGGACTAAATCATAAATCATCGTATTTACTCCTAATCTCTGGTTCATTATCTAATTCATCACACTGCAAATGGGAGCTCTGGCTTCACAATGCTCAGTCCCAGATGAGGGGGTAAAGTATTAGACACTTTAAATATTACATCGGCAAATAATTTCTGTTCATGTTCGGAGTACTGATAATAAAACAGATGCAGCCATACAATTTAACCCTTTGAGTGCCACGCAACGATATATCGTTGTGCACGGAACATCCGAAAAATACTTCACAACGATATATCGTCGTCGGTGGTCTTACCGAAAAATACATTGCAACGATATATCGTTGTTATGGAAAATTTTTCTTACGTCATTACTTTTTATTATTTCTTACAGGTGATTTCCAGGATAGTTTCTAGCTCTATAAATCTAGTAGTTATTTGGTGAAAATCTTATATTTGAACAATGTTTATTTATCTGAAAAAATATAAAAAATTTCCCGCATGTATAATATTATGTACCTATTCAAATTTTTTATTTTGTATTTTTTAGATATTATATATGTGCATAATATTATAGCTAAACTTTAAACTGACAAAACAAAAAAGGTTTCATAATAATATCTTACCAAATAAAAAAGTTATTGATTTTATGTACAAAACCCTTGCAAAATGTTGATTTTGTGAATCGTTGTTATAGAAAATTTTTCTTACGCCATTACTTTTTATTATTTCTTCCAGGACATTTCCAGGATATGTTCAGGTAAACATATACTCCATAAATATACGAGGCCTAGTTAGTCTGCTTTATGAAATAAAATTGTAATAAAACTTAAACCCTTGAATAAAGTTAGGCTACTGTCTTGTGTACTAATTTGCCGTTTTTATATTTTTTTACATATATGGAAATAACTTGTCCGCCTAAAGCCCAAATTTAATGAAACTTTCAGGAAATATTTTGGGAAACATGTCCTCTATAAATCTAGTAGTTATTTGGTGAAAATCTTATATTTGAACAATGTTTATTTACCTGAAACAAATAAAAAAAATTAAAAGAAATTTCCCACATACATATATTTATTCAAATTTTTTATTTTGTATTTTTTAAATATTATATATGTGCATAATATTATAGCTAAACTTTAAACTTACAAAACAAAAAAAGTTTCATAATAATATCTTACCAAATAAAAAAGTTATTAATTTTTTTGCAAACCCTTGCAAAATGTTGATTTTGTGCCTGGCATTTTTGGGATATACTGTGTTAAAAACTCTGGCACTCTAGGGATATGACGACCGAAAAACTCTGGCACTCAAAGGGATATGGGACAGACTGCATGCAAAAAAAAAAAATTAAACTTCTCAAACTATCAAACTAGGCAATTTGACACTCACGATTTCAAACTGTAAAAATAAAAAATTTGATCATTGTTTACGAAGCACCGATCTGCAACAGTATTTAAAGCTATCTGCAGATCCTAAAACTGAACACAAATACGCATCACAATTTACTGGATTCAACTCAAAGCTTTATCAGTTCCAATTTAAGTTACTTGTTTTTTTCCACCTACTCCTTTTATGGCTGTTAACTAAATTCACACACACAGAAAGAGGTATACTAAATATCTTCACATTGCTGATTATCTTACATAAAAAAATATAAAGTCCGGTACCAAAAACAAACAGTACCACTGCTCTACTGACTGTCATGTTCAGTTGGCCCAAAACCAGGAACCAGAACCAAACAATGAGCACAGTATAGCTCAGTTCCAAAAAAACCAATACAGCAACCAAACTGCGATTTGATTTTCTACTCTATGCTATTTTGTCTCACATAATTTTGAGGGAGAGCAAAACAACCTTTTTTTTCAAAACTGCAAACAAAAGGTTAAATAATTGATTTATTGCCCCTTCACAACCGTTACCGGAGGTTACTGCCCGTTAGTTCTCTCAACATTAAAATTACTGGTTCCACAGGTGTAGAACCCTCAATAACCCCCTACTGATGAGAGCTTCTGAAATAAATAAAATTCGCCCAGTCCCATTTATAATTTCCAATACTTTACTGAAGCAGTCATCAGAGGCTCACACGCCTAAGTCCACAAGTTGTTTTGTTTCTAAGAAATTTTTTAGAAAAATTCAAAGTCCCAACTTTAAGTTCAATAAAGTACACTAAAACAACAGAACGCGATTACTCTAAGTCCCAACACGGTGAATTACTCAATTAAAATCACCAATTTAATTTCCAAAAGATCACAAGTCGTTTGTAGTATTCAGTGAAATTTTGAAAAATCCGGCTAAGTCCTTAGCTCAAAATACACAATAAATTTCGAAAATAACTGTCGAACGCCCATTTCCCCACTACTATGATGGTCCACATCGATTATTTCTAAGTCCCGATTTATTTCAATAAATGTCACAGAACTCCTATTTCCCCACTACTAACGCTTTGTTTCGTCAAACATTTTCAAATTTCTGATTTACTTAATTTCTTTGGTAAATAAAAATGCACTGGTATCCTTTGACCTGACAATGGAGATAGGCCAGAAAATTGACACAGTTTATAAGTGTCAAATCATTAATTTTTATTAATTTGTAACAATAAAATTTTTCAATTACTTGATTTTAAATTATTGGCCTATTTCCAATGACGCCCAGATTTTTTCCAATGCATTTATAGATTTACCACTTAAATATATGACCCAGAGTTAATCACACATGCAAATAAACTTAGGGTAATTTTAGGGTAATTTATAAAGCATTTATTCTAAGGTTAATATAATTAATAAATCCTACAAACACTCGTTCTTAAACAAAACAATGTTAAACCACTAAATACAAATATAACACTTCAGGAATGATTATTACATCTACTAACTGCAACAAGTGTGGGACTCCGTTTAGATTAATCTATTCAGACATCTGTTTACAAACACAGGCAACCATTTATGCCTTCTCAATTAATTACGGCGTCACTACTCTATGCGCCACAGCCTTGTTACGATAATTGTCGCCCAAGTCTCGCTTCGGACAATTCGGATTAATTACAATATAATATTTCTTCAATTTAATTCCCAAATAAGTTATAATTTCATTTTAATGTCGTCCTCTCCCTGTTCCCCGATGAGTTGCAATTAAACTCGCTTATTTGCACTTCAATCAAACTGAAGTGGCAAATCGGCAAATCAAATATGGCGGATTAATCCGAACGCAACAGAGAAGCCTTGCTAAGATTGCAATTGGCGGCTCCAAGCTTCCTTCCACAATTAATATTCCAAGTCACTTTACCTGTAAATCAGACCTCCTTAGTCACAGGTAATACTTAAAATCAACTCTACCTTTATTATTTATCAATATCTATTACTGCTAGAGCTTAAAAGAAACTCTGATAGCCCAAAAATTTCGATTTACTACGCCTCCTCAAACAATAACGGCACTTGGCATGCATACAAACAAGGAATAAAGATGGCGGTGGTATGAATGAGGGCGTTGTCACAATGACTCACAGAGAATGCGCGTTGAATGATGGAAGTGGACGGGGAAGTGACGCTATGACAACGTGGTTAATGGCCGCCTCAAATCTTCGTCATAATTATCATAATTACTTTGAAATTCTCTAATAATTCGAAAAATGCATATTTCTTTACGGGAGTTGCGCTAAAATGAGTTTAATTTATTGCTTTACAAGATTAAGCGGTTACCTACTGTTAAAACGACATATATAAAATTAAACAAGATTGCACCAATTAATTAAAATAAATTTACTTACCAAAATCCATTCTCCGTCCGTGGGATTCTTCAGAGTGTATTCTCGCAACACAACACCCACCTGACACCAGTTGTACCACAAAGGCCGATATTTCGGGATTTCAATATAATAATAATGCCGGTTGGGAAACAAAATTACTATTTATTAAAATTTACAACAACTGATCTAACCAATTAAACTTCTTTAACAATAGGTAAATCCGCGGTTAAAAATACAATAATTAAGGTTACATTGAATTTAGAAAGAAAACACCAATTAATAATTTAGCAGGGAGAGGCGACGCGACGCGTGTTAATTACATCGTCACATCTTAGGGACTGGGGGGGAGGCTCTTGTCTCCTCCGCCGATGCTGAAGCTCAACCAGCCAATCAGAAACAGTTTCGCACGTGACGTCACGGGAAAACTTCATTGACAAGTGCTGCAGCCAAACGATCACTCACGCCGTTACTCAAACTAAGAGGTACTGGAATCGTGCACTTAAGGCCAATGCAGAGCGTCAAGTTGCTGACGTCGCACATTCCTGCTGATATCAACGCCCGGCCGGGCCCGTGGGAGCGTCTAAGTTGAGATTAGCTTGGAGCAAATATCCTAGCGTCTGGTGGTTTATTTAATATTTTGTACCAGCCAACTCTTCAAAATGAAATAATAAATGAAATAATTGAAATAATGTTAAGATCACCGTTCCTCCTTCCAATTATGGATTTTAGTGACGGTAGAAATTTAATGATTAGGAACGGTAAACTGTAATTATTTAATTACAGTGTCGTATTAATGGCTTTTAACAGTCTAGGGATTTTGGGCCGTCACATATAAAATAGTTTAAAATAGTTTAGAGCTGGTGGATCAGTTGTGCCTAATTTTTTAAAACTCTTCTAAAGAGTAAAGAGGAATGCTCAACAAGTAATCTCTTAGTTGTTTTTTAAAATTGATCATATCAACCTCCTCAATGAATTTCCAAGGGAGGTGATAAAGAAACTTGGTACCTAGGAAAACGGTTTTCTTTTAAACAAATTCTAAATTGTGTTTTTCCACTCTACGATTTGGGCGGGTATTGTAGGAATGAGTGTTATTTTGTAACATTGGGTTAAAAATCTGTTTTACATAGTTAACTGTTTCAAGGATAATTAACCCATAAACAGTCAAAATGCCCAGCTCTGCAAATATTTCCTTCACAGAACCTGTAGCTTTTAACTTTAGCATGACTCTAATTGCTCTTTTTTGTTGAATAAGTAATTTGTCCAAATTCTTATTTGATGTTGCCCCATAAATGCCAATTCCATAAGACATATGAGAATGCATCGTAGAAAAATATATTGTTTTTAAAGTTTCCAAACTACAAAGTCATGACATTTGTTTAGAGCAAAGATGCCGGAGGAAATTCTACCAACTACATGAGTGACATGATTATCCCAGCTCAAATTTTCATCAGTTATTAGCCCCAAAAATTTTGTGCTTTGAACTTTATCCAGAGAATCTTCATCTATGTAAATGTTAGGTGAAATTTGGTTTTTTGATTTTTTGGTAGAGGAGATAAATTTTGATTTGCTGGAATTTAAAAGAAGATTTTTGCTGTTAAAAAAGTCTTTGATCATAGCTAATCCCAAAAAAAGATGAAACTTCAATCCTTTCCATTGACTGCCCTGAAAAAAGAACGTTTGAGTCATCAGCATATAAACATACAGAGCTGCTTCCCTCTTGCAAGGAAGTAAGAACCATTGGAAGACCCTTTATGTAACACAGGAAAAGCAATGGGCCCAGAATGATCCTTGTGGGACACCATGTTTTATTGTTTGTAATTTTGAGCAAAATTTGTTTACATATTTATTGTTAGATTTAGATGCAAAACTTTTTGGAATGTGCTCTAATTCAACATATTGCTGTCTATTTGTTAAATATGATTTAAACCATGCAATTTCTTTACCTTTCACCCCAAGATTACTCAAAAGTTGTAATCAATTTACTTTTGGGATACACTGTCAAAAGCTCGTGACAGATCAAGGAAAATGCCAATCACTTTTTCTCTTTTGTCTACAGCATCAATAATTGATTTAGTAAAATCAACACCTGCTGTCACTGTAGATTTTCCTCCTCTAAAACCATGCTGCTCTCTTTCCAATATGTTGTTAATTTCCAAATAATTAGAAAATTGGTTATAGACTACTCTCTCAAATATTTTAGAAAAAACTGGGAGCAAGGAAATGGAACGATAACATGATGGGTCAGTACGGTCCCATTTCTTAAACTTTGGCAATTTTTAACTTATCGGGGAAAATTCCGGTTATGAGAGAGGAATTAATTACATGAGTAATGGGTTCTAAAATATACGGAAGTGATTTCTGAATTATATCTATAGGGATTTCATCATAGCCCTGAGGAAAACTTGTTTTTATTGAAAGAATTATTTGTTTCATTTCAAGCTGAGAAATTTGCTCAAATTGAAAAACCAAGTTGTTTGAAGAAAGTGTTATCCTATTAAATAATGAGTCATCTAGAATGTTTGGAAAGATCAACTGATCCACAGCTGTTACAAAGAATGTACTTAAGGTGTCACTTACATCCTTAGGGTTACTAATAATATTGCCACACTTTTTGACTGCGATATTACTTTTTAAATTTGTTTGATCTTTTATCTCAGACTTAATTACATCCCAAGTCATTTTAGTTTTATTTGCAGAAGACTGGATTTTTTCATCAAAAAGTTTTCTTTATTTACTATACGTAACATTTTTTAATTTTTTCTTATTTTCTTTTAATTTTAGTCTCAAACCATTATCTTTTGACTCCCTACAACATTTCTCAAGAAATAGTATTTCTTATTTCATTAAACATATTTCTTTATCCATCCAAATATTGCCAAAACCTTTATTATAAGTAACATGCATTTTAGGAAAATTAGAATTAAAGTAATACAAAAAAGTTGAGATAAATACATCATACTTTAGATCTAAAGTGTTTGTATTAAATAATTTGGCCCAAGATTCGTTTGCCAAGTCCTTTAAAAACAGATTAATATTTCCCTCATTGAATTTTCTACTATATTTTTTCAAAATGACTTTAGAATAATTTACAATATTGGGGATTTCCAATATTTGGCCGTCATGGTCAGATACCATTGTAATTAAGCCTGTTACTGCTGGTTCTCTTTTACTGATATTTGTTAAAAAATTATCTATGGCTGACTGTATTGTGTTTGTTACTCTTGTAGGAAAGTTTACCAAATATTTCAAATTGAACATTTTTAGAATAATTCTAAATTTAAAGTAACAGGAATCTTTGTCCAACACATTAATATTAAAGTCACCAGTAATTATCATATTTTCATATTTTTGAGTTAAAATACTGCACAAAGTTTCAAATTTATGGAGGAATGAATCGAATTAGCTAATTTTCGGTGATCTGTACAGGCAAACTAATATGAATAGACAATTTTTTACAGTAATTAACGAGAGACAGCACTCAAACTTTTTTTCAGTTAAAAGATTACCAATAGCTGGAATTGAAATTTGTTTACTGTTGATGTTATTCCGTACAAAAATCAATACTCCACCACCAATGTGTTTTGAACGAGTTTAATATGAACATTTTTTGAAATTTGGTATATGAACAAAATCTATACCATTTTCTCTTAATTTGTGTTCTGAAATTGCTACAATATATGGACCGATATCATTTATATTAGTGATGGTCAAAACCAGAAATTTTGATTCTCGAAACCGAAACCGAAACTTACAAAATCGAATCTCGAATCTCGAAACTCAAATCGCGAAACCCTATTTACTTGCCTGGGTCTGGTTAGGAAAAATAAATCCAGAAAAATTAATTAAAACTAATTATATATTTTGGTTAGAGTTGTTCTTTCAGAAATAAAAAATCAATAATCCAAAAAAGGTGAAGGTAGACAACCGATGACAGTAGGCTTTTGACCTTTGCATTATTGATCGAAACACGGGCGTGATTTCTGTTAAAAAAACAACAATAAAGACACAAAAAATCTCAGCAGTTTCGAGTTTTGATTCTCGAAACTCACCGATCGAATCTCGAAACCGAAACTTTTCCAAAGTTTTGGTGGTTTTGAGATTCAAGTTTTGGTTTTGACACATCACTAATTTATATGTATTTGTAATACATATCTCTGGTGAGATAATTGTGTTTATCCCCCAGCCTAGGTATCATGTTAGCATTTGAAAGTTTTTTGCATGTAATATCATATGGTATATATAAAGACTGTAAACCGTCATAATACCCATTGGTGGAAAGTGATCTCGAACAGAAGTGTCCCAGTTTAAGTTTAATATAATTCGTTTCGCCCTTTTTTGGAGTATAAGTATTCTGTCTAAGTTATGCTTTGATGTACTACCATATAAACTTATCCCAAACGCTATGGGTGATTAAATGAGGGCAAAATACATCATTTTTAATGTATCTATAGAGCAAAATTTTGACATTCTGTTGATAGCGTACAATCCCGTAGTTATTTTGTCAATAACGTGATCAACATGTAAATTCCATGAAAGATTTTGATCTAGAATCAAACCCAAAAACTTTGTGGAGTTACTTTTTGAATAGGGGAAAGTGGGGGAATTGTGCACACCTAAGGGGGAAAAATTTTTCCCGCAAATTCCTTTGACAAAAATTACCAATACACATGTAAAACCCTTTGGTATATATCAATGATGATTGACAAAAAATACCATTATGATGTTCATTAAGATGAGTTACATATATATATAATTTTATAACAATATGCACTTGCGCACGATTCCCCCTACCTGTAGGGTAATTGTGCTCATGTAGTTGGGTAATGGTGCGCAGGGACGAATGGGTAGGAATAATTAGAAGAAATGTGTTTCATCAAAACTCAATATTTATTTTACATGTTGGAAAATCTTATAGCTAAACAATACTTTCTGTATGGTTTAGTATTTACTTAAAACACTTCTTTTATTTTAAATCCTAACATGGTTTTATGGGTTAAGGCAAAAATAACACACATAATTCTCTGCTGAGTCTGCTCCTGAGCAGTCTGCATGGCTCCAGGACGAACAGTTCACGCACCTGTACCACAGTTCACGGTCTTTACCAATGTCACCACAAATATTGCAAACATCACTTGAACATTTTTCCACAGACAAAGGCAATAGGTCCTTATCAAAATCGTCAAACTCGTCATCTTGACACAGTGTTTTCGGGTCCATGTCTTATTCTTCAGATGAATCATGGTGTTTTATCTTCCTTTTAGGTTTTGTTGGTTTATTATTGTTCATTTTATTCTTCTCATTGTCGAACCCCAAACAACGTGCAGCTTTTTTCATCTCCCTTTCTTTTCTCTTTATTTCATTGGCCTTTCTTTTTTCCTCTGCCACTTCTAATTTCACTTTCATAGGCGTGCTTGTTATTATCTCCGAGTGTTGCTTTGCATGTGCCTTGGCTTTTCCTGGCTTCAGCACTTTCTTTGGAATTGGGGCAAAAGACAAAAAGGAACTGTCCTTAGACGTAGAGGGGATGGGGTCAGCATATAGGTCGGCTAAGTTACTTTGGTTTGATGTTTTTGTTGCATCATTTCCAGATGGGCCATCATCCGTCTCATTTGTATTGTTTGAGTTTTTGGGACATTGGTTTGGGGTCGCAGCAGCAGCAGAAACGTCTACCATCTCAACAGCAATGTTCTTATCACTGGCTTCATGTTGTGCAGCAGCAAAATCATCCTCAACAAATTTGTCAGCGTCAAAGGGATAGATTCGTGCTGATTTGAAACCCGAAACTGCATTGCTAATTTTTACTACCTGTTAAAAGCCTTATTTAAAAGCTCTGCTACATCATATTCAGTTATCTTTGTATGACCAGTGGTTGTCAAGTAGAAATCACACGCTCTATAAAAGACATTTTTGAGCGGGCTGAAAAATGTGAGGTCTAGGGGTTGAAGCCTATGCAAAGTGTACGGCGGGAGTGACACGATGTGAATGAAATTGCTTTTGCAGAACTTATAAATCTCAATAGACACATGACTACTGTGATTATCCAGGATTAGCAAAACTGGAGAATCTTTGGTTGGATGAACATGATCCTTGAAGTGAGACAGCCACTTTATGAAAATGTCATTATTGCTCCATCCATTTGGAGAGCTGGCGTAAAGAGTGCCGGGTGGCCCGTTTCTTTCAAGGAGTGGTGTCATTCTGGTGCGAGGGTAAATCAGCATTGGTGAAAGGAAATACCCAGAAGCGCTCATTGCGAAAATGATCGTTCTTTCACGCTCCTATTCATTGTCACTCCTAGTCCTTGTTCATGATTGAAATAATGAGAAATATTATGTTCCTCTGCATAGTTAAACGCCAGCTGACGCAACTGCTTTTGAGTTATGCCATAAAATAATTTGTACAGCTTTAAAATATATTCCGCTAAATCTTGCTCAATCTCCGGTGAAAATATTGCCTTTCGTCCAATCTGTGGAAATTGTGGCTGATTCAATAGCATCTGCTTCCTTAAAGTAGACTCAGGAATACCAAATGACCTCCCTACCTCCCTGGTCTTCCTTCTTTCTTTAATCGCTTTAAGAGCTTGTGATAGTGTTTCCTTACTATAAGATGCTTTTTCGGTTTTCCTTATATATATTTTTGGCATCTGTAAACAAGAATGTAAAAAGTAAAATTAATATCAGTTCTTACCATATAACTACATGGTGGGGAATCATGCGCACCGCTGCACACCATTACCCGATTGCGCATTGGAAAGGATTTTAGTTTCCTACTTACTACCTTATGAAGGGCTGAAATGATAAACAAATTGAACCAAACTACAAAGCAAAGACTACCATTAATTGTAATACTAAGTGAGTCTTAAATAAACTAAAGATCTACCCTTACCTTGTTATTTTCTCGGGCACAAAGATAACATCACATGCAACACATTTGACGTTTGGTCCCACATAACCTCAAAAGTTGAAGTAGCGGAAACCACGCGGTTGCGTATTAGTTCACGAGTCTCCCGCTTGGCTGCAGCACCTACTAGAGCCTCTCGTCTTGTTTAATTTATTTAAAAAATGATGCGCACGATTACCCTACTCTCCCCTACGTTTATTATTTAAATTAATTACTAGATTAATTGGATTTCTATTTTTGCCTGCGCTGTAAAAATCATGAAGTTACTTTTATTTGTATTTAATAATAGCTGATGATAATTTAGATAAACATTTAGAGGACTCGAGTTATAAATTATTTAACAATGAGTCACTAACTTTTAAACTGGCATCATCCGCATCAAGGAATAATTCAGTAGAAGGGCTGTCTGATATTATTCGTGGCAGGCTCTTTATGTAGCAAAGGAATAAAAGAGGTCCTAATATTGAACCTTGCGGAACACCATGTTGAATCACTGCAATATGTGAACGACTGGAGACTTGATGATTATTTTGCAAGTGTTTTATCTCAACAAATTGTGATCTATGTCTACGTGTTAAATATGAATCAAACCATTTCAAAGTGACGTCGTCAATTCCTAAATTTTTTATTTGATTCAATAGCATCTTATGGGACACACTGTCAATATTCCAACAGATTTTTCTCCTTTATCAACAGAATTTATAACTGAATCAATAAAATCGAAGGCAGCAGTTATAACAGATTTGCCGGGTCTAAAGCCGTATTGCTCTTTGTCATGTAAAAGATGTGTTTATAAATATGTAGATAACTGGTTATGAACAGTTTTAGCGAATTTCCCCTATAGGGAAGAAGCTATTACCGTAGGTGGCATGGTAAAGCCCAAAACCGTTATAACTTTTAATTTTGAGATTCCCAGATGCCAAAAACACCATTCGTTCAAATTTATATATATATATATATATATATATATATATATATAACGTAATGCATATGGATTTATTGCTGCAAATTGTTACGCAAATGAAGATATTGCTACCTGCCAGGTAGCAATTTCATGGTAGCAATAAGTCCGGTTTGTGAGCTACGCATCAACCGTTATTGCGCCGTAGTTCCACAAACGGATTTAGTGCTGCAGTATAAGTTTATACCGGAAACCGACTTATTGCTGCGTTGACTACATTATAGATGGCAACTACAGCGGTTAGACAACATTATAAAACCAAAACCCACTATGAAAATTTAGATCTGGTATCATTTATTAATCTTAAGTCTTATTATGGATCTATTGCGACATCGCGGTATCATAATGAATCTCAACTACCACTTTAGGTTCAAATAAATTTCAAAGAAACCCGTTATGATTTTCACGCCAAATATATTCCAGTACACGATGTAACGGTAGGCCTGAGGTACACGTGCTTGTATCGTACATAATGAAGGGGTTTACTTCTAAAGAACTTGTGTTTAGATCAATGAGGAATACCGAAACTGGTATATCCGATATTATAAGAAAACTAGATTTGCTATAGAGTAATTATAATGTATACCAAGAATGTAATAACATGCTAAAATTAAAATCGGAACAGAACCTCGAGAGCATAATTTTTATATACGGAAAATAATACATTAATTATATTTTCAAATATTCCTAGATTTTTGAGAAAATGATGGGATTACATTTTTGTTTTAAAATTCTACTGCCCGTAGGACTTGTCAGGTACGGGTTACTTTAATATACACTCTAAATTGTTTCATAAAAAGAGATAAATTTTTATTCTTTTCTTTGTTTGCCCCTTAAGCGTTAATTTAACGTAACTCTGACTGCGATGAAACTTTGCACGGGCAATAGTATTAACTGTACCCTTAGCGATTTAGATAGTTAAGAATATTGGTAATGTACAGAGTAACAGCTAACCTTATTCTAGGGGTGGGCGAGTAGTGTTTTTTTTTAATCGAGTCGAGTTGAGTATTGAACCAAACTACTCCAGTATAGAGTCTAGTAGTTCTTTAAAAAGTAAACAAATTATTTTTTGTATTAAAAACTTTTTTTACGGGATGAGTCGATTCCAATTGTCGAGAATCGATGGTCCAAAGTCGATTCTGGTTCTATCGATTCCAGGCCTTCGGTACAAAAAAACAACAGCGTGAGTAAAGAAACAGAAGAGACTAGCGTACCTGGCGCACAAAATCGTGCGCTGTCAAGGAGAAACTCTGTCCACCAATGCATGTAGGCAGTTAATCTTAAGAGTTGCTATTTAAAAAAATCAAGTTAATTCAATAATGATCAAAATTACTTTATTAATAAACCTTATAAAATTTCTCTATAAACAATATTGCGAGTGTAAATACGGTTGTCTCGACGAAGTTGGCCTTGGTGTTCTCCATCTTTTATGTAGACTTTAAGTCCATCAAATGATCGGGCTCTACTTACTGCGACATACAATTGGCCGTGACCAAACACCGTTTCTGGGAGAACTACTCCAACCTTACCCAAAGATTGGCCCTGTGCTTTGTTTATGGTCATAGCAAATGCCACAATTATCGGGAACTGTGTGCGCTGGAGACTAAACGGTAACAGGGTATCGGATGAGCGCATATGTATTCGTAGTATAAGGATTCTTCTATTTGTTTGAGCTCCAGTCAATACTTCACAGTCAATTGAATTACGATGCAATCTCTTGACTCTCATCCTTGTTCCGTTAATTAGACCTTTTGCTGTATCAAGATTATGAATCAACGTAACCACGGCGTTCTCCTTCAACTTGAGTTCATTAGCCGGAAGTCCGCTAATTGATAAACTATTCAAGAAAAGTTTGTCGGCCTCCTCCTCTTGGCCGTCCTGGTCGACGTCTTATAGTCTCCATTATGTCGAACGTTTTTTTGGTTATGTTTTGATTTTGTGCAAATAAAAACTGGTGTTTTGTTGGCAGCTGTACGTTCAATAACCATTTTTCAGGGTCAGATTTTATTTGTTTAACCACTTCCTTAAATAAACAGCTGATTTCTCGATCGTTGGTTTGTAACTGCATATTATGTCTATGGGGAAAATCGTGACTTTGACCCCATATTTTCCCATGTCCACGGTGACTTTTATAAATTTTTTTTAATTGATGGCAAAACTACATGCTAAGACCTTTCTAACGACACCTTGGACATGGTGATCGGTAGCACCACCGCTCCAAAACAATTATGACAAAAATATGCCTAGCGTATTAAAAATATAGATGAACATCGTTTAACAAAATAAGTGGTTGAAAAAAGACTCCTCCCCCGACAACTAATCACTTCCTTTCCAGCCCCAAAATAACTCTCAACTAACACGAAAGTAGAAATGACAGGAGTTCTATTTATGGATGTACGAGAATGAGGAAAATAGATAAGTAAACAAAGCTAGTGGCCCGAGTCGAGCGACCCTAAACTTTTTGTCTCATTCTTAATCGCTGGTCTATTGTTCGGTTTCCGGCCGAAGGTCCCGGTAATTTATTCAAGAGATAACAGTTTTGTTCAAAAACCGAAACTAATTGTTGTACAAAGACAAATGACGGCTCATTTTTTTCATCTGATTACCACAAATAAAATAAAATGTCAATCAAAGTTGTGTGACTTTCCGTTCAAGATATATGGATAATACAATCACTGTTTATCAGTTTTATTGTTTTCCTGACCATTCAAACTTTTCTATGTTGATTTCCTTCTTTCCCGACATTTTATTTCTTTCTATTCAAAGATTTTAAGCTTATTTTTCTTTATTTCAGTCACTTATTTTGTTAAACATTGGTTAGCGCCGTAAACATGGGTTCGGCTGGGGTAACTACGCTATTTCCAACTATCTGGGGTAAACGGCGGGAGTATTCAACTACTCGACTCGATAGTTTTGAGTATTTTTACTACTCGACTCGGCCTTCGAATAGTCTTTAGTACTTGAACAAATACTCGAAACTTGAGTACTTGCCCACCCCTACCTTATTCCCATTCTGAAAATGTTTTGGGCTCTAGCCCCCTGACCGTCAAATACTTATAGAAAACTAATCTAGTTTATAGCAGCTACTACTGTTGGAGCGAAAATATTTAAAAAGGTAACTGATACCTCAATGCAGGCATAGGCCTACTCCCAATAGAATTATCCTTTATAGCATCGACGCAATGAGCTTTAATATGTCCATGTTAACCAAAACAAACCAATTACTGAACTGATGGAGCTGCAAATATATAGGAAAATGGATAGTATACACCTTAATGAAATATAGACATTGGTCTCCACATTCCGAAAATCATTATTTGTTCTTCCGTCCCGTTGGCCTATACATGTTTGTGTACTATCTTGTGCCTTCATTTGCAATGATGGAAGTGACGGAGGTGAAGTTTGTTAGGAAGAAGTTAATACACTCAAAGCATCTAGTTAAAATGTTCATTATTGCTCTTAACCATAATCTCTAACACCTATTTTAAGTACCGTTTCAAAATCGTTCGATAACCGCCGCGTCCACTCCCATTAGTTTTGTATTTTCAAGGAGGAAATAAATCTTTCATTGTGTAATTACTTGACCCCAAAATATGTCAGACTACGCTTGGCCCTGAACTACCGAAATGGCGGCACCCAGACACTGACCTAACATGAGGTATTTTTAATTGTTATCACATATATAGAATAAAAAAATGTTCAACTTTCGTTGATATGTTGCAAACTACATTTGTTTTTCAAAGTCCCAATCTCAAGATTTAAAAAGGCATAAGAAAACTCCTCAACCCCTTAATCTTCTCCAAAACACATTTTCATATTTACTGTTAAGTTCAGACGCTCAGTGGTCGGCAACATAAAATATCTTTTAAGAGAGACGTATATCTCGTCCACCCATGTCTCACGCACGACAAAGGGTCTGTATGAAATCTCCAGTGAACAACACCGTGACTCACCATGATGTTGTTTCTTATATCCTTAATGGTAACAAATTTCAGGTCTATGGTTGAGTATTTGGTGTTTGATGATTAACACGCTTATATTAAAGGCCAGTCCTATCCAAAGGCAGAGTCCTTGAGTATATTTGTTTCTGGAGTAGGTAAATGTCTGCAATGAGCTATCAGCTATATTCCTACCGAATTTCAGATCCATCCAGTAGTAATAGTAGTATGTGCATGATTGTTGAAATATTGTATTTTGAAATTCCGAGGGGCGAAGCCCTTAAACATTTTCTTAGGGGTCTGCGGTACCAACAATTTCAGATCGGTACGGTTCGGTACAGTAAAATATTTTGTACCCCGGTTCTCGGTATATATCAGGTACGGTACAATGTACCATCATATATACTAAGTTAGTTATTAATTTGAATGTATCATAAATAAATTATTGAGTAATAATTAAGGTCATATACAATTTTTATTATTAATTTGATTAAAAAAATAAATAACTATACTATGGATAAAAATATTTGTAAAACCTGCATCTTTGGAGTATTACATTTTAACATTGTTATTATTAGGTATTAATACAAGTTCTTGAAATAATCATGAGAAATAAATTCAAAAATTACTTGAAAATCAATCAACTGCATAAGTTGCTTAACTGATTAATTATATTGATTTCAATATAAATAAAAACTATTGGTTTAAATCATACAAACAACAAAAACCAAAGTTTTATAAATACTATTCTTGTTGCATTGGGAGATTATTGTATCATTAATACAAAGTAAAATCAGATAACTTAAATAAAACTATGTATGATGTGAAACTAAAAGAAATTATAAATTAGAAAATTAGACCTTTAAATATTGAAGATTAAAATCAAAATAACTCTAAAATTACTTAATTACACTACTAAATTCAAAATTGAAGTCCATAACAAATATTACAGTACATTTATTTAAACATAAGTACCATGTAAAACTGAAAAATAAATAAAGAAAGTAATAAAAGTAGTACAGTGATATAATGTTAATTTGGATATATCACATTTAAAATAATTAGCTATTAACCTCATCAAAAAATAAATTTATGTTATTGTTAATAATAATTTTTAGTTGAATTTTCCAAAACCTCACAAGATAATCTAACATATAACAGATATATGTATGTAAAAATTTCACAGCACAATAAAACAGTAACAAATTTATGCTACCATTTGAAATTTATCAAGTTAGTGGCTATTTTTTAATTAGTTTTTAATCATTTTTCAAACCTTTTTTATATAATTTAAAAATTTCACTAGTATACTTCAATAACAATAATAATAATATATAAATAAAAGCAGTTTAATTTGAAATCATAATGGAGAAAGAACGTGATTTAAAAGATAGTATTCCTGTTCTCACTCTAGGAATGATGTTGACAAAAAATAATAAATAATATAAAAAATCAGTTGTTTGTCAACATCATTCCTAGAGTGAGAACAGGAATACCATCTTTTAAATCACAAACAAATCTTTTATCCTAACACACAAATACAAAATGAAAACAATTTTCATTGAAATCAGTTTACCTGTTTCCCTGTGAAAAGCGAACCAAACATGACCAAAACCCCACCATTCTTTTATGATAACCCTGTATATTAAAAGAGACTGATTTTGCAAGGTTGTTAACTAAACTACTTGACGGATTTAAATTATTATCCTATGTGGTTTAGGCAGCAACCTATCAGTTAGGGTTTCTAATTTTGTACCAATTTTCTTTTTTATTTTGAACAGTTAAAAATAGATTACCTTAACTTATAACCAATTTTATTATATATGTTTTCTTTTATATTATTATTAAAATTTAGTTAATGCAGTAAAAAAATTAAAATATAACTTTGTTTCAGTTTGTTGTTTATTACAATTTATTGTTGAGCGAAAATCAGGGAATCTCTAAAACGTGAATATACTCTAGATTGAATTCCCTTTCACAATTCTGTTTTTACGTGTGATAACTTAAAAAATACTCAACTTATTAGAGTCAAACTTGTTAAGTATGTTCTTTAGGCTGCTTAACGAGGCTGTTACTGAAAATGAAGGTCCTGATGCGTATCGGTTTCATGATAAAATCAAAAATTGCAATATTACGAAAACAGGCGTACCAATAACCTAATAAAACTGAAATTAGCGACTTAGACATGCATTCACGGTCTATGCTGCTGAGTTTACTCACAGGTCGATGAGTATTTAAATTAAGCTTGTCTTCAAATAAAGCTTAATTATGTATTAAATTAATTAAAATAACCTCGTTTGTATTTTAATTTTCGTATCACCGTTCTCAAGGAAAAACATTTTATAACCCCCACTTAAACAACATACGAAAAGCATTGGATATCATTGGTGCTCTTAGGGGCGTGTTTGATCTTAATGAAGTCTGTATTAATGGCTGTGCATGTTTAGTAGTTTTTGTATGCATTTATACATTCTCGATGATCATTTAAAAGCGATTTGAGTGTTAAGGCACGCTTGGGACACAGCCTTGCGGATATCGCCTATTCATTTCAACCAGCATGCCTACATTCAAGGTAGGTCATGTGACTGCCATGCATCACCTTGTGGGCAGGATAGAGAAGGCCATAGGCTGTAAGGAGGTCGCAATGGGTGCTTTTCTTGACATCCAGGGGGCCTTTGACAACACTGCAACAGAGGCAGTTTTGCGTGCCGTTAGGGCGGGGCCTGGGTGAGGTGATCTGTAGGTGGATCGAGGTTCTCCTTCGAGGTAGGAGGGCTAAGCTTTCGCTTCACGGTGAGACGGTCGAGGTAAGGACGACCAGAGGCTGTCCTCAGGGGGGAGTTTTGTCCCCCCTGTTGTGGAACTTGGTTGTTGATGATCTCATCCGGAGTCTCAATGACAGCGGCGTTTTTGCCCAAGGGTACGCTGATGACATCGCTATCCTGGTGATAGGTAAGTTCAATAACACGGTCACAGACCTCATGAATTCTGCATTGAGGGTAGTGGGCCGTTAGTTTGGAGGGTTGGCCTCTCCGTCAACCCTTCAAAGGTTGTTGTGGTTCCCTTCACGATGAGAAGGAACATTGCGGGGATCGGGCCGTTTAGGTTGCAGGGGTCCACCATTGTTCCTCAGGACCAGGTGAAGTATCTAGGGGTCATTCTGGACAGGACCCTTCAATGGGGGCCGCAGTTTCAAAGGGTCATTGATCGAGGCAAGTAGTCCCTATTTGCCTGCAGGTGGATGGTAGGATCTACCTGGGGGCTCAAGCCCAAACTAATGCATTGGCTTTATGTTGCAGTAGTAAGACCGGCGATGGCGTTCAGATCCATCGTTTGGTGGACGAAGCTGGGAGCTGGTATGGTGATGCGGAGGCTTGCGGGCGTTCAAAGGCTCGCAGGCCTACTCGTCACTGGAGCTCTCAGCAGCAGCCCGGGTGCCACTTTGGAGTGTCTCCTTGATCTTTTGCCCATAGACATTCATATCAAGATGGTGGCTAGAATGGGGGCGTACCGTCTCCAGTGTGAGAATCTGTGGGTGTTGCCGGGTGAACCACTTGGCCACACAAAGATCATTCAGGTGGTTCAGAGTGAGGTCTTGGACATGCCCTCTGATCATCTTCCCACAACTTTTTCTTTCAGCAGGTCGTTCCAGGTGCGCATTCCCAGCAGGGATGACTGGAGCGAAGGTATTTGTCCGCTCCCTCCTGGTGACCGAGTGTGGTTCTCGGATGGTTCCAAGTCTAGGAGCGGGTCGGGTGCTGGCATCCACGGGGTGCAGGATGGTGTTAGTCTCGGGGTGCCAATGGGTTCTTTTCCCACTGTGTTCCAGACGGAGATTACCGCCATCATGAAGTGTGCGGGGGAGATTCTGAGGAGGGGACAAGTGGGCCTCTCTATCAGCATCTTTTCTGATAGCCAGGCAGCTCTGAGGGTGCTCGACTCTTGTGAGTTCAGGTCTAGGGTTGTGTGGGATTGCTACAAAACAGTGTCTTGTGCTGGTAGACCAACATGGTCACTCTTTGTTGGATGCCAGGCCACTCGGGGATTGTGGGTAGTGAGGTGGCGGACAGGTTGGCTAACGCGGCTGCCTCCCTGGCTCCTATGCCCCCCTTTTTGTGGGATTTCTCATTCTTGCGCTTTGCAGGTGATCGGCGCTTGGGCTCGGGATCGTCACAGAAGGAGATGGGTAAAGCTCCCTCTCCACGGGGTTAGCAAGCTCAACCTCCAGGGACCATCACAGCAGGTCACCAGGAAGCTCCTGGCTCTCAGCAGGCTGGACATTAAGTGAATCACAGGTTCATACCTGTAATCATTTACGGGCCATGGTCACATAAGGAAACACCTCTCTCGGATTGGTGTCTTCAATGGTGTCCCTGCATGCAGGAAATGTGGGCAGTACGAGGAGACTGCAGACCATCTGCTCTTCGATTGCGATGAGCTTAGGGAGGTAAGGACTTCAACTCTGGGATATATGGTCAGGGGTGGATACCTGCCTCCTGAGGAGCTCGTCGATAGGATGATGCAATTCATCAGGCTCTTGAACCTGGAGGAGTACTGAAACCTTCTCACTTATTTTTCGGGGGGTGCGCAATAAGCCCAGTGTGGCTGATGTGCCTTGGGACCTGTGTTCGCCCCTTCTGATGATGATATGTGTTATTTGTTAAGAGTGGTGAATGTCTTTGCTTGTTCGCCTTTGATGTAGTGACGGTCGAATTATGTGCGTTTTTTAGTGGTGAATGTCTTTGCTTGTTCGCCTTTGATGTAATGACGGTCGAATTATGTGCGTTTTTTAGCGTTGTGTACATTTTTCTCTCTCATTGTTCATATACGTTACGTTGGTTCACGTTTATATTTGTCAAACTTGCTTCGCTCACGCTCACTCACCTTCTCCGAAATGGAGGGTAAACCAGTTGCGTCCCCAAGGCTCGTGTCATAAAAGACTGCCGCCGCTCCGTGATGCTGCGTTAGCAATTCCCTGGTATGAATGCATAACGGAAAGGGTGTTGTAGTAATAGGTCATATATATTATTTCCTTTTTTTGGAATTTTCTTAGTTATTTTGGTCAAATGTAATCTTAAAATTTTAGTTTGTCAGTATTTTATATATATATATACACACACAAAAACAATATATCATTCAAAAATATATACAAAAACTTGGCCCCACCAAGTTTTGTAAAAGTTGTTGGTGGGAGCAAAAAGGTACATTTTTTACATGTGATTTTTTTCATTTGTATTGTACTTACCATTAACAACAACATTATTATAATACTAAGGACACTCCAAACGGGCCACCAGGGCAGAACTCCTGAATGCATAACGCATGTTAACTACAACCATTTTCGTTGAAAGTAATGCCGTTGATTTCATAAATGGTACCTCTCCGATCTCAGAGCTTATCCAAAATCGTCTTTGATTTCAAACGGTATATATTCGATAGAGTTTTAGTTGGACAGTTTCACCACATAATGCTGTGCATTTATTACCACTGTTATAAAATTAGAATTGATATTTAACGGTTGATTTTATCTTCATTCAAATAAGATGAATCATAGCTGCATTATTATTCAGGTTTTAAACTTGAATCACAGGGGCCACCTACGAGAGTGTTAATTTAATTTTAGCGCCAATTGAGGTATTATATCTTTGTCTTATCCTATCAAATTCCTATACTCTCATGTTAATTCAATGATTTTAAAATGTTCATTAGCGTTTTGTAAAGGATTTTATCGCCCACCACAAATTGTTAATATCCCTACCTTGAGGGATATGATTATACTTCTGGCAGAGCTCAATCAGCTGTTCCAATAGCATCAGCCGCTGCGTTTACAACAATCATAGTTTTCACAACATACAATTATTGTTTGGTTTGATGATGATATAACCAACCTGCAGTCAATTAAACCACTATTTTATTGCCTATGTTGGGGGGTAGGTGTGCGTTAAAGTAATGTACGTACCTCGATTATAACGAGAAAAACACACAGACAGCGTGGCGTGGCGTCGCTTTTAAAACAAAACCCATAATAAGCAATGGGACAGTTAACATAGAGAACGTCTCTGAGCGGAGCGTGGCGTGTCCCTTCGCCGTTATATTTTTAAATGTAACGATGTTGTTCTAAAGTATTAACATAACAAATGTGAGTATGACGCCCGTACAGTGTTAAAAATGAACCAATTATAATAAATTGTTAAACACAAATCGCGTCAGGTTAAAAATGTTTACAAAGCCTTTTCTCCTTTAATTTTAAGTGATGGCCAATTGAACTTTCATATAAAATCAATCCAAATTTCAGTTTCTTTAGTTACAAATTATTTATTGGATAAACATTTAAAATACAAAATACCCCCCGTCGCAGCAAACCTGCGTACTCAGCGAATTTCCAATGCATTGATATGTTTCTCACTAGTACATAAAGCCACTCACCAAGTTTGACAAAAATACATTCATAAATAAGTGATTTATTACATTTTATTTATTCCCTATAAGAATAACATTAGGACTGAGTACGCAGGTTTGCTGCAACGAGGAAGATAAGAAATGAGTTTTTATGCAATTATCAATGTAACTGAACCAGGTGAAGCTACTTACCATGTTTTATTAATTTATGTTCATAATTAAGGGAGATATAAAACTTTACTTATTCTCCATAAGAATAACATTAGGGCTGAGTATGCAGGTTAGCTGCTACGGGGACAATCAACAAAACATTTATTTTTTGTGCAATTATCAATATACCAGTACAACATGAAGCCACATACCAAATTTCATCAATATACATTCATAAATAATCAAGATATCAAATTTTATTAGCGAATTTCCCCTATAGGGAAGAAGCTATTACCGTAGGTCTCATGGTAAGACTTAAGCCCAAGACCATGATAACTTTTTGTTTTGAGGTCCCCAGATGTCCAAAACACTATTCGTTCAAATTTATATATATGTATATATATATCTATATATATATATATATATCTATATATATATATATATATATATCTATATATATATATATCTATATATGTGTCCGTGAATGCGATAACTTGAGTAAAAAACGTCCGATTTCGATGAAATTTGGCTCAAATGTGTAAACTGACATTTATGACTTTAAGTTCGAAAACCAGACAAATCGGACCATGGGAAGGGGGGTTTATGGGGGTTTTAAATTTTCCAAAAATCAGTTTTTTGTATTTTTCACCCTAAAATGTTTAAAACACTTAATTTTCGTTTTGACCATGTTATAGAGCTTAAAAAAAAAAATAATATGGT
This sequence comes from Allygus modestus, assembly GCA_963675035.1. Lineage (NCBI taxonomy): Eukaryota > Metazoa > Arthropoda > Insecta > Hemiptera > Cicadellidae > Allygus > Allygus modestus. Next base: position 345,816,952 of record OY776111.1, read on the forward strand.
ATTTTGAATTATTAACCTAGGTTAAGTGGTTGCGGAAAAAATCCAAAAAACCTGCTCATAAAATCTCCCATGTTAATCTTATGGGAAAAAGGTTTTTGGCTTTTCCTCAGTTAATTTTACTTAAAACTTCACATTTTCTTTTACCAATCACTTCAGCTCCACGAAACAATCATTTTGGTGTTTAAATTATGATTCTACGTCAAACCGTTGCAGAGATATTCAAAGTGCTAAACACAGTACGTTGTCCAATGTTATCCTTATGGAGAATAAATAAAATTTGATATCTTGATTATTTATGAATGTATATTGATGAAATTTGGTATGAGGATTCATGTTGTACTGGTATATCGATATTTTCACAAAAAATAAATGTTTTGTTGGTTTTCCCCGTAGCAGCTAACCTGCATACTCAGCCCTAATGTTATTCTTATGGAGAATAAGTAAAGTTTTATATCTCCCTTAATTATGAACATAAATTAATAAAACATGGTAAGTAGCTTCACCTGGTTCAGTTATATTGATAATTGTATAAAAACTCATTTCTTATCTTCCTCGTAGCAGCAAACCTGCGTACTCAGTCCTAATGTTATTCTTATGGGGAATAAATAAAATGTTATAAATCACTTATTTATGAATGTATTTTTGTCAAACTTGGTGAGTGGCTTTATGTACTAGTGAGAAACATATAAATTCATTGGAAATTCGCTGAGTACGCAGGTTTGCTGCGACGGGGGTATTTATTCTCCATAAGGATAACATTGGACAACGTACTGTGTTTAGCACTTTGAATATCTCTGCAACGGTTTGACGTAGAATCACAATTTAAACACCAAAATGATTGTTTTGTGGAGCTGAAGTGATTGGTAAAAGAAAATGTGAAGTTTAAAGTAAAATTAACTGAGGAAAAGCCAAAAACCTTTTCCCCATAAGATTAACATGGGAGATTTTATGAGCATGTTTTTTGGATTTTTTCCGCAACCACTTAACCTAGGTTAATAATTCAAAATACCATATTATTTGTTTTTTTAAGCTCTATAACATGGTCTAAACCTAAATTAAGTGTTTTCAAAATTTTAGGGTAAAAAATGCAAAAAACTGATTTTTGGAAAATTTAAAACCCCCATAAACCCCCCTTCCCATAGTCCGATTTTTCTGGTTTTCGAACTTAAAGTCATAAATGTCAGTTTACACATTTGAGCCAAATTTCATCGAAATTGGACGTTTTTTACTCAAGTTATCGAATTCACGGACACATATATATATATATATATATATATATATATATATATATATATATATAATATAGATATATATATACATATATATAAATTTGAACGAATAGTGTTTTGGACATCTGGGGACCTCAAAACAAAAAGTTATCATGGTCTCGGGCTTAAGTCTTACCATGAGACCTACGGTAATAGCTTCTTCCCTATAGGGGAAATTCGCTAAAAAAGGTTTAATGTAAATAACCATTTAAAAAAAACAATATGTTATTTAATCGGAGCATATTACAAGATTTATAAGGTATTGACTTCCAATTGGGTGTACTACACAAATTTAAGGTAAGATTTTCAGACAAAAATATTTCTACACTAATAATATTTACTAAACAAGCGGCTAAACTGTATCAAAAAGTGTGAAATACAGAATTTTTTGGTGTACCACGTGTACTACCACAAGTACGAGACACCTGGCTCACTAAGTACAAGGTTAAGAAGAATTTAATAGCAAAAAAAGTCAACACAGCCTACAAAACCCAGAAAGTATATATCAACCAACATCTCACACCGGAAAATAAGGTATTTCTCGCCAAATTGAAGCAGAAGACTACGGATGTTGGGTTCAAATACGTATGGTGCCGAAATGGGAAATTCTACGTTCGAAGAGCGGATGGGGAGAATCAACAACTACGATGAACTGGATAAATTAAAGTAAGAATCTTTCCCAAGTAGCATTAAAATAGTTCAAAACAATTTTAAAACAATATTAATACAATATCAATACTGTATCAAAATGATATTGATATAACAAAACTTGGAATTTTTTAAATATTAATATTAGGGATGAGTCGATTCTCAATACCGATTCTCGATACAGATTCTCGATACCACCGATTCTTGGACATTGGTATCGGTATCAAGATTCATTCCTTCAATGTCGATACCGATACCATCGATACCCCCGCCGTTTACCCGCGCTACGAATTGCACGGGAAGCGATGCTCCCGCCACTTACCCGCGCTCCAAAAGGCATGGGGAGTGTTAGGGTTGGCGGCAAGATAATCAAGTTTTTCCCCATTATGAATTTGTAATAAATAGTTTTATTTTTCTATATTACTCTAGCATACTAGTGAAATTAACATTTAATTATGTACAAAATTGCATTAAACAATTTGTTTGATAATTAACTACAAAATATTATTAAATAATTTTAAATAGTAACATACATTTGTAACGGTTTTTATAACAATAGTTTTATCTAGGTACTGAAAAATCGTAGGTATCGATGGTATCAGTATCGAGAATCGATTTTTCTTGTATCGGTATCGAGAATCGGATCAATTTTGGTATTGACTCATCCCTAATTAATATAGTTTTAATATTGTATCAAAACAATTTTAATACAATATTAATACAATATCGATGTTGTTTCAAAACAATTTTTTACAATATTGGTACAAGATCAATATTGTTTCAAAACAATTTTAATACAAGTTTGAACTTATATAAATATTGTTTCAAGACAATTTTTATACAATATTAAAACAGTTTAAAACTTATATAAAAATTATATTGATATAATGAAAATTGGTATTTTTAGCGAATTTCCCCTATAGGGAAGAAGCTATTACCATAGTCGACATGGTAAGACCTAGGCCCGGGACCATGATAACTTTTCGTTTTGAGGTCCCCAGACCCCAAAAACACCATTCGTTCGAAACTGTATATATATATATATATATATATATATATATATATATATATATATATGTGTCCGTGAGCACGATAACTCTCGTAAAAATTATCTGATTTTGATGAAATTTGGTATGAACGTGTAAAGCAACATTTATGACTTTAAGTTCGAAAACCAGCCAGATCGCTCTATCCGAAGGGGTATTTTGGGGGGGTTTTGTACCCCAAAAATGGGTTTTTCGAATTTTTTACATATAATTTTGGAAATAATCAAATTTTAGTTTTCCCCATTGGATTCAGCTTATTAAAACACACAATTTGGTATTTTGATCATTTCTCTACGTCAATTGGTTCCCGAGATATTGAAAGTGCTAAACACAGTACGTTGTCTAATGTTATTCTTATGGAGGAAAATAAAAATTTTATATCTCGCTTATTTGTGAACGTATACTGACGAAACTTGGTATATGGCTTCATCTGATTGTGGACCATTGATATTTGCTCAAAAAACTATTTTTTACCAAAGGCTCCCGTAGCAGCAAACCTGCGTACTCAGCCCCATGTTAATCTTATGGAGAATAAGTAACGTGTTATCTCCCTTCATTATGAAAATAAATTAATGAAATTTGGTATGTGGCTTTACCTACATGAGTTATATTGATATTTGTATAAAACCCCATTTTTTGTGTTCCTTGCTTCAGCAAACCTGCATACTCAGCCGCCATGTTATTCTTATGGAGAATAATTAAAATGTCATAAATCGTTTATTTATGAATGTATATTGATGAAACTTGATATGTGGCTTTATGTGGTATTAAGATACATATATATGCATTGGAAATTCGCTGAGTACGCAGGTTTGCTGCTACGGGGGTATTTTAATATTAATATAGTTTTAATATTGTTTCAAACAAATTGTAACAACAGTTTGAAACAAGATTAAAACGATTTGAAAAATACTTTTATATGATTGAAGCTTGGTATTTTTTCAATATTCATACAAGTTTGAAACATTATTAAAATAGTTTAAATATAGTTTTGCATTTTTTGAATAGTTATTTTTTAATAGTTTAGAAATGGTTCAGATTTGTGTACATAGGTGAAACTTGTAATATTTCCAAAATTAAAACTACAGTTCCTCAAATAAGATACAAATTCTTTTGTTTGATATTCATGTCTGCATTAATCTCCATAAATAATATAAAAAACGCATACAATAAGTTTATCACAATATTTAAATTTGTTTACAGGTATTTTGATAAGTATAACTGAGGTGAATGTACTTTTTTATTTGTATTAAATAAAATTAATTATTTTAAATTTATAAAACAATATTTATATATTTTCCCCTTCATTAGGTCAAATAAAAGACAATGACCTACAATGGACAATTATTTTATAATATGAGTTGATAGCTATCTAAAAAGATGTATAAAAAAAGAGGTTTTGTTATAAATAACAATAAAATGTAACTATACTATTGTTAAAATACTTATAACTCAAAATGTAAGTTATTCAATAGTGAGTACTAATTAAAATACCCCCGTAGCAGAAAACCTGCGTACTCAGCGAATTTCCAATGCATATATATGAATCTTAATACCACATAAAGCCACATACCAAGTTTCATCAATATACATTCATAAATAAACGATTTATGACATTTTAATTATTCTCTATAAGAATAACATGGCGGCTGAGTATGCAGGTTTGCTGAAGCAAGGAACACAAAAAATGGAGTTTTATGCAAATATCAATATAACTCATGTAGGTAAAGCCACATACCAAATTTCATTAATTTATTTTCATAATTAAGGGAGATAACACCATAATTCTTAATCTATGATAACACGTTACTTATTCTCCATAAGAATAACATGGGGCTGAGTATGCAGGTTTGCTGCTACGGGAGCCTTTGGAAAAAATTTTTTTTTGAGCAAATATTCTGGTCCACAACCAGATGAAGCCGTATACCAAGTTTCGTCAGTATACGATCATAAATAAGCAAGATATAAAATTTTTCTTTTCCTCCATAAGAATAACATTAGACAACGTACTGTGTTTAGCACTTTCAATATCTCGGTAACAAATTGACGTAGAGAAATGATCAAAATACCAAATTGTGTGTTTTTTTAAGCTGAATCCAATGAAAAAAACTAAAATTTGACTATTTCCAAAATTATATGTACAAAATTTGTAAAACCCATTTTTGGGGTACAAAACCCCCCCAAAATACCCCTTTGGATGAGCGATCTGGCTGGTTTTCGAACTTAAAGTCATAAATGTTGCTTTACACGTTTATACCAAATTTCATCAAAATTGGATAATTTTTACGAGAGTTATCGTGCTCACGGACACACATATATATATATATACAGTTTCGAACGAATGGTGTTTTTGGGGTCTGGGGACCTCAAAACGAAAAGTTATCATGGTCCCGGGCCTAGGTCTTACCATGCCGACTACGGTAATAGCTTCTTCCCTATAAGGGAAATTCGCTAAAAGGTAAAAATTATAAAAAATCAAAACAGCAGAAATTGATAAATCCGCATTTAGGTGTCCTGAAGTCCAATCCTTAGTCACCAAGATTTTCTCCAACATTTAACCTAAAAAGAATAAATGTTTAGTAATATTTTTTATTAGCGAATTTCCCCTACAGGGAAGAAGCTATTACCGTAGGTCTCATGGTAAGACTTAAGCCCGAGACCATGATAACTTTTTGTTTTGAGGTCCCCAGATGCCAAAAACGCTATTCGTTCAAATTTATATATATGTATATATCTATATATATATATATATATATATATATATATATATATATATATATATGTATATATCTATATATGTGTCCGTTAACACGATAACTTGAGTAAAAAAGGTCCAATTTTGATGAAATTTGGCTCAAATGTGTAAAATGACATTCATGACTTTAAGTTCGAAAACCAGAAAAATCGGATCATGGGAAGGGGGGTTTATGGGGGTTTTAAATTTTCCAAAAATGAGTTTTTTGCATTTTTCACCCTAAAATTTTCAAATAACTTAATTTTGGTTCTGACCATGTTATAGAGCTTAAAAAAACAAATAATATAGTTTTTTGAATTATTAACCTAGGTTGAGTGGTTGCGGAGAAAATCCAAAAAAACCTACTCATATAATCTCCCATGTTAATCTTATGGGAAAACGGTTTTTGGTTTTTCCTCAGTTAATTTTAATGTAAACTTCACATTTGCTTTTACCAATCTGTTCAGCTCCACAAAACAATCATTTTGATGTTTAAATTGTGATTCTACGCCCAACCGTTGCAGAGATATTCAAAGTGCTAAACACAGTACGTTGTCCAATGTTATCCTTATGGAGAATAAATAAAATTTGATATCTCGATTATTTATGGATGTATGTTGATGAAACTTGGTATGTGGCTTCATGTAGTATTGGTATATTGATATTTGCACAAAAATTGATTTTTTGTTGATTATTCCCGTAGCAACAAACCTGCGTACTCAGCCCCCATGTTATTCTTATGGAGAATAACTAGAATGTTATATAGCGCTTATTTATGATTGAATATTGATGAAACTTGGTATGTGGCTTCGCCTGGTTAAATTCTATTTATATTTGCATAAAAAACAATTGTTTGTGTTCCTTGTTTCAGCAAACCTACGTACTCATTACCAATGTTATTCTAATGGATAATGATTAAAATCGCTTATATGTGAATATATTTTTATGAAACTTGTTTTGCGGCTTTATGTGGTATTAAGACATATATTATGCATTGGAAATTCGCTGAGTACGCAGGTTTGCTGCGACGGGGGGTATTTTTTTATTTATAATTTTTTACAATTAGATTTTATTGGCAAAAGAAAACATAAAGGTTTAAGCAATAAATACAGAAACTTTAAAGGAAGTCACCCCTTGTGGACAAAATTTTTAGCCTGTAGAAAGTTTTGCTTTGAAGTATTCTTTTTAATTTTAAACCGTCTTTTTTGACAACAACTAGTTAACAAGGATAATTAAAGTTTTCCATTGGAGTATTTTCCGAAGATATAAAACTTAGTATTGTTGTGCCGTTACTAAAAGAAACCAAGATGTTACATGTAAATAATTTAAGACCCATCAGCTTAATTTCTGTGTATTCTAAGATAGTAGAAAAAAAACCATGAAAATCAGACTAATCCAATATCTTAAAAATATATCATTTTTGAGTGATAACCAATTTGGTTTTACAAAAGGGAAATGCACAGAGGGCGCCTTAATAAAAGTCCCTGATTACATTTACAGCAATTTCAATGGAAGCAAAAAAGTTACCGGTCTTTTTATTGATTTCAAAAAAGCTTTTGACACCGTGAACTACAACATTTTGTTAAGGAAAATGGAATAAATCGGAATCAGAGGCGTGGCGCTAGATTGGTTCCGCAGCTATCTGACGGGCCGCCGACAGCGAGTCAAGGTGGCCGGTTGCCTCAGTGACACGCTGCCCGTGACCCTCGGAGTCCCACAAGGAGCCGCCCCTTTATAAATGACCTCTTGACACAACATTTTCATGGAACGGTTAACGCTTTCGCCGATGACGTTGCAATCTTTTATTCTCATAATAAATATATCAAATTTATGGGAAAATATTAATAAAGACTTAACAATTTAAAGAAATTGGTATAAAGTAAATTATATGGGAATTAATGTAAGTAAAACAAAATTTTTTAAACCCGTTAAATTTTTTTTTTCAAACCCGTTTAAAATATAATCCACAGTTGACTCAACAGCAAGTGTAGTTGAATGGCCAGGTCTAAAACCAAATTAATGACTATAAAGCAAATTATTTCTCATAAAATAGTCATACAGTTGTAATACCATACAAGATTCAATAACTTTACTTAAGATTGGAACAGTTGTGATTGGACGATAAGGGTGTGACCTTTGAAAACTTTAAACAATCAGGAAAAATACCTTGGATAAAAATTAAATTAATTATACAGGTTAATGGTGATAAAATTGCATCTATAATATTTTTGATTACATAGTTTGATATACCAAAAATGTCTTCACTGCGAGAAGTGCTCATTTTGTTAACCACATTTTTTACATCTAATTCAGTAATGGGTTTCCACTCAAAATTATTACTTGGTAGTGGTAACTGAGAGTAAAAGTTGTCTAAATACTTCTTATATGCTTCACATTTGAATTATCACCACTGACTACATCTAAAGATACGTTCACAAAAAAATCATTTAATTCATTTGACAATAGACAATAGACAATAGACAAAATAGGTTTGGACTAATAGGTACTGTTGACTCATTAACATTCACCATGTTACATTCTTTTTTAGCAATTTACCAAGCACCTTTACACTGATTTTTTGATTTAGCAATAAATTTGTCATTAGCTTCAATTTTTGCCTTTGTAATAGCTTGATTGTATTGTTTTTTAAAATGTTTGTAACATTCCTTATCCTCTAAGTTTTGAGTATTCTTCCACTTATCACATAGACTTAAAAGTTGACAACACATTTGTTCTAACTCTACAGTAAACCAATTGATTCGATTACCTTTTTTTTGCTTCTTAATAACAGATACTTTTGGACAGCAGAAATTAAAATATGTAGTTAAAATATTTAAAAATATGTCCATAACATAATTTACATTACAATTATTATAGATCAAACTATTCCACTCAATAATACTCAAACATTGTTTGGTGTCATTCAACCTAGCTTCATTGATCAGTCGTTTTGTATAAGGCTTATTAGGTTCCTTAGACTTTACTAAGTGATTTTGCAGGTCAGTAAGTGATTCATTGGCAAAGACAAATTTAACCCAGACTCCTGCATGATCTGATATTATATTTTGTTTCAACAATGATACATGAAAATATTTAGCAGAGATATTGGTTGCAATATTATCTAAACATGGGAAAAAAGTTTGAACAATACAAATCAAAAGATCTTAAGAAATTTAAATACTCAAGAGTGTGAGGACCTAGTGACTTAAGGATGTCTACATTTAAGTCACCTGCCAGCAGTAAATATTTAGGTCTAAGTTACTCACAAGTTATGTGTTTCAACAAACTTTCGAGACTACTTAAAAAATCTTTAAACTTAGAATCTGGAGTACGATAGATACAAAGAATTATGACATTAGGGAACCTTAACCTAATAGCAGTTGCCTCACAAACAGATTCCTGGCAGAAAGAAGAAATGTCAGTACAATCATAAGGTATGTTCTCTTTGATCATAATAGAAGAGCCACCATACGGACGATCTCTACAAAAGAAGCCCGCCAAGACGAAACCCTCAGGAACATACAGCGCAATTTCCTCTTCACAAAGCCAGTGTTCATTTAAACATATGACATCAGTAGATTCTTCCAATAGAATAGCCTCCAGTTGGTGCAGTTTGTGTGTTAATGATTGAACATTAAAGGTACATACATTTAAAGTAGGTCCAGATACTAATTGGCTGACAGATAAATAAGAATCAGTCCGATCTACAAAATAAGACGGGTTGTTCACTGTACCACGTTCGCCTATAAAAAACTTTGCTGAGCCTCAGCACTATTACACTGATTAGATGTTGTTACACTGGTATCTAAGTTTTGCACACTGTTAGTTATATGTGATAAGAGGTTGAGTATCCGCAATGGAATCGTCTGTAAAGCCCTTAAAATCACATGTTGATTCCAGAGTAGAGTTCCATCCAGTTGAACACCGAGTGTTACTTAGTTTGAGTGGAGAAGTTTTCCAGATTGTAGGTCATGATTTTGCTGGTTACGTTTAATAAAGCGATCTCGTCTTATGGAGTCAGCAACGGCCGAGCATAACTTTCTCCTCCCCTTTATTCGCAAGTGTAATCCATGTCTTGTGTGATCACTCCTGACAAAGACACATTTCTTCACGGGCACCAACCTTGCAGTAGAGTTAGACAGGTCTTCCATTTTTTAAAACCAAGTTGTATTTATTTCCTTAATTCCTTTATTTCCTTTGTTAAACATTGTTTAGCTTATCTCTGTTTGTTTTCCCATGCTAAGTTGTTTTTTGTGGTACTGGACGGCCTGAAATCGATCGAATCAGAATCGACTTTGGGCCATCGATTCTCGATTCCGAATCTAAGCCTGAGGGACGAATCAAGAATCGACAATGAACCCGACAATGAATGATCTATTGATCCCTAGTTTTAAGCTGATTTTTTAATGCCATACAACTTCGCATTGATGTCTCTGGCCCTCACAACGAGCACTTCCCCTCATCACGCACACGTTAAATTGTTTCTGTCTCTAGTATAGCATTATAAACTTGACATGGAACTCTGAACACAAAAATAATAATTTGAGGACTTGATTAGTTTGGGCAGTAAATTATACTATTTTGTTAATGATTTTTTAAATATGTTTTTTATTATTAATATTTAAGCTACCTATTACAAATTTTGATCATTTAATAATTAAGATGTGTTAGTCAATCTAAATTACTTTGAGAAGTCCTCATACTGAGCCTTTTTTAATATGCCTATTTAAGTATTTTTCATTCTGCTATAGGCCACTACATTTTGCTTTTACATTGCAGGTGCTTCATCTTCATGCTCTTAATATTACATTCAATGAAGTGTTGCTTCTTTGGCATGATTCTGATACAAGGTATTATAAAAATCCAGTTCTTCTAATTACCACTTATTTAGCATAAGTGTAATTTTAGCATTCCTATTGGTAGGGCACAAAGTTTTGTCACTTATTCTAACATTTTTGTACAGGTATGAACATTTAATAATTGTAATGGCTGAATTTGATAGGGCGTAAAGTTTACCACATCGTAAGCCTACCTGCAGAGTCGATTGATCATATTCCTGTAACCTTAGCGAAGGCCTACCTTAGACTAGATTTGGTAAACAAACTTTCAACTGTAAGTAGCCTAGGGACCCACTAAGGTGACGGAATTACATGTTTCAATTGCCCTGTGATAAATACTTCTGGTGACTTTAGGATTTTTGACTGTTGAGGAATAAATTTGCCGGATGTATCCCTGATTTTTTAGTTTGTAACCAGCGCAAACCCCGAATTAATCAATTAACTGGTGACTCTTCAAGGCGGAAGGGCTTCCCCTCGTGGGAGAAGAGCGTCACTCTTCTAAGAATCGTCTTAGTGTGAGTTTCTGCGATTTTTTACTCTGACTGTTTACAGCGAGTTGTTACGAACTGTTTTAAGTGCGTTACCGTGCGTTCGTACTTCCGAAAACCTTTTGGTATATAAGGTATTTGGTTATTTACAAATTATCATAATGAAGCTTTATTATAAACTTTTATTAGTAAAGTTGTATTTTTCCGATAAGATAGCCTGATTACAAATAACAAATAACCCCGGTGTCAAAATTTAATTAGATTAATTCATTTTAGTCCTAAATTAAATTTAAGCTAGCCTAGAGGCATTTATAAATTTATCTTTTTAATTGGGAGTGACCCAGATCTTTCCTGCAGTTGGACAGGTGACAGCCAGTTGTAACCTGACGAGTCTAACCTGAGTTTAGGTTAATCCTCTTATGAATTGTGATTCTGGGATCGGGGTTTTGTTTAAATTCTCGGCCAGGCCCGCAATAAGCCCTGGGAGAGCGCCCGAACCAGCGACAGCACCGATAAATTTCGTTATAACTCTGTCCACCTTAATTTAACTCTGGTCAGATAAATTATTATTTTTTCATTGATTATTGCAAAGTTCCAAATTATTTTTTCTGAATTGTAAATTCTTTTAATTCTATTAAATACCCAAACTCAACTTGAGGAGTAAAAATTGGCTAGTTAAACCTGCAAGGAGGTTGTTTTTAAATTATTGGCACCACAACCAATTTTTCCAAGGGCAAGGATGAGGCGTGAGTTAGACGACAACCAGGTTGTTGTAACTGAGCTCTCTGATTTTATAAACCGTATAACCACTGTTACATTGGAACTTCGACCCCTGGAAATATCCCAGCACAGCCATAAGCATAATTTCAGTATTCTGATTAGAGGGGCGAAAAATGGTTGGAATCGTGATTATTGTGACTTTTCATACATTACAATAATATTTCCTCCAAATTATTGAGGGGGCAACTGCTCCCCCTTGCCACCCCCGAATTACGCCTACGCCAGCTGAGCGATTCCTGGGACTTTGACGAACGGTGGCGAGATTTCTTGGTTTTTGGATTCGTCTGACGGTCCAAAACATTTTCAATACCTGGAAATCTGTGTCACATATTTATATAAGATTGAATACCGTAAACTTAAGTATCAGGAATCAAATAATCTACAATGAAACCAAAAACTGCTCTAAGAAAAATATAAAATAAAAAAGTATTGCAATATTTGGACTATTGATAGGGGCAAGAGGTTTCCCAATTTTTGAAACAATAGCCACAACCACTGTGAAATTTACTCTCTCTATTCTGAGGAACTATTTGTATAACAAAATTGATGTAGGCCTATAGCTATCAAATAATCTTTTTTATAATCCATGTGTAATCTGTTTTAGTTTTAGCCAAAGTTTTACTGTTCAAAATCCTTTGTTTTAGCAGCTTCAATTGTGAAGAAGGTGTAAATTAATTTTTTATAAATTTTCATTAATTTGTAGGGTTTTTAGGCCCTCCAATATATTTAGTACTCTAGTGTAATGTATTTAGTACTCTAGTACTTTTCTAATAAATATGTTAGTAAATTGTTTTTGTTTCCCACACAGTTTGATTTTTAACTGATTCCCCTTTGGTTGTAACAAATAGCGGTACTGTATCGTCATTGTAGTAGACAGAATGTTGTTCTTACTTTCTCGTAGACAGTTTCAAAGATAGTTTTTTAAAGCCCTGTTTTCAAATAATGTTACCTATTAAGAGTTGTAAAATAGTTTTATTTCATTCAGTGTAGTGGGAAATAGAGCTTTAACAGTGTAAGAACCATCTAAGAATTAACTAAATAACTGATGTTAGGAAAGAAAATAATTTATTTGTAGGTATTACAGTTTATCAAAAATAAACATATGTTTTGAATTATTTGTTTTTATAAGACCAAAGTCACATCACAAGTACTGGTAACACTATCTGTTGGGACTCAAAGAAATTACAGGCTGCCATTGGTGGTCCAAGTATTAATTTGTGCTTCAATTTTATGCACTGGATTCCCAGTCTACTGGTTGAAAAGTCACTTTTTTTATGGTCTGTGACTTTTGATCATATAAGGCCCATTTTCTAACAGAGATGGATTTGTGAACCAGGAACTGCAGTAATTATAATCCACAATTCCTTGTATTATCTTAATGAGCATGCTGATATCTCACCAGCACAGGTTTAAGGATTTTGAGTTTTACACACCTTTTTAGTGAATATTTCCTTAGGAAAGTGAACTATTAGCTTGACCCGCACGGTGAAACTTAAGCCCGGGACCACCATAGAAGTTCCTAACGTGACCCCCTGAACACGTTTTGGGGGTCGTACAAAATTGTATATATATGTGTGTGTGTGTGTGTGTGTGTGTGTGTGTGTGTGTGTTTGCACTCTAGCAGTCACATTTTTTGTCCGATTGACTTCCAATTTGTTAGAGACGTTCCTTTCTGTAATCAGTTGGACAAGTTCGTTGGGTAAAACAATCAGAAAACTCTAAACCCCTTTTTTGGGGATTAATCTTTCAAATTTCGGGTTTTCGGCCCCTAAAAAGGTCAGAAAAGCCCTGGATGTAAAATTAGTGCATATATGAAGATGGGAATTAGTGAGGCAAAAGTTTTAAGCCCTCTCTACTCATTCTAGCATACATATTTACCGAGTTATTAAAGAAAATGTGTTTTGACTAAACACAGTACATTGTTTTATGGGGGTTTTACACTAGAAAAGCCTGTTATTCCTTTGTTAGAGTACTTTTATCATCCCAGCAACCTCACACCTACATTAAAGCCTGTCTGGACCTTCTCCTAACATTATAATGCGCAAAATTGTATTCCCAGCTTTGCAGGTAAATGAAACCAGGGAGCATCAGGACAGCCAAAACATTCTGTTTTCAGATTTTAATAAAAATTGGAATAAATATATGTTATTACACTGATTTTGAGTTTTATAAGTTTTTATGTGGAAATTCACTTCCCTCACGTCAGCGTGCTGCGTGCAAACTCGTTTGAACATTTAAGACCTATTAAGTGGTAACCATTTACTGCAAATCGTTCCTATACAAAATTACTTTGCCGAAGAAATTGTGATTTGATAAATCGTTTTATTATGATTTTGTATAAAACAAGCCATTTATTTATGCTACTTTTTTTAGGTGTGTTAAGACTTATGAAGTATACTTCTGCAGTGGTGAATGTCGTTCTGGTAACTTCAGGAAGATATCAGACAGAATAAACATCATGCTCGCCTATCAGTTCAGAGCTCCTACTGGTAAGATTTTTACTCATGACAAATAAAAAAATAGTTTTTGTATAATCTAGAAGTTTGCATTATGGTTGAGATTTCAGAATAGGGACTTCAAATAAATCAGAATATATACTATATATTTCTCTAAAAGACTCCTTCCTAAAGGATGTACATACGTTATATCATGTTATTTATGTTTAGTCTTCTGTTGGTATTTTCAGATACCATTTATGTGTTACATTGATAGATTTACTACAGATAGATTTTTTTACTGACTCACACACCAACTTACCCATTTTTACTTAGAAGGCAATACGCTGGAGAAGGCAATATCATGGTTGAGTTGACCAGAAATAACCTTCCTCTTCCTACTAGAAGGAATTAATGTTTACTTGTAACAATTGTTAATTATGCCCTTGAAACCTATGATTTGTCATTAAATAGTTCAAAAGGTAAGTAAATATATAACAATTTCCTAATAGATTTGTCTAAAGCAATAAGTTTATAAATTGGTATATTTTTAAATTTTTACATTTGGCTATTTGATTTGATAGATAAATGATCTGTCAAGTCACACCTCTGTCTGTGAATTTAATGTTAAAATAAGTTGGTAGGTGAGTTGACTGAGTGAAAGTTATTCATCACTCACCTGTTTCAAAAATAGGCCCCTAGATAATCGTTGAACAAACGATCACTGGCTTATTGTTCAAGTATATTACTTTACTAGTGTTGAACAAGTTAAAATAAAACTTAAAAACACATTTTATTAGTTTATTAAATTTGTTTATTGAATTTAACTCCAGTAAATCTAAAGCAAAAGGCAGTAATTTAGAACCAAATTTGGCAAAAAAAGAAAGGCTACTAGTACCAAACGTGTTTATACCAGTATAAAAATAAGAGTTTCTTCAATTAGCTATAAAGTAGAGCTAACAGATTAAAAAGAGTATGGATTTTATGAATATGGGTTATTAAACAAATCTTTAATTGGGTATTGCTTTTGTTTTATTAGAACTGTTATACAATTTTAGTTTATTGAAAAATACTGGTTAAAACTTAACTATTAGATGTCCCGTTCGCCACACGGGGATCTAGCAGGCATAGAGCTAAACGTTTTAATAGTTTATGTATATGACAATCATCTGACTCCATAAGATTAACATTGAAGCTTTGAGAGCTCGTAAGGCAAAGTCCCGTGGTCGAAAGTTTAGGGAAACCCCAAAAGGAACATCTACAGTATAAGAGCTTTCGATTGATACCAAATATGTACATAAAATAGTCAGGGCTGTACTCAGCTTTCACGGGCCCCTGGGCAGACCTGGTGGTGTGGGCCCTTGTTGCCTTGTTGCTGGGGCCCGGCCCCCCCCTTGACAGACCCGGGCCCCGAGGCAGATGTCCTCCCCTGAGTGCGGCCCTGAAAATAGTAGTTATAGGGGTCTAAAAACACCAAACAAAATACAAGAAATTATTTTAATAATATAGATACAGCTGTCTGATGAATGAATACAAGTGAATCAGCGATATCCCATGTGGGAGGAAAGGTTGTAGAAGCATGAGATATACCATAGGGCACATGTGTCCTACTCAAGTGTTGAGTATAACTTTAAAATTTCGGGACCCCATAAAGGGTCAGAAAAGCCCCGGATGTAAAATTAATTCATGTACAAAGTAAGCACAACACCAAGGGAAACACTCAAAATGCAATATCAAAACCGATGATTATAAAAGAGGAGTACCAGTGATCAGTTCTTGGCCCAGTGCTTTTTATACTCCTGTCTAATGGCTTGCCTCAATACCTGGAAGCACACTGCACACCACTGATGTATGCAGACGATACCACCTTGCTCCTCTCTGGAAAGAATCCTGAAGATCTGGCCGTAGACTCATTCATTGCACTCAATATGGCCTATCAATTTTGTCATAACAATGATCTGGCGGTAAATACCAACAAAACCAAACAATTGACGTTCGGTAACAAACAAGAAGACATAGAAGCCGTACCTGATGTGAAGGTTGAAGATCATGCCAAATTCCTTGGCATCGATGGGAAAATCTCATAGAACGAACACATAAACACTCTGTCCAGCAAACTAAATACCAGCTTATATGTCCTAAAAAGAATAAAACACACAAGTGATGAAGGTACCACAAAGACCGCCTACCACGCTTTGTTTCAGTCACACTTAACATACGGCCTCGGAGTCTGGGGAGGAACTTCAGTGGGAAACCTAAATCGTATCCTGCTTATTCAAAAGAGAGCTATCCGACTTATAAAAGGCCTCGATTGGAGGGGTGACAGTTGCAGGGAAGCCTTCACACTACTAAGCATTATGACAGTCGCTGCACTTTACATCAGGAAGGTGATTCTATATGTAGACGGGAAACCCCTTCAAAAAGGAATAGACATCCATAGTCATAACACCAGACATGCATCCAGATATCAGCTACCACTTCACTATAGCACACTGTACGAGAAGAAGCCAACATACATCGGCAGGAAACTCCATAATCTGCTTCCAGAGGACATGAGGAGCCAAACAGAGAAAAAACTGAAGACGGCCCTCAGCAAATGGCTAATGAAGAACCCCTTCTACTCCCTGGACGAGTTCCTACGATGGAGGGACATCCTTCCATTGTACTGATTTAAACTGTTGTTTTAAACTTGTATTGACACCATTACAAATCCTGATGTTTTGTGAATAAAGAGTTTTGGATTTGATTTGATTTGATAGTGGCGGATACAGACTGGTTTTGGGGGGTCATGAGTGAAAAAATATAAATTTTCATAATACAATAATCTTTATGCTGAAAACTGGGTAAATTACATGAAGGTCTGAGGTTTTAGGGGGGGCCCATGACCCCCCATGACCTCCCCTCTGTATTTGGGCATGGTATGACTCAGTGACATCATATGAGGCGAAGTGAAAGGACGGTGGCGTCGTCGCCAGCTGACCCCACCGCCTACTTAACCAGGTGATGACAGTACTGCCAATAAAACCGACTGGTAAACTGTTTGCTTGAAACAAACAATCACAACTACCTGTTTGTTATTATTAGTGAATTTCATATGGAAAGTGAACTATTAGCATGACCCGTACGGTGAAACTTAAAGCCCGGGACCACCATAGAAGTTCTAACGTGACCCCTGAATACGTTTTGGGGGGCCATTAAAAATGTTGTATCCTACTAATATTATAAATGTGAAAGTTTGGATGTTTGTTTGGATGTATGTATGAATATTTGAAGTTCCATCATGCATAAACTACTGGACCGATTAAGCTAAAATTTTGCATGAACATAGCTTACATATCACATTAACATATAGGCCTGGTAATGTCCACATCCCAGCTTATGGCTCCAACCCCGGGTCCTGTAAGTTCCAGTGCAAATCTTATGGAAGGATATAATTATTTGGCACTTACGGAAAAGGAAATCAGATGGTAAACTAAACAAAGATTCGATAGTGCTGGTCAGGTTAGTATTTTTAATGTATTTTAATTTGTCGCGAGCGAAGCCGCGGGTAGCAGCTAGTGTATATATATATATATATATATATATATATATATATATATATATATATATACTAGCTGCTACCCGCAATCAGCGACGGCAGATACCCACTTATATATATATATACACACATAAATATATACATGTGTTTGCACTCTAGCAGTCACATTTTTTGTTTGATATACTTAAAATTTGATAGGGACGTTCCTTTATATACTCAGATGGACAAGTTCGTTGGGCAAAACAATCGGAAAACTCTAAACCCCTTTTTTGGGGATTAATCTTTCAAATTTCGGGTTTTCGGCCCCAAAAAAGGTCAGAAAAGCCCCGGATGTAAAATTAATGCATGTACAAAGATGATAATTAGTGAGACGAAACTTTTAAGCCCTCTCTTGTCATTCTAGCATAATTATTTACCAAGTTATTAAAGAAAATATGTATCGACCAAACACAGTACGTTGTCTTATGGGGGTTTTACATTAGAAAAGCCTGTTATTCATGTATTGGTGTACTTTTATCATCCCCAGCAACCTCACGCCTATTTTAAAGCCCGACTGGACCTTCTCCTAACCTAATAATGCGCAAAATTGTATTCCCAGCATTGTAGGTAAATGAAACCAGGAGCATCAGAACAGCCAAAAAATCAATGTTTTCAGATTTCAATAAAAATTGGAATAAATATATGTTTTTACTCTGATTTCGAATGTTAATAGTTTTTATATGGAAATTCACTTCCCTCACGTCAGCGTGCTGCGTGCGAACTCCTTATTAATTTTAATAGGGTTTTATTCTTTAACCCTTTCAGTGCTATGGACCGATATATCGTCTTTTGAATCTGTTATCAATAAACACTGTTACTGCTTCATAAGCGATTGTACCATTAGGCGCTCAGTCTGCAGTCTGAGTCTGACATGTAGTGAAACCTGGTAGACACAAATTGAACTACCTTGTCCAGCGCCTAGTCACTATAATACCAACTGATCCACTGCAGCTGCTAGCCTGACCAGTGGCTGTGCGGTCTAAGGCGTTACCTTCCCGGCCGGGGGTAACACTTGGATCGAGGGTTCGAATCCCGTCACAGTCGGTGGTTTTTATGTGCAACTCATGGAGAGTTCACCTGTCTGTGGCAGAGTTGAAGGGGAAGGCGGACCTTAAGCAAACGGTGGACGGCTCGGGTCCAAGCTGACGGGATGGGTGGATTCTTTGTGAGTTGCACATCTGATCAGGTGTTTTGCTACTTTTTACCTATCCTTTACTGTGTGTGTCCAGCGGAAGCACGTTTTTATTAATTTTAACTGTTCAGGTGTTCAATATATTTAAAAAATCAACAAAACATCACGGATTCAACCACTTCTTTCAGAAGCTTAGCACTCAAAGGGTTAAGCATTAATTTTTCTGTTTTTTTTTTTAACTTGAGTCACCCTAGGTGGTTGCCTAACTTGGCTAATAGGTGTTTCGGCACTAGGCTTTTTATAAAATCCCTGGTTTCAAACATTGCCAGTGTTTAAGGTGGGAAATGTAATCTAAATTTCTTTAAATTTCCATTTATTTTCAAATTGGTGTGTTTTAAAACTACTATTATCTGTTTCCTCCATTTTTCAGATTCACTTTCTATAGAAGGTACTAAAGGAATGTACAAAGTTAGAGTCCGAGACTACTGGGATCAAGTCAGTGATTTCTCCAATGTGCTTCTTTATGGATGAACATAGCCTACATATATTATTATGACAGTGAAAGTATGGAAGGCAAGTTTAAAACCAATACAGTAATACAGACGATAGAACAAGAAGACTGGAGCATCTAAGGTATAAAAGTGAAGCACTCTGGATCACCAAGGTATATAGCTGCCTTTCATTTCTGAGAATATTAATGTGTTACTTTTGTTCAAACTTGAATTACAAAAATAAACATTTTGAAACATATACGCTCATGTTGGATGATTTATAAGAACTGACATTCCTGTAATAAAATATTTTATTTTCTAAAAATCAAAGTTTTTGAGTGCTTATTGGTAGTATTACCACTGTTTATAGCTATTTCAGGGTTGCCAGTGACCGGGAAAACCTGGAAAACCGGGAATTATGCGTGAACTTTGGTGACTGGGAAAAAATGTGTGGATTATGCGGGAATTTTTGGCCGAACCGGGAAATTCAGGTCGTGATCGTCGACGATTGCAAAACGCGTTCTGAATATTAGGCGACATTGGCGATGCGTTCTCGATTGCCAGCGACGTTAGCGATGTGTTCTCGATGATGAAAAGTTAAATGAAGAAAAGTTAAATATGAAACTATGTTTACCATAACTAACCTATTAATAACCTACTTAGGCGCTTAAAAGAAATTAAATGTAGTAGCATAGACTAACTACTGTAGTTATGCGATCTTGATGATCGGCGACATTACCGATGCGTTCACAATGGTCGGTGACATTTGCGATGCGTTCCCGTTGGTCGGCGACGTTAGCGATACGTTCTCGATTTGCCAGCGTCATTAGCGATTCGTTCTCGATGGTCGGTGACGTTTGCGATGCGTTCCCGTTGGTCGGCGACGTTAGCGATACGTTCTCAATTGCCAGCGTCATTAGCGATGCGTTCTCGATGATCGGCGACATTACCGATGCATTCCCGATGGTCGGGGACGTTAGAGATACGTTCCCAATGGTCGGTGACATTAGCGATACGTTCTGATTGTCGGTGACATTTGCGATATGTTCTGGTTGTTCGGCGACGTTAGCGATGCGTTCTCAATTGCCAGCTACAATAGCGATGCGATCTTGATGATCGGCGACATTACCAATGCGTTCACGATGGTCGGTGACGTTAGCGATACGTTCCCGATGGTCGGTGACTTTAGCGATGCATCCCCGATGGTCGGTGACGTTATCCATGTGACTCTTTATGTTAGGAAACTGCAGTCTTGACTATCACCAACATTTTTATTAAGATTAATAAATTAACTTGTATGTTGTTACAAAAAGTGGGTAATAGAAGTGGCTCATTTGTAATTAATTGCGGTCTGGTCAAAATTTTTAATCGTTGATATGGAGCTCAGTTTCTAATATGCAGTTTTTGGAGGCTGGATAATTCGTTAAAGCATAATTAGCTAGGCAGTATATAAGTGGCCAGGGCGGTCGCTTAATAATCTGAGGTTTGTTGTCAGATTGATTCCCAGAAAAAATCATGAAAATGTTTGGAAAGTTCAAAATTGGATCCAGTTGCCATAATAATGATTTCAAAGAAAATGTTTAATCTATAGATAGTAAGTAACAAGGTCAGGGTTTGGGCCCACCCCCTATCAAGAACTTAAAAAAATATGCCTTTGTCTTCTATAGAAACACAAAAAAAGTTTATATACTATTTTTTTATTCTTATATAATGGATAGTATATTGCCAAAGTTAAATGGAATTTTATATAATTAGGTGTATCTGTTGACATAATTTCCCCCTCATATAAATTAAAATATTGTAATGTTTTTTATATATAGAGAAAAATAAAGTTCATTAATACAAATAATTGGCCCAGCCTATATACCCATTTTTTGTAGAAAGCTTAACAAAATATGAGATGTAAATTTAACAATACAAAATTATAATATATTTTGTGAAAAGTTATACTGTAATTGTTTGTTAAAATAGCACTTTTATTTATATTCTAAATAGTTATAGGTGTCGAAAATACATATAAAATGCCGCACGATTTTACCTGTAATTTTGATATTTTTACCTGGAAAACCTGGAATTATGCATGAATTTTGAAATGCAACTTTGGTGGCAACCCTGCTAGCTTTATTCTAAAACTAAATGAGATATAACCATTTAATAAAGTATTTAATAAAATAATAAAAAGAAAAATTTAAAAAAATCTGTTATAACTCACTGGAATCATTACATACAAATCAAATTGTGTGGGAAACAAAAGCAATTCACTAAGATATATTTGAAATTTGTATTTAACTAAATATATAAAATCAATCAATCAATCAATCAATCAATCATATTTATTCATAAAATTGTACATGGTACAAGAATAGTGTCGTTTCTAATCTAATAAAGAAATTATAATAAATAGTTCACTTCTGTATAGATAATCACAAAAAAACTGCACCCAAACGATCACTCACGCCGTTACTCAAACTAAGAGGTACTGGAATCGTGCACTTAAGGCCAATGCAGAGCGTCAAGTTGCTGACGTCGCACATTCCTGCTGATATCAACGCCCGGCCGGGCCCGTGGGAGCGTCTAAGTTAAGATTAGCTTGGAGCAAATATCCTAGCGTCTGGTGGTTTATTTAATATTTTGTACCAGCCAACTCTTCAAAATGAAATAATAAATGAAATAATTGAAATAATGTTAAGATCACCGTTCCTCCTTCCAATTATGGATTTTAGTGACGGTAGAAATTTAATGATTAGGAACGGTAAACTGTAATTATTTAATTACAGTGTCGTATTAATGGCTTTTAACAGTCTAGGGATTTTGGGCCGTCACATATAAAATAGTTTAAAATAGTTTAGAGCTGGTGGATCAGTTGTGCCTAATTTTTTAAAACTCTTCTAAAGAGTAAAGAGGAATGCTCAACAAGTAATCTCTTAGTTGTTTTTTAAAATTGATCATATCAACCTCCTCAATGAATTTCCAAGGGAGGTGATAAAGAAACTTGGTACCTAGGAAAACGGTTTTCTTTTAAAAAAACTCTAAATTGTGTTTTTCCACTCTACGATTTGGGCGGGTATTGTAGGAATGAGTGTTATTTTGTAACATTGGGTTAAAAATCTGTTTTACATAGTTAACTGTTTCAAGGATAATTAACCCATAAACAGTCAAAATGCCCAGCTCTGCAAATATTTCCTTCACAGAACCTGTAGCTTTTAACTTTAGCATGACTCTAATTGCTCTTTTTTGTTGAATAAGTAATTTGTCCAAATTCTTATTTGATGTTGCCCCATAAATGCCAATTCCATAAGACATATGAGAATGCATCGTAGAAAAATATATTGTTTTTAAAGTTTCCAAACTACAAAGTCATGACATTTGTTTAGAGCAAAGATGCCGGAGGAAATTCTACCAACTACATGAGTGACATGATTATCCCAGCTCAAATTTGCCCGCTATGGTGAAGCCGCACGGGTTTTCACTTGGGGCCGGTCTTACACTCTGTCACCCCTTCGGTAGTAACGGATCTTCCGACGTAAGGTCAAATACTATCAAAAGAAAATTTAACAAAGTTATCCTAACACACCCTTTCCCAATTTACAGTGCCTACTCTAATTAACTCGTCAACACATGTCAAAATAGCAAATTAACATATTGACACCGAGAATCAACAAAAAAACACTTTTCGCCAATCCAGTGATTATTCATAAATTCTGGTGGTACTCCACCCACTATCAGCCGAAGCCTCAAAACAACTTGAAAATTACCAATAATAAATCACATAAACAATCGAATAATCAATACGGTACAATGCATTATTAACTAATCTTTAACACAAACTCACGTTCAGTAGGCCTGGTAGCGGCACAACAATGTCTTCCTGACAGGGTCCGGAAAATCCCTCAGCAAGGCATTTTGCAGTACTATTGACTGATTATACACTAACTATACGTAAATTTTTCTTTTTCTTTAAATTTTGAAAAATCATTCAGGCTGGATCCCGGGTGCCTACAGTCCAGTCAGGGAGTTGAAAGGAAGGGGGTATTAGGGGGGTGGGGAGTGCTAGCATTACCTTCCTGTGGACACCAGGTTGGGCCAGTGAAAACATTATCCTTCTTGGGATATGCTATTGGCGTTAGTTGAATTGTACCAAAGAATAATAATTCAAAAAAATAAATTGTCATTACCAGCCTAAATCCAATACACAATTACCAAAAAAGGAATTACACTACAACACATATCAACATCACAGATAAAAACATCAATAACACAATAATCGGAGGGGGATCCCCAGTCCTTTCGCCATCGCGTCCTCGCGGAGACAAGTCCAAAGGTACTCGCTTCTTCACAGCATGGTACGCGACTTCTTGATCGCGGTCGAAAGTCTATGTTTCTCAAATAATTTTCACTTACTTAAAGTGTCCCGGTCGGTAAGTCACTCCTCGTCACATCTTACCGCACGGTCAGCCTAACTTTAGCTGCACTCGTGGAACTGTCGTGCTCTGCTTCCGATGCACGATCTGCTACCAATTCGACAGGAGGGTACCATCTCTCCGAGGTTCTGAAGTGGCGACTCTGTCTGCACAGCCTGCGGGCGCTGTACACGGCCTCCCAGGGTGACACGGAGCAGGTCGGCAACTCGAACTCTCCATCTCAAACCTACAAAGACAACTGTGATTATCACAATAACAAAATGGCCGCCCCACATCACCTACTCAACCATGTGGGTGCCAGCATAATGGACTCTAAGGTGCTGGAAAGTACTCTCCAAAGAATACCCCTTTACGCTTAGGTGCCAAGCTGATCATCTAGTCCCTGCAGGACCTTCAAGGTGGCATTCACATCGATATTCGTCTACTTGGTCTCTTCGTCAGAGAGCATCGACCTCAAATCAAGAACAAAACTTTACTCATCTCACCGACATGAGTGTTGCTGCCGTGTATACGGGCAGGCACCTTGAACTCATCACTAACAACGTCCCATGTTATTACGCCTCGGAGATCACTCCAACTCCACTCAACTGCATGGTGGTCAGGTTGATCTTTCCGCCATCCTCATAACAGTTCAGAGTTACCTTACAGGGCTCTGAAGCACTATGCACCTATTAACCTCGGGAAAAACCATTTTTCCACAGTCGCTGGAATACATGGGGCTGCCGATAAATCGGGCAGGCACCCGATCCGCCAGTGATCGAATCACACCGATCACTTCAGTCTCTTCAACAGAGAGCATATGACTTAGAAAAGTCAGAAATCACAACTTCACATTCCGGTCCGACATGAGTGTACTGCTACCATTTGCACCGGCAGGCAATATTGGACTCATCACTAGTAACAACCCCTCTATACGGGTCAAACACATCACGTTAAACATCGACCACAAATCAAGAACCAGGACCCAAGTTACCTGTCCTACATGAGTATACTGCTGCCGTTTGCAAGGGCAGGCAATATTGGACTCATCAGTGGCTACGACACATACATTCATTTGTTTTTTTTTCCTTGAGGGAGGCCCATTCAACGTCATAATTTCAATGGGGCATTTCCCCCAAAACAAAACTCAAACAGACTACAAAAACAGGCCCAGAAGACCATCGGCTGGTTTACTCGTACCATCCCTTTAGTAAACACACAACCATCAACCTCCGCTTTGCCGGCTGTACAGGCGAATTGTGCTGCCTGCACAGGCTGGGCTTTTTACAGAACAGCTTGCCATAGCACAAGCAAAACATAATTTACTCCCCATTCCCGTTGGCTTTGATTAGTTTTTCGTTCTCTTCACGGTCTGGCCAAGAATAGCAAGCATATTCCTAGAGCAGAGCACACATTTTAAAATTCTATTTAAAAAAACAAATATCCATAATGTGATTCCTAAACACTAGTACATCAGTATACTTAGGTGGTAACACTTGTCCACATCAGCATGATCCATTCAGTAATGGTTACGAATGCACTCCCTCGGCAACTCCACAGCGAGGAAGACCCTCCGGTGTCCCAATCCACAGGGACAGCACAAGAATGGCCTAGAATTATAACTTTCCTGTATAACAAACGGAACAGGTTATCCAGTGAACACATGTTATCACAAGTTAGAGCACAAACCATTAATAACAACAAACTTCCTACGAAGAATCACTTATCACTAACTTCACCGACCTTATATTTTAAATATAAGGGAAGCTAACTGGACTCTTTATGTAAATTTCGAACAAAGGGTAAATGGACTAAATCATAAATCATCGTATTTACTCCTAATCTCTGGTTCATTATCTAATTCATCACACTGCAAATGGGAGCTCTGGCTTCACAATGCTCAGTCCCAGATGAGGGGGTAAAGTATTAGACACTTTAAATATTACATCGGCAAATAATTTCTGTTCATGTTCGGAGTACTGATAATAAAACAGATGCAGCCATACAATATGGGACAGACTGCATGCAAAAAAAAAAAAAATTAAACTTCTCAAACTATCAAACTAGGCAATTTGACACTCACGATTTCAAACTGTAAAAATAAAAAATTTGATCATTGTTTACGAAGCACCGATCTGCAACAGTATTTAAAGCTATCTGCAGATCCTAAAACTGAACACAAATACGCATCACAATTTACTGGATTCAACTCAAAGCTTTATCAGTTCCAATTTAAGTTACTTGTTTTTTTCCACCTACTCCTTTTATGGCTGTTAACTAAATTCACACACACAGAAAGAGGTATACTAAATATCTTCACATTGCTGATTATCTTACATAAAAAAATATAAAGTCCGGTACCAAAAACAAACAGTACCACTGCTCTACTGACTGTCATGTTCAGTTGGCCCAAAACCAGGAACCAGAACCAAACAATGAGCACAGTATAGCTCAGTTCCAAAAAAACCAATACAGCAACCAAACTGCGATTTGATTTTCTACTCTATGCTATTTTGTCTCACATAATTTTGAGGGAGAGCAAAACAACCTTTTTTTTCAAAACTGCAAACAAAAGGTTAAATAATTGATTTATTGCCCCTTCACAACCGTTACCGGAGGTTACTGCCCGTTAGTTCTCTCAACATTAAAATTACTGGTTCCACAGGTGTAGAACCCTCAATAACCCCCTACTGATGAGAGCTTCTGAAATAAATAAAATTCGCCCAGTCCCATTTATAATTTCCAATACTTTACTGAAGCAGTCATCAGAGGCTCACACGCCTAAGTCCACACGTTGTTTTGTTTCTAAGAAATTTTTTAGAAAAATTCAAAGTCCCAACTTTAAGTTCAATAAAGTACACTAAAACAACAGAACGCGATTACTCTAAGTCCCAACACGGTGAATTACTCAATTAAAATCACCAATTTAATTTCCAAAAGATCACAAGTCGTTTGTAGTATTCAGTGAAATTTTGAAAAATCCGGCTAAGTCCTTAGCTCAAAATACACAATAAATTTCGAAAATAACTGTCGAACGCCCATTTCCCCACTACTATGATGGTCCACATCGATTATTTCTAAGTCCCGATTTATTTCAATAAATGTCACAGAACTCCTATTTCCCCACTACTAACGCTTTGTTTCGTCAAACATTTTCAAAGTTCTGATTTACTTAATTTCTTTGGTAAATAAAAATGCACTGGTATCCTTTGACCTGACAATGGAGATAGGCCAGAAAATTGACACAGTTTATAAGTGTCAAATCATTAATTTTTATTAATTTGTAACAATAAAATTTTTCAATTACTTGATTTTAAATTATTGGCCTATTTCCAATGACGCCCAGATTTTTTCCAATGCATTTATAGATTTACCACTTAAATATATGACCCAGAGTTAATCACACATGCAAATAAACTTAGGGTAATTTTAGGGTAATTTATAAAGCATTTATTCTAAGGTTAATATAATTAATAAATCCTACAAACACTCGTTCTTAAACAAAACAATGTTAAACCACTAAATACAAATATAACACTTCAGGAATGATTATTACATCTACTAACTGCAACAAGTGTGGGACTCCGTTTAGATTAATCTATTCAGACATCTGTTTACAAACACAGGCAACCATTTATGCCTTCTCAATTAATTACGGCGTCACTACTCTATGCGCCACAGCCTTGTTACGATAATTGTCGCCCAAGTCTCGCTTCGGACAATTCGGATTAATTACAATATAATATTTCTTCAATTTAATTCCCAAATAAGTTATAATTTCATTTTAATGTCGTCCTCTCCCTGTTCCCCGATGAGTTGCAATTAAACTCGCTTATTTGCACTTCAATCAAACTGAAGTGGCAAATCGGCAAATCAAATATGGCGGATTAATCCGAACGCAACAGAGAAGCCTTGCTAAGATTGCAATTGGCGGCTCCAAGCTTCCTTCCACAATTAATATTCCAAGTCACTTTACCTGTAAATCAGACCTCCTTAGTCACAGGTAATACTTAAAATCAACTCTACCTTTATTATTTATCAATATCTATTACTGCTAGAGCTTAAAAGAAACTCTGATAGCCCAAAAATTTCGATTTACTACGCCTCCTCAAACAATAACGGCACTTGGCATGCATACAAACAAGGAATAAAGATGGCGGTGGTATGAATGAGGGCGTTGTCACAATGACTCACAGAGAATGCGCGTTGAATGATGGAAGTGGACGGGGAAGTGACGCTATGACAACGTGGTTAATGGCCGCCTCAAATCTTCGTCATAATTATCATAATTACTTTGAAATTCTCTAATAATTCGAAAAATGCATATTTCTTTACGGGAGTTGCGCTAAAATGAGTTTAATTTATTGCTTTACAAGATTAAGCGGTTACCTACTGTTAAAACGACATATATAAAATTAAACAAGATTGCACCAATTAATTAAAATAAATTTACTTACCAAAATCCATTCTCCGTCCGTGGGATTCTTCAGAGTGTATTCTCGCAACACAACACCCACCTGACACCAGTTGTACCACAAAGGCCGATATTTCGGGATTTCAATATAATAATAATGCCGGTTGGGAAACAAAATTACTATTTATTAAAATTTACAACAACTGATCTAACCAATTAAACTTCTTTAACAATAGGTAAATCCGCGGTTAAAAATACAATAATTAAGGTTACATTGAATTTAGAAAGAAAACACCAATTAATAATTTAGCAGGGAGAGGCGACGCGACGCGTGTTAATTACATCGTCACATCTTAGGGACTGGGGGGGAGGCTCTTGTCTCCTCCGCCGATGCTGAAGCTCAACCAGCCAATCAGAAACAGTTTCGCACGTGACGTCACGGGAAAACTTCATTGACAAGTGCTGCAGCCAAACGATCACTCACGCCGTTACTCAAACTAAGAGGTACTGGAATCGTGCACTTAAGGCCAATGCAGAGCGTCAAGTTGCTGACGTCGCACATTCCTGCTGATATCAACGCCCGGCCGGGCCCGTGGGAGCGTCTAAGTTGAGATTAGCTTGGAGCAAATATCCTAGCGTCTGGTGGTTTATTTAATATTTTGTACCAGCCAACTCTTCAAAATGAAATAATAAATGAAATAATTGAAATAATGTTAAGATCACCGTTCCTCCTTCCAATTATGGATTTTAGTGACGGTAGAAATTTAATGATTAGGAACGGTAAACTGTAATTATTTAATTACAGTGTCGTATTAATGGCTTTTAACAGTCTAGGGATTTTGGGCCGTCACATATAAAATAGTTTAAAATAGTTTAGAGCTGGTGGATCAGTTGTGCCTAATTTTTTAAAACTCTTCTAAAGAGTAAAGAGGAATGCTCAACAAGTAATCTCTTAGTTGTTTTTTAAAATTGATCATATCAACCTCCTCAATGAATTTCCAAGGGAGGTGATAAAGAAACTTGGTACCTAGGAAAACGGTTTTCTTTTAAAAAAATTCTAAATTGTGTTTTTCCACTCTACGATTTGGGCGGGTATTGTAGGAATGAGTGTTATTTTGTAACATTGGGTTAAAAATCTGTTTTACATAGTTAACTGTTTCAAGGATAATTAACCCATAAACAGTCAAAATGCCCAGCTCTGCAAATATTTCCTTCACAGAACCTGTAGCTTTTAACTTTAGCATGACTCTAATTGCTCTTTTTTGTTGAATAAGTAATTTGTCCAAATTCTTATTTGATGTTGCCCCATAAATGCCAATTCCATAAGACATATGAGAATGCATCGTAGAAAAATATATTGTTTTTAAAGTTTCCAAACTACAAAGTCATGACATTTGTTTAGAGCAAAGATGCCGGAGGAAATTCTACCAACTACATGAGTGACATGATTATCCCAGCTCAAATTTTCATCAGTTATTAGCCCCAAAAATGTTGTGCTTTGAACTTTATCCAGAGAATCTTCATCTATGTAAATGTTAGGTGAAATTTGGTTTTTTGATTTTTTGGTAGAGGAGATAAATTTTGATTTGCTGGAATTTAAAAGAAGATTTTTGCTGTTAAAAAAGTCTTTGATCATAGCTAATCCCAAAAAAAGATGAAACTTCAATCCTTTCCATTGACTGCCCTGAAAAAAGAACGTTTGAGTCATCAGCATATAAACATACAGAGCTGCTTCCCTCTTGCAAGGAAGTAAGAACCATTGGAAGACCCTTTATGTAACACAGGAAAAGCAATGGGCCCAGAATGATCCTTGTGGGACACCATGTTTTATTGTTTGTAATTTTTAGCAAAATTTGTTTACATATTTATTGTTAGATTTAGATGCAAAACTTTTTGGAATGTGCTCTAATTCAACATATTGCTGTCTATTTGTTAAATATGATTTAAACCATGCAATTTCTTTACCTTTTACCCCAAGATTACTCAAAAGTTGTAATCAATTTACTTTTGGGATACACTGTCAAAAGCTCGTGACAGATCAAGGAAAATGCCAATCACTTTTTCTCTTTTGTCTACAGCATCAATAATTGATTTAGTAAAATCAACACCTGCTGTCACTGTAGATTTTCCTCCTCTAAAACCATGCTGCTCTCTTTCCAATATGTTGTTAATTTCCAAATAATTAGAAAATTGGTTATAGACTACTCTCTCAAATATTTTAGAAAAAACTGGGAGCAAGGAAATGGAACGATAACATGATGGGTCAGTACGGTCCCATTTCTTAAACTTTGGCAATTTTTAACTTATCGGGGAAAATTCCGGTTATGAGAGAGGAATTAATTACATGAGTAATGGGTTCTAAAATATACGGAAGTGATTTCTGAATTATATCTATAGGGATTTCATCATAGCCCTGAGGAAAACTTGTTTTTATTGAAAGAATTATTTGTTTCATTTCAAGCTGAGAAATTTGCTCAAATTGAAAAACCAAGTTGTTTGAAGAAAGTGTTATCCTATTAAATAATGAGTCATCTAGAATGTTTGGAAAGATCAACTGATCCACAGCTGTTACAAAGAATGTACTTAAGGTGTCACTTACATCCTTAGGGTTACTAATAATATTGCCACACTTTTTGACTGCGATATTACTTTTTAAATTTGTTTGATCTTTTATCTCAGACTTAATTACATCCCAAGTCATTTTAGTTTTATTTGCAGAAGACTGGATTTTTTCATCAAAAAGTTTTCTTTATTTACTATACGTAACATTTTTTAATTTTTTCTTATTTTCTTTTAATTTTAGTCTCAAACCATTATCTTTTGACTCCCTACAACATTTCTCAAGAAATAGTATTTCTTATTTCATTAAACATATTTCTTTATCCATCCAAATATTGCCAAAACCTTTATTATAAGTAACATGCATTTTAGGAAAATTAGAATTAAAGTAATACAAAAAAGTTGAGATAAATACATCATACTTTAGATCTAAAGTGTTTGTATTAAATAATTTGGCCCAAGATTCGTTTGCCAAGTCCTTTAAAAACAGATTAATATTTCCCTCATTGAATTTTCTACTATATTTTTTCAAAATGACTTTAGAATAATTTACAATATTGGGGATTTCCAATATTTGGCCGTCATGGTCAGATACCATTGTAATTAAGCCTGTTACTGCTGGTTCTCTTTTACTGATATTTGTTAAAAAATTATCTATGGCTGACTGTATTGTGTTTGTTACTCTTGTAGGAAAGTTTACCAAATATTTCAAATTGAACATTTTTAGAATAATTCTAAATTTAAAGTAACAGGAATCTTTGTCCAACACATTAATATTAAAGTCACCAGTAATTATCATATTTTCATATTTTTGAGTTAAAATACTGCACAAAGTTTCAAATTTATGGAGGAATGAATCGAATTAGCTAATTTTCGGTGATCTGTACAGGCAAACTAATATGAATAGACAATTTTTTACAGTAATTAACGAGAGACAGCACTCAAACTTTTTTTCAGTTAAAAGATTACCAATAGCTGGAATTGAAATTTGTTTACTGTTGATGTTATTCCGTACAAAAATCAATACTCCACCACCAATGTGTTTTGAACGAGTTTAATATGAACATTTTTTGAAATTTGGTATATGAACAAAATCTATACCATTTTCTCTTAATTTGTGTTCTGAAATTGCTACAATATATGGACCGATATCATTTATATTAGTGATGGTCAAAACCAGAAATTTTGATTCTCGAAACCGAAACCGAAACTTACAAAATCGAATCTCGAATCTCGAAACTCAAATCGCGAAACCCTATTTACTTGCCTGGGTCTGGTTAGGAAAAATAAATCCAGAAAAATTAATTAAAACTAATTATATATTTTGGTTAGAGTTGTTCTTTCAGAAATAAAAAATCAATAATCCAAAAAAGGTGAAGGTAGACAACCGATGACAGTAGGCTTTTGACCTTTGCATTATTGATCGAAACACGGGCGTGATTTCTGTTAAAAAAACAACAATAAAGACACAACAAATCTCAGCAGTTTCGAGTTTTGATTCTCGAAACTCACCGATCGAATCTCGAAACCGAAACTTTTCCAAAGTTTTGGTGGTTTTGAGATTCAAGTTTTGGTTTTGACACATCACTAATTTATATGTATTTGTAATACATATCTCTGGTGAGATAATTGTGTTTATCCCCCAGCCTAGGTATCATGTTAGCATTTGAAAGTTTTTTGCATGTAATATCATATGGTATATATAAAGACTGTAAACCGTCATAATACCCATTGGTGGAAAGTGATCTCGAACAGAAGTGTCCCAGTTTAAGTTTAATATAATTCGTTTCGCCCTTTTTTGGAGTATAAGTATTCTGTCTAAGTTATGCTTTGATGTACTACCATATAAACTTATCCCAAACGCTATGGGTGATTAAATGAGGGCAAAATACATCATTTTTAATGTATCTATAGAGCAAAATTTTGACATTCTGTTGATAGCGTACAATCCCGTAGTTATTTTGTCAATAACGTGATCAACATGTAAATTCCATGAAAGATTTTGATCTAGAATCAAACCCAAAAACTTTGTGGAGTTACTTTTTGAATAGGGGAAAGTGGGGGAATTGTGCACACCTAAGGGGGAAAAGTTTTTCCCGCAAATTCCTTTGACAAAAATTACCAATACACATGTAAAACCCTTTGGTATATATCAATGATGATTGACAAAAAATACCATTATGATGTTCATTAAGATGAGTTACATATATATAATTTTATAACAATATGCACTTGCGCACGATTCCCCCTACCTGTAGGGTAATTGTGCTCATGTAGTTGGGTAATGGTGCGCAGGGACGAATGGGTAGGAATAATTAGAAGAAATGTGTTTCATCAAAACTCAATATTTATTTTACATGTTGGAAAATCTTATAGCTAAACAATACTTTCTGTATGGTTTAGTATTTACTTAAAACACTTCTTTTATTTTAAATCCTAACATGGTTTTATGGGTTAAGGCAAAAATAACACACATAATTCTCTGCTGAGTCTGCTCCTGAGCAGTCTGCATGGCTCCAGGACGAACAGTTCACGCACCTGTACCACAGTTCACGGTCTTTACCAATGTCACCACAAATATTGCAAACATCACTTGAACATTTTTCCACAGACAAAGGCAATAGGTCCTTATCAAAATCGTCAAACTCGTCATCTTGACACAGTGTTTTCGGGTCCATGTCTTATTCTTCAGATGAATCATGGTGTTTTATCTTCCTTTTAGGTTTTGTTGGTTTATTATTGTTCATTTTATTCTTCTCATTGTCGAACCCCAAACAACGTGCAGCTTTTTTCATCTCCCTTTCTTTTCTCTTTATTTCATTGGCCTTTCTTTTTTCCTCTGCCACTTCTAATTTCACTTTCATAGGCGTGCTTGTTATTATCTCCGAGTGTTGCTTTGCATGTGCCTTGGCTTTTCCTGGCTTCAGCACTTTCTTTGGAATTGGGGCAAAAGACAAAAAGGAACTGTCCTTAGACGTAGAGGGGATGGGGTCAGCATATAGGTCGGCTAAGTTACTTTGGTTTGATGTTTTTGTTGCATCATTTCCAGATGGGCCATCATCCGTCTCATTTGTATTGTTTGAGTTTTTGGGACATTGGTTTGGGGTCGCAGCAGCAGCAGAAACGTCTACCATCTCAACAGCAATGTTCTTATCACTGGCTTCATGTTGTGCAGCAGCAAAATCATCCTCAACAAATTTGTCAGCGTCAAAGGGATAGATTCGTGCTGATTTGAAACCCGAAACTGCATTGCTCATTTTTACTACCTGTTAAAAGCCTTATTTAAAAGCTCTGCTACATCATATTCAGTTATCTTTGTATGACCAGTGGTTGTCAAGTAGAAATCACACGCTCTATAAAAGACATTTTTGAGCGGGCTGAAAAATGTGAGGTCTAGGGGTTGAAGCCTATGCAAAGTGTACGGCGGGAGTGACACGATGTGAATGAAATTGCTTTTGCAGAACTTATAAATCTCAATAGACACATGACTACTGTGATTATCCAGGATTAGCAAAACTGGAGAATCTTTGGTTGGATGAACATGATCCTTGAAGTGAGACAGCCACTTTATGAAAATGTCATTATTGCTCCATCCATTTGGAGAGCTGGCGTAAAGAGTGCCGGGTGGCCCGTTTCTTTCAAGGAGTGGTGTCATTCTGGTGCGAGGGTAAATCAGCATTGGTGAAAGGAAATACCCAGAAGCGCTCATTGCGAAAATGATCGTTCTTTCACGCTCCTATTCATTGTCACTCCTAGTCCTTGTTCATGATTGAAATAATGAGAAATATTATGTTCCTCTGCATAGTTAAACACCAGCTGACGCAACTGCTTTTGAGTTATGCCATAAAATAATTTGTACAGCTTTAAAATATATTCCGCTAAATCTTGCTCAATCTCCGGTGAAAATATTGCCTTTCGTCCAATCTGTGGAAATTGTGGCTGATTCAATAGCATCTGCTTCCTTAAAGTAGACTCAGGAATACCAAATGACCTCCCTACCTCCCTGGTCTTCCTTCTTTCTTTAATCGCTTTAAGAGCTTGTGATAGTGTTTCCTTACTATAAGATGCTTTTTCGGTTTTCCTTATATATATTTTTGGCATCTGTAAACAAGAATGTAAAAAGTAAAATTAATATCAGTTCTTTCCATATAACTACATGGTGGGGAATCATGCGCACCGCTGCACACCATTACCCGATTGCGCATTGGAAAGGATTTTAGTTTCCTACTTACTACCTTATGAAGGGCTGAAATGATAAACAAATTGAACCAAACTACAAAGCAAAGACTACCATTAATTGTAATACTAAGTGAGTCTTAAATAAACTAAAGATCTACCCTTACCTTGTTATTTTCTCGGGCACAAAGATAACATCACATGCAACACATTTGACGTTTGGTCCCACATAACCTCAAAAGTTGAAGTAGCGGAAACCACGCGGTTGCGTATTAGTTCACGAGTCTCCCGCTTGGCTGCAGCACCTACTAGAGCCTCTCGTCTTGTTTAATTTATTTAAAAAATGATGCGCACGATTACCCTACTCTCCCCTACGTTTATTATTTAAATTAATTACTAGATTAATTGGATTTCTATTTTTGCCTGCGCTGTAAAAATCATGAAGTTACTTTTATTTGTATTTAATAATAGCTGATGATAATTTAGATAAACATTTAGAGGACTCGAGTTATAAATTATTTAACAATGAGTCACTAGCTTTTAAACTGGCATCATCCGCATCAAGGAATAATTCAGTAGAAGGGCTGTCTGATATTATTCGTGGCAGGCTCTTTATGTAGCAAAGGAATAAAAGAGGTCCTAATATTGAACCTTGCGGAACACCATGTTGAATCACTGCAATATGTGAACGACTGGAGACTTGATGATTATTTTGCAAGTGTTTTATCTCAACAAATTGTGATCTATGTCTACGTGTTAAATATGAATCAAACCATTTCAAAGTGACGTCGTCAATTCCTAAATTTTTTATTTGATTCAATAGCATCTTATGGGACACACTGTCAATATTCCAACAGATTTTTCTCCTTTATCAACAGAATTTATAACTGAATCAATAAAATCGAAGGCAGCAGTTATAACAGATTTGCCGGGTCTAAAGCCGTATTGCTCTTTGTCATGTAAAAGATGTGTTTATAAATATGTAGATAACTGGTTATGAACAGTTTTAGCGAATTTCCCCTATAGGGAAGAAGCTATTACCGTAGGTGGCATGGTAAAGCCCAAAACCGTTATAACTTTTAATTTTGAGATTCCCAGATGCCAAAAACACCATTCGTTCAATTATATATATATATATATATATATATATATATATATATATATATATATATATATAAAACGTAATGCATACGGATTTATTGCTGCAAATTGTTACGCAAATGAAGATATTGCTACCTGCCAGGTAGCAATTTCATGGTAGCAATAAGTCCGGTTTGTGAGCTACGCATCAACCGTTATTGCGCCGTAGTTCCACAAACGGATTTAGTGCTGCAGTATAAGTTTATACCGGAAACCGACTTATTGCTGCGTTGACTACATTATAGATGGCAACTACAGCGGTTAGACAACATTATAAAACCAAAACCCACTATGAAAATTTAGATCTGGTATCATTTATTAATCTTAAGTCTTATTATGGATCTATTGCGACATCGCGGTATCATAATGAATCTCAACTACCACTTTAGGTTCAAATAAATTTCAAAGAAACCCGTTATGATTTTCACGCCAAATATATTCCAGTACACGATGTAACGGTAGGCCTGTGGTACACGTGCTTGTATCGTACATAATGAAGGGGTTTACTTCTAAAGAACTTGTGTTTAGATCAATGAGGAATACCGAAACTGGTATATCCGATATTATAAGAAAACTAGATTTGCTATAGAGTAATTATAATGTATACCAAGAATGTAATAACATGCTAAAATTAAAATCGGAACAGAACCTCGAGAGCATAATTTTTATATACGGAAAATAATACATTAATTATATTTTCAAATATTCCTAGATTTTTGAGAAAATGATGGGATTACATTTTTGTTTTAAAATTCTACTGCCCGTAGGACTTGTCAGGTACGGGTTACTTTAATATACACTCTAAATTGTTTCATAAAAAGAGATAAATTTTTATTCTTTTCTTTGTTTGCCCCTTAAGCGTTAATTTAACGTAACTCTGACTGCGATGAAACTTTGCACGGGCAATAGTATTAACTGTACCCTTAGCGATTTAGATAGTTAAGAATATTGGTAATGTACAGAGTAACAGCTAACCTTATTCTAGGGGTGGGCGAGTAGTGTTTTTTTTTAATCGAGTCGAGTTGAGTATTGAACCAAACTACTCCAGTATAGAGTCTAGTAGTTCTTTAAAAAGTAAACAAATTATTTTTTGTATTAAAAACTTTTTTTACGGGATGAGTCGATTCCAATTGTCGAGAATCGATGGTCCAAAGTCGATTCTGGTTCTATCGATTCCAGGCCTTCGGTACAAAAAAACAACAGCGTGAGTAAAGAAACAGAAGAGACTAGCGTACCTGGCGCACAAAATCGTGCGCTGTCAAGGAGAAACTCTGTCCACCAATGCATGTAGGCAGTTAATCTTAAGAGTTGCTATTTAAAAAAATCAAGTTAATTCAATAATGATCAAAATTACTTTATTAATAAACCTTATAAAATTTCTCTATAAACAATATTGCGAGTGTAAATACGGTTGTCTCGACGAAGTTGGCCTTGGTGTTCTCCATCTTTTATGTAGACTTTAAGTCCATCAAATGATCGGGCTCTACTTACTGCGACATACAATTGGCCGTGACCAAACACCGTTTCTGGGAGAACTACTCCAACCTTACCCAAAGATTGGCCCTGTGCTTTGTTTATGGTCATAGCAAATGCCACAATTATCGGGAACTGTGTGCGCTGGAGACTAAACGGTAACAGGGTATCGGATGAGCGCATATGTATTCGTAGTATAAGGATTCTTCTATTTGTTTGAGCTCCAGTCAATACTTCACAGTCAATTGAATTACGATGCAATCTCTTGACTCTCATCCTTGTTCCGTTAATTAGACCTTTTGCTGTATCAAGATTATGAATCAACGTAACCACGGCGTTCTCCTTCAACTTGAGTTCATTAGCCGGAAGTCCGCTAATTGATAAACTATTCAAGAAAAGTTTGTCGGCCTCCTCCTCTTGGCCGTCCTGGTCGACGTCTTATAGTCTCCATTATGTCGAACGTTTTTTTTGTTATGTTTTGATTTTGTGCAAATAAAAACTGGTGTTTTGTTGGCAGCTGTACGTTCAATAACCATTTTTCAGGGTCAGATTTTATTTGTTTAACCACTTCCTTAAATAAACAGCTGATTTCTCGATCGTTGGTTTGTAACTGCAGTAGTGGAGAAACAGCAAAGAGACCCCAGAATCGGCGCTTTTTTCCCATGTTATTCTTATGGGGATCAGTTTTTGAGCCGACGCCCGATCCTACCCTACACAAATTTTCTTTTTGGCCCCTGCCTTATTTTCCCCCATTTAAAATTTGCATTAATTTTAATACATCCTTTGCAGAAATCCACGAATTCAAAAATAACTCCACACTAAATAAACAACACATGTAAACAACTTAGAAGTTATTGTGCAGTAGAGGGTAAAGGAGAAAGAGGCCCCACAATCGGCGCTTTTTCCCCATGTTATTCTTATGGGGAGCCGTTTTTGCACCGACGCCAGCTCCCGCCTATAGAGCTCCCGCCCGCTGGCCTATATTAAATATACCCCTGTCTATATTAAATATATTGTCCCCATCCCCATCCCTCCTCTATATTTTTAAAAATTAATTTTCAAATTCAGGCTAAAAAACTATCTTTGGTGTTTACTGTCCGATTTGTCTGCAATTTGGATATGTTATTGTCCTAGGCAAGTGTTTTAATAAATTTCACTTACATTTCCCAAATTCACTATTACGGTCAAAAATATTTTTGAAAAATACTGCCAATTGCCAACTTCTTTATTTACTGTCCGATTTGTCTTCAATTTGGATATGTTATTTTCCTAGGCAAGTGTTTTAATAAATTTCACTTACATTTCCCAAATTCACCATTACAGTCAAATTAAAAATATTTTGGAAAAATACCGCCAATTGCCAACTTCTTTATTTACTGTCCGATTTGTTTAAAATTTAGATATGTTATTGTTATAGGCAAGTGTTTTAATAAATTCCACCTACATATCCCAAATTCACTATTACGGTCAAATTAAAAAATATTTTTGAAAAATACTGCCAATTGACAACTTCTTTATTTACTGTCCGATTTCTTTAAAATTTGGATATGTGATTGTTCTAGGCAAGTGTTTTAATAAATTCCACTTACATTTCCCAAATTCACTATTACGGTCAAATTAAAAAATATTTTTGGAAAATACTGCCAATTGCCAACTTCTTTATTTACTGTCCGATTTGTTTAAAATTTAGATATGTTATTGTTGTAGGCAAGTGTTTTAATAAATTAGACTTACATTTCCCAAATTCACTATTACAGTCAAATTAAAAAATATTTTTGAAAAATACTGCCAATTGCCAACTTCTTTATTTACTGTCCGATTTGTTTAAAATTTGGATATGTTATTGTTGTAGGCTAGTGTATATGCACCATCCACATTTTACAAATATTACGGTCAAATTAAAAAATTTGGAAAAATACTGCCAATTGGCAACTTCTTTATTTATGGTCTGATTTGTTTAAAATTTATATATGTTATTATTCTAGGCTAGTGTATATGTACACACCATCCACATTTGACAAATTAACTATAATGGTCAAATTTAAAAAATATTTTGAAAAATATACTAACAATTTCAAACTTCTTTATTTACTGTCTGATTTATTTTCGGATATGTTATAGCTCTTATATAGGTAACAAGACCACACTACCACACGTTCCACCACCCCGTATAATACATTATTTTGTCTGTTTTGTTTGTTTATTTTGCTGTAATCCCAAAACTGACTTTGCTGTTTATTGTCCGATTTGCCTACACTTTGGATATAGTTGATGTGTTGTTTGTTTTGCCGCAACCTAAAAACTAACATTGGTATTTGTGTTTTTACAAAACTATATTTTGTAAATTACTACCAATAACTCCTTTTTTTACTTTTCGACTTGTTATATCCTCTTATATCTAAATTTACCGTATATTTTTTTTCTCTTTTAGTGCTGTTTTGTCGTAACCAAACTTTGGATATGACTGCAATATATTACTGGCCATTGCATAAGTAAATACCCCATTTCCAAAAGGGGGGTGTATCGATACACCCCCCCTTTGCAGTATATGTTCAAAGCATTGCAAGCTTATTATATTCGCCACAAGCTTATTATATACATCCAGCTGTTATATTTGCCCCATTTCCAATATTGTTGTGACCCTCTCAACTACCTCTCATTGTAATAATATAATAAGTAATCCACAAAATATTTATGGTCAGAACTGCATAAATTTTGGATATGTTGCCAATGCGATAGCAAAAAAATAAATTTTTAAAACCCAAAACAACTAAACACAAAACACTAATCTTTCTTTGTGCTTGTTTGGAGTAGTCTTTATTTTATCCAACTTAATTTTAATTTTGTAGTTAAAATCAAACTTCCCACATTCTAGCTCCCTTTCCAGCCAGTGGTTAGAGACATAAAGGTTACGAATATTTTCAAACTGTACAATATATCTTTTTCTACCCCTATGTTGGACTTGTTTAATAGCGCCTATTAATAATTCCGCACCATCTTCCAAATCCTCCAGTCTACTACATTCTTTAAATTTAATATTGCCTTTAATATCTTGCATCTCTATGTCTTCTTGTCCATCATCCCACACATTGTCATGGAAACTTAGGTTTTCTATTTTTGGAAAGGAATTACCATAAAATGTTGTGGTTCCGTTAGTGTTAAAGCTTGCAAGTGGCTCGTTGGTAGGTAGGTAAATAATGTCCAAATCACCTCTATATGGCAACACGCTATAACCTTCCCTATTCTTATTTATCTCTATAAACACAGTTTTACAGACACCTTTAACATAGTATACACCCCTCTGTCCATCCTTTTCTGCCAACACCCCCACAAACTTGTTGTTTACTACAAACGCATACACTATATAATGTCCATAATGCTCTAGATCCTCCCAACGTCGCAGGAAGTAATCTTTTAATTTATCCTCTCTTTCCCTTATTTCTTGTTCTTTAGCCAACTGTGCTTTGTATTCCTCTGCAACAGTATTTTCCACCAATTTACGCTTATTACTGTCGATGTCTTCTAATTCCAATTTCCTCTTTTTGGAACACCTCTCTAAGAAAGGCTTGGAAAGTGGCTCTATTTCTTTAATAGTGTATGGGTACAGGTTATTGGTCCGGCTTCTTAAAACGTAGGGAGTAAGGTTAGGACTTTCCACTAAGCCTAATTCTTCTAAATTGATGTTTTTAGGTATAGTGGAGAAAGGTGTATTTGATTTTGTAAAACACGTGCCCCCAGATTTGATGTAACACTTATGCTTTACACCTATGGCATCAGGAAATTCCTCTATTACCTCCACGTAGTTAGTTGGTAAACAGTTAAAGCTAAATGCAGATAGAGCATACTTTATTAACTTTTCCCTTTGTGTGCTATCTTTTGGCAGTTTTAGTTGTACTCCAGTTATCTTTTTCGTATTACAATTACCCCAATACGCGTATTGTAATAAATCGTTAAACACTAAACAACAACTGTTTTGTAATTGATTGGCAACTTTCACCCACATCTTATGCAGAGGGACAGCATAGAATGGAGCATTTTGGAAGTACCGTTTGTTGTCTTCTATTAGACTTAAACAATCTCTTAAAGGTTCAAACCCTTTACCAAAACCTCTACAATAGTTATAGATTGTTGCCTCTAACCTTGTTATTCCATTCTCTCTAGCTAGTTTAGACGAGAACGTTTCTTTTAGTCTCGCATCTGGACAGTTTATAAAGTTTATTATATGGTTTCCTATACTTTTAACTACTCCAGGGCTTGTAATCTGGCATATAAATTTATTATATATTTTTACCCTGCTATTTACATTAAACCATGTTAAACAGTCTTTACTAACATTATCTACAATAACATTATATCCATTCTCCCCTTGGTAGCAAAAGTCAAAGTTTTCTGTAAGATATTGGCACATTTCCTCTTTATTAAATATTCCAGCCAAATCTAGTGTTATATCGAAATCCATAAGATAGTACATTTCTTTTTCCAGATCTTGCAGCATCTTTGGAAGGTCTTCCAACAAATCCTTAATTTTAACATTTGCAAGCTCTATTTTATAGGGAATTGCTATAGGATCATCGTACTTTTGTTTAATTTGGTCAATATCTTTCTTTATTATTTGTAAGACACCCTTGCTTTGGACCCCAGAGGACCTCTCCAAGGAGAATGGTAGTTTGGCTACAACACCATGTCGAGCTAAAGAGAACTTTTTAAATATTCCTCGTAAGTAGCTATTAAACGAGCCACATATTTCCTTCTTAACTTTAAATTTATTCCGAACATCCCCATCACAATCCGTAACATTGGTTATCTTAACTAACATTATGTTATCACAAAACGCATCTGTTATAGATGTTAAGTTATTTAATTTTGGTTCGCCCTCGCAATAGTTTATATTACCTATGTCTGTAAGAAGGTTATTATTACGGAGATTTTCTAATAAAAACCATATACCGAATCTTTCATTAGTAGGTTTAATACAATTTCCCAATAAATGGCTAACAGAGTACATTTCTTTTATACAGAAAAAAGTAGCGGAAACATGTAAACAGGAGAGATTACACCATAAGCATATAGGTGTTGTGGAGTAAATATATTGTATATAAACACAGGCGAGCGGTAAGTGTAACATGTAAGTGGACACCCATGTGCAAATATGGAATACCCACTATTAATATAATTCCAAATTCGATTAAATAAGTTTATAGTCTCAAAATAATTAACATATTAACTAACCCACCCCGCATTAGTACCCAAATTGTCGAAATTCTATAACTGTCTATTCTTAGTCCTTGTATTAGGTTTTGTACTATTAAACCCTACATTCCGTAGAGTAATTTATGCGTGTTATTTAATACAGATACGCACATTCTACAAGACCTGTACATCTGTTGTATAAGCAGCAGAATAGACGTCTCATTGTGTTGTTGTAAAGTAAAACATAAATGTAAATTGTGCTGGATACAACTGGCCAGATATTAGACAGGAAATGTGTTGGAAGTGTATTGTCAAGTAAGACAAACACCACATAGTGCAGCATGTACGCAATCCATTACTAGACAAATGTATAAGGTATTGGTACAACATCCGATATATTAGCCAAATCCACAATCAAACAGTAAAAAATAAATATTATAGTAACAGAAATAGTAAGAGTATAAGGACATAGTAATATTTAAAGTTTATAAGACAACACAAATGTAGAGACACAATAAATAACACACTCCAACACATTACGACACAGGCACAGATACTGGTTTACAGCCATTTAACACAACTTTACAGGTTCTGTCAACCGACACAAAAATAGTTTGTAAATTGTGTAAGAAATATATGTAATATAAACAAATTTAACACAATCATAACATTTTGAAAATGTTATGATTGTGTTAAATTTGTTTATATTACATATATTTCTTACACAATTTACAAACTATTTTTGTGTCGGTTGACAGAACCTGTAAAGTTGTGTTAAATGGCTGTAAACCAGTATCTGTGCCTGTGTCGTAATGTGTTGGAGTGTGTTATTTATTGTGTCTCTACATTTGTGTTGTCTTATAAACTTTAAATATTACTATGTCCTTATACTCTTACTATTTCTGTTACTATAATATTTATTTTTTACTGTTTGATTGTGGATTTGGCTAATATATCGGATGTTGTACCAATACCTTA
The DNA here is from genome assembly GCA_963675035.1 of Allygus modestus. Lineage (NCBI taxonomy): Eukaryota > Metazoa > Arthropoda > Insecta > Hemiptera > Cicadellidae > Allygus > Allygus modestus. The sequence continues at coordinate 345,860,719 of OY776111.1, forward strand.
TACATTTGTCTAGTAATGGATTGCGTACATGCTGCACTATGTGGTGTTTGTCTTACTTGACAATACACTTCCAACACATTTCCTGTCTAATATCTGGCCAGTTGTATCCAGCACAATTTACATTTATGTTTTACTTTACAACAACACAATGAGACGTCTATTCTGCTGCTTATACAACAGATGTACAGGTCTTGTAGAATGTGCGTATCTGTATTAAATAACACGCATAAATTACTCTACGGAATGTAGGGTTTAATAGTACAAAACCTAATACAAGGACTAAGAATAGACAGTTATAGAATTTCGACAATTTGGGTACTAATGCGGGGTGGGTTAGTTAATATGTTAATTATTTTGAGACTATAAACTTATTTAATCGAATTTGGAATTATATTAATAGTGGGTATTCCATATTTGCACATGGGTGTCCACTTACATGTTACACTTACCGCTCGCCTGTGTTTATATACAATATATTTACTCCACAACACCTATATGCTTATGGTGTAATCTCTCCTGTTTACATGTTTCCGCTACTTTTTTCTGTATAAAAGAAATGTACTCTGTTAGCCATTTATTGGGAAATTGTATTAAACCTACTAATGAAAGATTCGGTATATGGTTTTTATTAGAAAATCTCCGTAATAATAACCTTCTTACAGACATAGGTAATATAAACTATTGCGAGGGCGAACCAAAATTAAATAACTTAACATCTATAACAGATGCGTTTTGTGATAACATAATGTTAGTTAAGATAACCAATGTTACGGATTGTGATGGGGATGTTCGGAATAAATTTAAAGTTAAGAAGGAAATATGTGGCTCGTTTAATAGCTACTTACGAGGAATATTTAAAAAGTTCTCTTTAGCTCGACATGGTGTTGTAGCCAAACTACCATTCTCCTTGGAGAGGTCCTCTGGGGTCCAAAGCAAGGGTGTCTTACAAATAATAAAGAAAGATATTGACCAAATTAAACAAAAGTACGATGATCCTATAGCAATTCCCTATAAAATAGAGCTTGCAAATGTTAAAATTAAGGATTTGTTGGAAGACCTTCCAAAGATGCTGCAAGATCTGGAAAAAGAAATGTACTATCTTATGGATTTCGATATAACACTAGATTTGGCTGGAATATTTAATAAAGAGGAAATGTGCCAATATCTTACAGAAAACTTTGACTTTTGCTACCAAGGGGAGAATGGATATAATGTTATTGTAGATAATGTTAGTAAAGACTGTTTAACATGGTTTAATGTAAATAGCAGGGTAAAAATATATAATAAATTTATATGCCAGATTACAAGCCCTGGAGTAGTTAAAAGTATAGGAAACCATATAATAAACTTTATAAACTGTCCAGATGCGAGACTAAAAGAAACGTTCTCGTCTAAACTAGCTAGAGAGAATGGAATAACAAGGTTAGAGGCAACAATCTATAACTATTGTAGAGGTTTTGGTAAAGGGTTTGAACCTTTAAGAGATTGTTTAAGTCTAATAGAAGACAACAAACGGTACTTCCAAAATGCTCCATTCTATGCTGTCCCTCTGCATAAGATGTGGGTGAAAGTTGCCAATCAATTACAAAACAGTTGTTGTTTAGTGTTTAACGATTTATTACAATACGCGTATTGGGGTAATTGTAATACGAAAAAGATAACTGGAGTACAACTAAAACTGCCAAAAGATAGCACACAAAGGGAAAAGTTAATAAAGTATGCTCTATCTGCATTTAGCTTTAACTGTTTACCAACTAACTACGTGGAGGTAATAGAGGAATTTCCTGATGCCATAGGTGTAAAGCATAAGTGTTACATCAAATCTGGGGGCACGTGTTTTACAAAATCAAATACACCTTTCTCCACTATACCTAAAAACATCAATTTAGAAGAATTAGGCTTAGTGGAAAGTCCTAACCTTACTCCCTACGTTTTAAGAAGCCGGACCAATAACCTGTACCCATACACTATTAAAGAAATAGAGCCACTTTCCAAGCCTTTCTTAGAGAGGTGTTCCAAAAAGAGGAAATTGGAATTAGAAGACATCGACAGTAATAAGCGTAAATTGGTGGAAAATACTGTTGCAGAGGAATACAAAGCACAGTTGGCTAAAGAACAAGAAATAAGGGAAAGAGAGGATAAATTAAAAGATTACTTCCTGCGACGTTGGGAGGATCTAGAGCATTATGGACATTATATAGTGTATGCGTTTGTAGTAAACAACAAGTTTGTGGGGGTGTTGGCAGAAAAGGATGGACAGAGGGGTGTATACTATGTTAAAGGTGTCTGTAAAACTGTGTTTATAGAGATAAATAAGAATAGGGAAGGTTATAGCGTGTTGCCATATAGAGGTGATTTGGACATTATTTACCTACCTACCAACGAGCCACTTGCAAGCTTTAACACTAACGGAACCACAACATTTTATGGTAATTCCTTTCCAAAAATAGAAAACCTAAGTTTCCATGACAATGTGTGGGATGATGGACAAGAAGACATAGAGATGCAAGATATTAAAGGCAATATTAAATTTAAAGAATGTAGTAGACTGGAGGATTTGGAAGATGGTGCGGAATTATTAATAGGCGCTATTAAACAAGTCCAACATAGGGGTAGAAAAAGATATATTGTACAGTTTGAAAATATTCGTAACCTTTATGTCTCTAACCACTGGCTGGAAAGGGAGCTAGAATGTGGGAAGTTTGATTTTAACTACAAAATTAAAATTAAGTTGGATAAAATAAAGACTACTCCAAACAAGCACAAAGAAAGATTAGTGTTTTGTGTTTAGTTGTTTTGGGTTTTAAAAATTTATTTTTTTGCTATCGCATTGGCAACATATCCAAAATTTATGCAGTTCTGACCATAAATATTTTGTGGATTACTTATTATATTATTACAATGAGAGGTAGTTGAGAGGGTCACAACAATATTGGAAATGGGGCAAATATAACAGCTGGATGTATATAATAAGCTTGTGGCGAATATAATAAGCTTGCAATGCTTTGAACATATACTGCAAAGGGGGGGTGTATCGATACACCCCCCTTTTGGAAATGGGGTATTTACTTATGCAATGGCCAGTAATATATTGCAGTCATATCCAAAGTTTGGTTACGACAAAACAGCACTAAAAGAGAAAAAAAATATACGGTAAATTTAGATATAAGAGGATATAACAAGTCGAAAAGTAAAAAAAGGAGTTATTGGTAGTAATTTACAAAATATAGTTTTGTAAAAACACAAATACCAATGTTAGTTTTTAGGTTGCGGCAAAACAAACAACACATCAACTATATCCAAAGTGTAGGCAAATCGGACAATAAACAGCAAAGTCAGTTTTGGGATTACAGCAAAATAAACAAACAAAACAGACAAAATAATGTATTATACGGGGTGGTGGAACGTGTGGTAGTGTGGTCTTGTTACCTATATAAGAGCTATAACATATCCGAAAATAAATCAGACAGTAAATAAAGAAGTTTGAAATTGTTAGTATATTTTTCAAAATATTTTTTAAATTTGACCATTATAGTTAATTTGTCAAATGTGGATGGTGTGTACATATACACTAGCCTAGAATAATAACATATATAAATTTTAAACAAATCAGACCATAAATAAAGAAGTTGCCAATTGGCAGTATTTTTCCAAATTTTTTAATTTGACCGTAATATTTGTAAAATGTGGATGGTGCATATACACTAGCCTACAACAATAACATATCCAAATTTTAAACAAATCGGACAGTAAATAAAGAAGTTGGCAATTGGCAGTATTTTTCAAAAATATTTTTTAATTTGACTGTAATAGTGAATTTGGGAAATGTAAGTCTAATTTATTAAAACACTTGCCTACAACAATAACATATCTAAATTTTAAACAAATCGGACAGTAAATAAAGAAGTTGGCAATTGGCAGTATTTTCCAAAAATATTTTTTAATTTGACCGTAATAGTGAATTTGGGAAATGTAAGTGGAATTTATTAAAACACTTGCCTAGAACAATCACATATCCAAATTTTAAAGAAATCGGACAGTAAATAAAGAAGTTGTCAATTGGCAGTATTTTTCAAAAATATTTTTTAATTTGACCGTAATAGTGAATTTGGGATATGTAGGTGGAATTTATTAAAACACTTGCCTATAACAATAACATATCTAAATTTTAAACAAATCGGACAGTAAATAAAGAAGTTGGCAATTGGCGGTATTTTTCCAAAATATTTTTAATTTGACTGTAATGGTGAATTTGGGAAATGTAAGTGAAATTTATTAAAACACTTGCCTAGGAAAATAACATATCCAAATTGAAGACAAATCGGACAGTAAATAAAGAAGTTGGCAATTGGCAGTATTTTTCAAAAATATTTTTGACCGTAATAGTGAATTTGGGAAATGTAAGTGAAATTTATTAAAACACTTGCCTAGGACAATAACATATCCAAATTGCAGACAAATCGGACAGTAAACACCAAAGATAGTTTTTTAGCCTGAATTTGAAAATTAATTTTTAAAAATATAGAGGAGGGATGGGGATGGGGACAATATATTTAATATAGACAGGGGTATATTTAATATAGGCCAGCGGGCAGGAGCTCTATAGGCGGGAGCTGGCGTCGGTGCAAAAACGGCTCCCCATAAGAATAACATGGGGAAAAAGCGCCGATTGTGGGGCCTCTTTCTCCTTTACCCTCTACTGCACAATAACTTCTAAGTTGTTTACATGTGTTGTTTATTTAGTGTGGAGTTATTTTTGAATTCGTGGATTTCTGCAAAGGATGTATTAAAATTAATGCAAATTTTAAATGGGGGAAAATAAGGCAGGGGCCAAAAAGAAAATTTGTGTAGGGTAGGATCGGGCGTCGGCTCAAAAACTGATCCCCATAAGAATAACATGGGGAAAAAGCGCCGATTCTGGGGTCTCTTTGCTGTTTCTCCACTACTAACTGCATATTATGTCTATGGGGAAAATCGTGACTTTGACCCCATATTTTCCCATGTCCACGGTGACTTTTATAAATTTTTTTTAATTGATGGCAAAACTACATGCTAAGACCTTTCTAACGACACCTTGGACATGGTGATCGGTAGCACCACCGCTCCAAAACAATTATGACAAAAATATGCCTAGCGTATTAAAAATATAGATGAACATCGTTTAACAAAATAAGTGGTTGAAAAAAGACTCCTCCCCCGACAACTAATCACTTCCTTTCCAGCCCCAAAATAACTCTCAACTAACACGAAAGTAGAAATGACAGGAGTTCTATTTATGGATGTACGAGAATGAGGAAAATAGATAAGTAAACAAAGCTAGTGGCCCGAGTCGAGCGACCCTAAACTTTTTGTCTCATTCTTAATCGCTGGTCTATTGTTCGGTTTCCGGCCGAAGGTCCCGGTAATTTATTCAAGAGATAACAGTTTTGTTCAAAAACCGAAACTAATTGTTGTACAAAGACAAATGACGGCTCATTTTTTTCATCTGATTACCACAAATAAAATAAAATGTCAATCAAAGTTGTGTGACTTTCCGTTCAAGATATATGGATAATACAATCACTGTTTATCAGTTTTATTGTTTTCCTGACCATTCAAACTTTTCTATGTTGATTTCCTTCTTTCCCGACATTTTATTTCTTTCTATTCAAAGATTTTAAGCTTATTTTTCTTTATTTCAGTCACTTATTTTGTTAAACATTGGTTAGCGCCGTAAACATGGGTTCGGCTGGGGTAACTACGCTATTTCCAACTATCTGGGGTAAACGGCGGGAGTATTCAACTACTCGACTCGATAGTTTTGAGTATTTTTACTACTCGACTCGGCCTTCGAATAGTCTTTAGTACTTGAACAAATACTCGAAACTTGAGTACTTGCCCACCCCTACCTTATTCCCATTCTGAAAATGTTTTGGGCTCTAGCCCCCTGACCGTCAAATACTTATAGAAAACTAATCTAGTTTATAGCAGCTACTACTGTTGGAGCGAAAATATTTAAAAAGGTAACTGATACCTCAATGCAGGCATAGGCCTACTCCCAATAGAATTATCCTTTATAGCATCGACGCAATGAGCTTTAATATGTCCATGTTAACCAAAACAAACCAATTACTGAACTGATGGAGCTGCAAATATATAGGAAAATGGATAGTATACACCTTAATGAAATATAGACATTGGTCTCCACATTCCGAAAATCATTATTTGTTCTTCCGTCCCGTTGGCCTATACATGTTTGTGTACTATCTTGTGCCTTCATTTGCAATGATGGAAGTGACGGAGGTGAAGTTTGTTAGGAAGAAGTTAATACACTCAAAGCATCTAGTTAAAATGTTCATTATTGCTCTTAACCATAATCTCTAACACCTATTTTAAGTACCGTTTCAAAATCGTTCGATAACCGCCGCGTCCACTCCCATTAGTTTTGTATTTTCAAGGAGGAAATAAATCTTTCATTGTGTAATTACTTGACCCCAAAATATGTCAGACTACGCTTGGCCCTGAACTACCGAAATGGCGGCACCCAGACACTGACCTAACATGAGGTATTTTTAATTGTTATCACATATATAGAATAAAAAAATGTTCAACTTTCGTTGATATGTTGCAAACTACATTTGTTTTTCAAAGTCCCAATCTCAAGATTTAAAAAGGCATAAGAAAACTCCTCAACCCCTTAATCTTCTCCAAAACACATTTTCATATTTACTGTTAAGTTCAGACGCTCAGTGGTCGGCAACATAAAATATCTTTTAAGAGAGACGTATATCTCGTCCACCCATGTCTCACGCACGACAAAGGGTCTGTATGAAATCTCCAGTGAACAACACCGTGACTCACCATGATGTTGTTTCTTATATCCTTAATGGTAACAAATTTCAGGTCTATGGTTGAGTATTTGGTGTTTGATGATTAACACGCTTATATTAAAGGCCAGTCCTATCCAAAGGCAGAGTCCTTGAGTATATTTGTTTCTGGAGTAGGTAAATGTCTGCAATGAGCTATCAGCTATATTCCTACCGAATTTCAGATCCATCCAGTAGTAATAGTAGTATGTGCATGATTGTTGAAATATTGTATTTTGAAATTCCGAGGGGCGAAGCCCTTAAACATTTTCTTAGGGGTCTGCGGTACCAACAATTTCAGATCGGTACGGTTCGGTACAGTAAAATATTTTTTACCCCGGTTCTCGGTATATATCAGGTACGGTACAATGTACCATCATATATACTAAGTTAGTTATTAATTTGAATGTATCATAAATAAATTATTGAGTAATAATTAAGGTCATATACAATTTTTATTATTAATTTGATTAAAAAAATAAATAACTATACTATGGATAAAAATATTTGTAAAACCTGCATCTTTGGAGTATTACATTTTAACATTGTTATTGTTAGGTATTAATACAAGTTCTTGAAATAATCATGAGAAATAAATTCAAAAATTACTTGAAAATCAATCAACTGCATAAGTTGCTTAACTGATTAATTATATTGATTTCAATATAAATAAAAACTATTGGTTTAAATCATACAAACAACAAAAACCAAAGTTTTATAAATACTATTCTTGTTGCATTGGGAGATTATTGTATCATTAATACAAAGTAAAATCAGATAACTTAAATAAAACTATGTATGATGTGAAACTAAAAGAAATTATAAATTAGAAAATTAGACCTTTAAATATTGAAGATTAAAATCAAAATAACTCTAAAATTACTTAATTACACTACTAAATTCAAAATTGAAGTCCATAACAAATATTACAGTACATTTATTTAAACATAAGTACCATGTAAAACTGAAAAATAAATAAAGAAAGTAATAAAAGTAGTACAGTGATATAATGTTAATTTGGATATATCACATTTAAAATAATTAGCTATTAACCTCATCAAAAAATAAATTTATGTTATTGTTAATAATAATTTTTAGTTGAATTTTCCAAAACCTCACAAGATAATCTAACATATAACAGATATATGTATGTAAAAATTTCACAGCACAATAAAACAGTAACAAATTTATGCTACCATTTGAAATTTATCAAGTTAGTGGCTATTTTTTAATTAGTTTTTAATCATTTTTCAAACCTTTTTTATATAATTTAAAAATTTCACTAGTATACTTCAATAACAATAATAATAATATATAAATAAAAGCAGTTTAATTTGAAATCATAATGGAGAAAGAACGTGATTTAAAAGATAGTATTCCTGTTCTCACTCTAGGAATGATGTTGACAAAAAATAATAAATAATATAAAAAATCAGTTGTTTGTCAACATCATTCCTAGAGTGAGAACAGGAATACCATCTTTTAAATCACAAACAAATCTTTTATCCTAACACACAAATACAAAATGAAAACAATTTTCATTGAAATCAGTTTACCTGTTTCCCTGTGAAAAGCGAACCAAACATGACCAAAACCCCACCATTCTTTTATGATAACCCTGTATATTAAAAGAGACTGATTTTGCAAGGTTGTTAACTAAACTACTTGACGGATTTAAATTATTATCCTATGTGGTTTAGGCAGCAACCTATCAGTTAGGGTTTCTAATTTTGTACCAATTTTCTTTTTTATTTTGAACAGTTAAAAATAGATTACCTTAACTTATAACCAATTTTATTATATATGTTTTCTTTTATATTATTATTAAAATTTAGTTAATGCAGTAAAAAAATTAAAATATAACTTTGTTTCAGTTTGTTGTTTATTACAATTTATTGTTGAGCGAAAATCAGGGAATCTCTAAAACGTGAATATACTCTAGATTGAATTCCCTTTCACAATTCTGTTTTTACGTGTGATAACTTAAAAAATACTCAACTTATTAGAGTCAAACTTGTTAAGTATGTTCTTTAGGCTGCTTAACGAGGCTGTTACTGAAAATGAAGGTCCTGATGCGTATCGGTTTCATGATAAAATCAAAAATTGCAATATTACGAAAACAGGCGTACCAATAACCTAATAAAACTGAAATTAGCGACTTAGACATGCATTCACGGTCTATGCTGCTGAGTTTACTCACAGGTCGATGAGTATTTAAATTAAGCTTGTCTTCAAATAAAGCTTAATTATGTATTAAATTAATTAAAATAACCTCGTTTGTATTTTAATTTTCGTATCACCGTTCTCAAGGAAAAACATTTTATAACCCCCACTTAAACAACATACGAAAAGCATTGGATATCATTGGTGCTCTTAGGGGCGTGTTTGATCTTAATGAAGTCTGTATTAATGGCTGTGCATGTTTAGTAGTTTTTGTATGCATTTATACATTCTCGATGATCATTTAAAAGCGATTTGAGTGTTAAGGCACGCTTGGGACACAGCCTTGCGGATATCGCCTATTCATTTCAACCAGCATGCCTACATTCAAGGTAGGTCATGTGACTGCCATGCATCACCTTGTGGGCAGGATAGAGAAGGCCATAGGCTGTAAGGAGGTCGCAATGGGTGCTTTTCTTGACATCCAGGGGGCCTTTGACAACACTGCAACAGAGGCAGTTTTGCGTGCCGTTAGGGCGGGGCCTGGGTGAGGTGATCTGTAGGTGGATCGAGGTTCTCCTTCGAGGTAGGAGGGCTAAGCTTTCGCTTCACGGTGAGACGGTCGAGGTAAGGACGACCAGAGGCTGTCCTCAGGGGGGAGTTTTGTCCCCCCTGTTGTGGAACTTGGTTGTTGATGATCTCATCCGGAGTCTCAATGACAGCGGCGTTTTTGCCCAAGGGTACGCTGATGACATCGCTATCCTGGTGATAGGTAAGTTCAATAACACGGTCACAGACCTCATGAATTCTGCATTGAGGGTAGTGGGCCGTTAGTTTGGAGGGTTGGCCTCTCCGTCAACCCTTCAAAGGTTGTTGTGGTTCCCTTCACGATGAGAAGGAACATTGCGGGGATCGGGCCGTTTAGGTTGCAGGGGTCCACCATTGTTCCTCAGGACCAGGTGAAGTATCTAGGGGTCATTCTGGACAGGACCCTTCAATGGGGGCCGCAGTTTCAAAGGGTCATTGATCGAGGCAAGTAGTCCCTATTTGCCTGCAGGTGGATGGTAGGATCTACCTGGGGGCTCAAGCCCAAACTAATGCATTGGCTTTATGTTGCAGTAGTAAGACCGGCGATGGCGTTCAGATCCATCGTTTGGTGGACGAAGCTGGGAGCTGGTATGGTGATGCGGAGGCTTGCGGGCGTTCAAAGGCTCGCAGGCCTACTCGTCACTGGAGCTCTCAGCAGCAGCCCGGGTGCCACTTTGGAGTGTCTCCTTGATCTTTTGCCCATAGACATTCATATCAAGATGGTGGCTAGAATGGGGGCGTACCGTCTCCAGTGTGAGAATCTGTGGGTGTTGCCGGGTGAACCACTTGGCCACACAAAGATCATTCAGGTGGTTCAGAGTGAGGTCTTGGACATGCCCTCTGATCATCTTCCCACAACTTTTTCTTTCAGCAGGTCGTTCCAGGTGCGCATTCCCAGCAGGGATGACTGGAGCGAAGGTATTTGTCCGCTCCCTCCTGGTGACCGAGTGTGGTTCTCGGATGGTTCCAAGTCTAGGAGCGGGTCGGGTGCTGGCATCCACGGGGTGCAGGATGGTGTTAGTCTCGGGGTGCCAATGGGTTCTTTTCCCACTGTGTTCCAGACGGAGATTACCGCCATCATGAAGTGTGCGGGGGAGATTCTGAGGAGGGGACAAGTGGGCCTCTCTATCAGCATCTTTTCTGATAGCCAGGCAGCTCTGAGGGTGCTCGACTCTTGTGAGTTCAGGTCTAGGGTTGTGTGGGATTGCTACAAAACAGTGTCTTGTGCTGGTAGACCAACATGGTCACTCTTTGTTGGATGCCAGGCCACTCGGGGATTGTGGGTAGTGAGGTGGCGGACAGGTTGGCTAACGCGGCTGCCTCCCTGGCTCCTATGCCCCCCTTTTTGTGGGATTTCTCATTCTTGCGCTTTGCAGGTGATCGGCGCTTGGGCTCGGGATCGTCACAGAAGGAGATGGGTAAAGCTCCCTCTCCACGGGGTTAGCAAGCTCAACCTCCAGGGACCATCACAGCAGGTCACCAGGAAGCTCCTGGCTCTCAGCAGGCTGGACATTAAGTGAATCACAGGTTCATACCTGTAATCATTTACGGGCCATGGTCACATAAGGAAACACCTCTCTCGGATTGGTGTCTTCAATGGTGTCCCTGCATGCAGGAAATGTGGGCAGTACGAGGAGACTGCAGACCATCTGCTCTTCGATTGCGATGAGCTTAGGGAGGTAAGGACTTCAACTCTGGGATATATGGTCAGGGGTGGATACCTGCCTCCTGAGGAGCTCGTCGATAGGATGATGCAATTCATCAGGCTCTTGAACCTGGAGGAGTACTGAAACCTTCTCACTTATTTTTCGGGGGGTGCGCAATAAGCCCAGTGTGGCTGATGTGCCTTGGGACCTGTGTTCGCCCCTTCTGATGATGATATGTGTTATTTGTTAAGAGTGGTGAATGTCTTTGCTTGTTCGCCTTTGATGTAGTGACGGTCGAATTATGTGCGTTTTTTAGTGGTGAATGTCTTTGCTTGTTCGCCTTTGATGTAATGACGGTCGAATTATGTGCGTTTTTTAGCGTTGTGTACATTTTTCTCTCTCATTGTTCATATACGTTACGTTGGTTCACGTTTATATTTGTCAAACTTGCTTCGCTCACGCTCACTCACCTTCTCCGAAATGGAGGGTAAACCAGTTGCGTCCCCAAGGCTCGTGTCATAAAAGACTGCCGCCGCTCCGTGATGCTGCGTTAGCAATTCCCTGGTATGAATGCATAACGGAAAGGGTGTTGTAGTAATAGGTCATATATATTATTTCCTTTTTTTGGAATTTTCTTAGTTATTTTGGTCAAATGTAATCTTAAAATTTTAGTTTGTCAGTATTTTATATATATATATATACACACACACAAAAACAATATATCATTCAAAAATATATACAAAAACTTGGCCCCACCAAGTTTTGTAAAAGTTGTTGGTGGGAGCAAAAAGGTACATTTTTTACATGTGATTTTTTTCATTTGTATTGTACTTACCATTAACAACAACATTATTATAATACTAAGGACACTCCAAACGGGCCACCAGGGCAGAACTCCTGAATGCATAACGCATGTTAACTACAACCATTTTCGTTGAAAGTAATGCCGTTGATTTCATAAATGGTACCTCTCCGATCTCAGAGCTTATCCAAAATCGTCTTTGATTTCAAACGGTATATATTCGATAGAGTTTTAGTTGGACAGTTTCACCAAATAATGCTGTGCATTTATTACCACTGTTATAAAATTAGAATTGATATTTAACGGTTGATTTTATCTTCATTCAAATAAGATGAATCATAGCTGCATTATTATTCAGGTTTTAAACTTGAATCACAGGGGCCACCTACGAGAGTGTTAATTTAATTTTAGCGCCAATTGAGGTATTATATCTTTGTCTTATCCTATCAAATTCCTATACTCTCATGTTAATTCAATGATTTTAAAATGTTCATTAGCGTTTTGTAAAGGATTTTATCGCCCACCACAAATTGTTAATATCCCTACCTTGAGGGATATGATTATACTTCTGGCAGAGCTCAATCAGCTGTTCCAATAGCATCAGCCGCTGCGTTTACAACAATCATAGTTTTCACAACATACAATTATTGTTTGGTTTGATGCTGATATAACCAACCTGCAGTCAATTAAACCACTATTTTATTGCCTATGTTGGGGGGTAGGTGTGCGTTAAAGTAATGTACGTACCTCGATTATAACGAGAAAAACACACAGACAGCGTGGCGTGGCGTCGCTTTTAAAACAAAACCCATAATAAGCAATGGGACAGTTAACATAGAGAACGTCTCTGAGCGGAGCGTGGCGTGTCCCTTCGCCGTTATATTTTTAAATGTAACGATGTTGTTCTAAAGTATTAACATAACAAATGTGAGTATGACGCCCGTACAGTGTTAAAAATGAACCAATTATAATAAATTGTTAAACACAAATCGCGTCAGGTTAAAAATGTTTACAAAGCCTTTTCTCCTTTAATTTTAAGTGATGGCCAATTGAACTTTCATATAAAATCAATCCAAATTTCAGTTTCTTTAGTTACAAATTATTTATTGGATAAACATTTAAAATACAAAATACCCCCCGTCACAGCAAACCTGCGTACTCAGCGAATTTCCAATGCATTGATATGTTTCTCACTAGTACATAAAGCCACTCACCAAGTTTGACAAAAATACATTCATAAATAAGTGATTTATTACATTTTATTTATTCCCTATAAGAATAACATTAGGACTGAGTACGCAGGTTTGCTGCAACGAGGAAGATAAGAAATGAGTTTTTATGCAATTATCAATGTAACTGAACCAGGTGAAGCTACTTACCATGTTTTATTAATTTATGTTCATAATTAAGGGAGATATAAAACTTTACTTATTCTCCATAAGAATAACATTAGGGCTGAGTATGCAGGTTAGCTGCTACGGGGACAATCAACAAAACATTTATTTTTTGTGCAATTATCAATATACCAGTACAACATGAAGCCACATACCAAATTTCATCAATATACATTCATAAATAATCAAGATATCAAATTTTATTTATTCTCCATAAGGATAACATTGGACAACGTACTGTGTTTAGCACTTTGAATATCTCTGCAACGGTTTGACGTAGAATCACAATTTAAACACCAAAATGATTGTTTTGTGGAGCTGAAGTGATTGGTAAAAGAAAATGTGAAGTTTAAAGTAAAATTAACTGAGGAAAAGCCAAAAACCTTTTTCCCATAAGATTAACATGGGAGATTTTATGAGCATGTTTTTTGGATTTTTTCCGCAACCACTTAACCTAGGTTAATAATTCAAAATACCATATTATTTGTTTTTTTAAGCTCTATAACATGGTCTAAACCTAAATTAAGTGTTTTCAAAATTTTAGGGTAAAAAATGCAAAAAACTGATTTTTGGAAAATTTAAAACCCCCATAAACCCCCCTTCCCATAGTCCGATTTTTCTGGTTTTCGAACTTAAAGTCATAAATGTCAGTTTACACATTTGAGCCAAATTTCATCGAAATTGGACGTTTTTTACTCAAGTTATCGCATTCACGGACACATATATATATATATATATATATATATATATATATATATATATATATATATATATATATATAGATATATATATAATATAGATATATATATACATATATATAAATTTGAACGAATAGTGTTTTGGACATCTGGGGACCTCAAAACAAAAAGTTATCATGGTCTCGGGCTTAAGTCTTACCATGAGACCTACGGTAATAGCTTCTTCCCTATAGGGGAAATTCGCTAAAAAAGGTTTAATGTAAATAACCATTTAAAAAAAACAATATGTTATTTAATCGGAGCATATTACAAGATTTATAAGGTATTGACTTCCAATTGGGTGTACTACACAAATTTAAGGTAAGATTTTCAGACAAAAATATTTCTACACTAATAATATTTACTAAACAAGCGGCTAAACTGTATCAAAAAGTGTGAAATACAGAATTTTTTGGTGTACCACGTGTACTACCACAAGTACGAGACACCTGGCTCACTAAGTACAAGGTTAAGAAGAATTTAATAGCAAAAAAAGTCAACACAGCCTACAAAACCCAGAAAGTATATATCAACCAACATCTCACACCGGAAAATAAGGTATTTCTCGCCAAATTGAAGCAGAAGACTACGGATGTTGGGTTCAAATACGTATGGTGCCGAAATGGGAAATTCTACGTTCGAAGAGCGGATGGGGAGAATCAACAACTACGATGAACTGGATAAATTAAAGTAAGAATCTTTCCCAAGTAGCATTAAAATAGTTCAAAACAATTTTAAAACAATATTAATACAATATCAATACTGTATCAAAATGATATTGATATAACAAAACTTGGAATTTTTTAAATATTAATATTAGGGATGAGTCGATTCTCAATACCGATTCTCGATACAGATTCTCGATACCACCGATTCTTGGACATTGGTATCGGTATCAAGATTCATTCCTTCAATGTCGATACCGATACCATCGATACCCCCGCCGTTTACCCGCGCTACGAATTGCACGGGAAGCGATGCTCCCGCCACTTACCCGCGCTCCAAAAGGCATGGGGAGTGTTAGGGTTGGCGGCAAGATAATCAAGTTTTTCCCCATTATGAATTTGTAATAAATAGTTTTATTTTTCTATATTACTCTAGCATACTAGTGAAATTAACATTTAATTATGTACAAAATTGCATTAAACAATTTGTTTGATAATTAACTACAAAATATTATTAAATAATTTTAAATAGTAACATACATTTGTAACGGTTTTTATAACAATAGTTTTATCTAGGTACTGAAAAATCGTAGGTATCGATGGTATCAGTATCGAGAATCGATTTTTCTTGTATCGGTATCGAGAATCGGATCAATTTTGGTATTGACTCATCCCTAATTAATATAGTTTTAATATTGTATCAAAACAATTTTAATACAATATTAATACAATATCGATGTTGTTTCAAAACAATTTTTTACAATATTGGTACAAGATCAATATTGTTTCAAAACAATTTTAATACAAGTTTGAACTTATATAAATATTGTTTCAAGACAATTTTTATACAATATTAAAACAGTTTAAAACTTATATAAAAATTATATTGATATAATGAAAATTGGTATTTTTAGCGAATTTCCCCTATAGGGAAGAAGCTATTACCATAGTCGACATGGTAAGACCTAGGCCCGGGACCATGATAACTTTTCGTTTTGAGGTCCCCAGACCCCAAAAACACCATTCGTTCGAAACTGTATATATATATATATATATATATATATATATATATATATATATATATATATATATATATATATGTGTCCGTGAGCACGATAACTCTCGTAAAAATTATCTGATTTTGATGAAATTTGGTATGAACGTGTAAAGCAACATTTATGATTTTAAGTTCGAAAACCAGCCAGATCGCTCTATCCGAAGGGGTATTTTGGGGGGGTTTTGTACCCCAAAAATGGGTTTTTCGAATTTTTTACATATAATTTTGGAAATAATCAAATTTTAGTTTTCCCCATTGGATTCAGCTTAACAAAACACACAATTTGGTATTTTGATCATTTCTCTACGTCAATTGGTTCCCGAGATATTGAAAGTGCTAAACACAGTACGTTGTCTAATGTTATTCTTATGGAGGAAAATAAAAATTTTATATCTCGCTTATTTGTGAACGTATACTGACGAAACTTGGTATATGGCTTCATCTGATTGTGGACCATTGATATTTGCTCAAAAAACTATTTTTTACCAAAGGCTCCCGTAGCAGCAAACCTGCGTACTCAGCCCCATGTTAATCTTATGGAGAATAAGTAACGTGTTATCTCCCTTCATTATGAAAATAAATTAATTAAATTTGGTATGTGGCTTTACCTACATGAGTTATATTGATATTTGTATAAAACCCCATTTTTTGTGTTCCTTGCTTCAGCAAACCTGCATACTCAGCCGCCATGTTATTCTTATGGAGAATAATTAAAATGTCATAAATCGTTTATTTATGAATGTATATTGATGAAACTTGATATGTGGCTTTATGTGGTATTAAGATACATATATATGCATTGGAAATTCGCTGAGTACGCAGGTTTGCTGCTACGGGGGTATTTTAATATTAATATAGTTTTAATATTGTTTCAAACAAATTGTAACAACAGTTTGAAACAAGATTAAAACGATTTGAAAAATACTTTTATATGATTGAAGCTTGGTATTTTTTCAATATTCATACAAGTTTGAAACATTATTAAAATAGTTTAAATATAGTTTTGCATTTTTTGAATAGTTATTTTTTAAAAGTTTAGAAATGGTTCAGATTTGTGTACATAGGTGAAACTTGTAATATTTCCAAAATTAAAACTACAGTTCCTCAAATAAGATACAAATTCTTTTGTTTGATATTCATGTCTGCATTAATCTCCATAAATAATATAAAAAACGCATACAATAAGTTTATCACAATATTTAAATTTGTTTACAGGTATTTTGATAAGTATAACTGAGGTGAATGTACTTTTTTATTTGTATTAAATAAAATTAATTATTTTAAATTTATAAAACAATATTTATATATTTTCCCCTTCATTAGGTCAAATAAAAGACAATGGACAATTATTTTATAATATGAGTTGATAGCTATCTAAAAAGATGTATAAAAAAAGAGGTTTTGTTATAAATAACAATAAAATGTAACTATACTATTGTTAAAATACTTATAACTCAAAATGTAAGTTATTCAATAGTGAGTACTAATTAAAATACCCCCGTAGCAGAAAACCTGCGTACTCAGCGAATTTCCAATGCATATATATGAATCTTAATACCACATAAAGCCACATACCAAGTTTCATCAATATACATTCATAAATAAACGATTTATGACATTTTAATTATTCTCTATAAGAATAACATGGCGGCTGAGTATGCAGGTTTGCTGAAGCAAGGAACACAAAAAATGGAGTTTTATGCAAATATCAATATAACTCATGTAGGTAAAGCCACATACCAAATTTCATTAATTTATTTTCATAATTAAGGGAGATAACACCATAATTCTTAATCTATGATAACACGTTACTTATTCTCCATAAGAATAACATGGGGCTGAGTATGCAGGTTTGCTGCTACGGGAGCCTTTGGAAAAAAATTTTTTTTGAGCAAATATTCTGGTCCACAACCAGATGAAGCCGTATACCAAGTTTCGTCAGTATACGATCATAAATAAGCAAGATATAAAATTTTTCTTTTCCTCCATAAGAATAACATTAGACAACGTACTGTGTTTAGCACTTTCAATATCTCGGTAACAAATTGACGTAGAGAAATGATCAAAATACCAAATTGTGTGTTTTTTTAAGCTGAATCCAATGAAAAAAACTAAAATTTGACTATTTCCAAAATTATATGTACAAAATTTGTAAAACCCATTTTTGGGGTACAAAACCCCCCCAAAATACCCCTTTGGATGAGCGATCTGGCTGGTTTTCGAACTTAAAGTCATAAATGTTGCTTTACACGTTTATACCAAATTTCATCAAAATTGGATAATTTTTACGAGAGTTATCGTGCTCACGGACACACACATATATATATATACAGTTTCGAACGAATGGTGTTTTTGGGGTCTGGGGACCTCAAAACGAAAAGTTATCATGGTCCCGGGCCTAGGTCTTACCATGCCGACTACGGTAATAGCTTCTTCCCTATAGGGGAAATTCGCTAAAAGGTAAAAATTATAAAAAATCAAAACAGCAGAAATTGATAAATCCGCATTTAGGTGTCCTGAAGTCCAATCCTTAGTCACCAAGATTTTCTCCAACATTTAACCTAAAAAGAATAAATGTTTAGTAATATTTTTTATTAGCGAATTTCCCCTACAGGGAAGAAGCTATTACCGTAGGTCTCATGGTAAGACTTAAGCCCGAGACCATGATAACTTTTTGTTTTGAGGTCCCCAGATGCCAAAAACGCTATTCGTTCAAATTTATATATATGTATATATCTATATATATATCTATATATGTGTCCGTTAACACGATAACTTGAGTAAAAAAGGTCCAATTTTGATGAAATTTGGCTCAAATGTGTAAAATGACATTCATGACTTTAAGTTCGAAAACCAGAAAAATCGGATCATGGGAAGGGGGGTTTATGGGGGTTTTAAATTTTCCAAAAATGAGTTTTTTGCATTTTTCACCCTAAAATTTTTAAATAACTTAATTTTGGTTCTGACCATGTTATAGAGCTTAAAAAAACAAATAATATAGTTTTTTGAATTATTAACCTAGGTTGAGTGGTTGCGGAGAAAATCCAAAAAAACCTACTCATATAATCTCCCATGTTAATCTTATGGGAAAACGGTTTTTGGTTTTTCCTCAGTTAATTTTAATGTAAACTTCACATTTGCTTTTACCAATCTGTTCAGCTCCACAAAACAATCATTTTGATGTTTAAATTGTGATTCTACGCCCAACCGTTGCAGAGATATTCAAAGTGCTAAACACAGTACGTTGTCCAATGTTATCCTTATGGAGAATAAATAAAATTTGATATCTCGATTATTTATGGATGTATGTTGATGAAACTTGGTATGTGGCTTCATGTAGTATTGGTATATTGATATTTGCACAAAAATTGATTTTTTGTTGATTATTCCCGTAGCAACAAACCTGCGTACTCAGCCCCCATGTTATTCTTATGGAGAATAACTAGAATGTTATATAGCGCTTATTTATGATTGAATATTGATGAAACTTGGTATGTGGCTTCGCCTGGTTAAATTCTATTTATATTTGCATAAAAAACAATTGTTTGTGTTCCTTGTTTCAGCAAACCTACGTACTCATTACCAATGTTATTCTAATGGATAATGATTAAAATCGCTTATATGTGAATATATTTTTATGAAACTTGTTTTGCGGCTTTATGTGGTATTAAGACATATATTATGCATTGGAAATTCGCTGAGTACGCAGGTTTGCTGCGACGGGGGGTATTTTTTTATTTATAATTTTTTACAATTAGATTTTTTTGGCAAAAGAAAACATAAAGGTTTAAGCAATAAATACAGAAACTTTAAAGGAAGTCACCCCTTGTGGACAAAATTTTTAGCCTGTAGAAAGTTTTGCTTTGAAGTATTCTTTTTAATTTTAAACCGTCATTTTTGACAACAACTAGTTAACAAGGATAATTAAAGTTTTCCATTGGAGTATTTTCCGAAGATATAAAACTTAGTATTGTTGTGCCGTTACTAAAAGAAACCAAGATGTTACATGTAAATAATTTAAGACCCATCAGCTTAATTTCTGTGTATTCTAAGATAGTAGAAAAAAAACCATGAAAATCAGACTAATCCAATATCTTAAAAATATATCATTTTTGAGTGATAACCAATTTGGTTTTACAAAAGGGAAATGCACAGAGGGCGCCTTAATAAAAGTCCCTGATTACATTTACAGCAATTTCAATGGAAGCAAAAAAGTTACCGGTCTTTTTATTGATTTCAAAAAAGCTTTTGACACCGTGAACTACAACATTTTGTTAAGGAAAATGGAATAAATCGGAATCAGAGGCGTGGCGCTAGATTGGTTCCGCAGCTATCTGACGGGCCGCCGACAGCGAGTCAAGGTGGCCGGTTGCCTCAGTGACACGCTGCCCGTGACCCTCGGAGTCCCACAAGGAGCCGCCCCTTTATAAATGACCTCTTGACACAACATTTTCATGGAACGGTTAACGCTTTCGCCGATGACGTTGCAATCTTTTATTCTCATAATAAATATATCAAATTTATGGGAAAATATTAATAAAGACTTAACAATTTTAAGAAATTGGTATAAAGTAAATTATATGGGAATTAATGTAAGTAAAACAAAATTTTTTAATTTTGATCTGAGAGGTTTTGATCATCCAAGCCCCATAATTTTTCATGAATGTAATTGTACCAGTTTAGACTGTAACTGTCAAATAGTAGAAAAAAAGATAACTTCAAAAATATCTCTGTGTAATCTTGGATGAAAAGCTTAGTTGGGAAAAACATATAATCAGAGTGAATAAAAAAATTAAGCTTAGCATTAGAAAGTTCTACTTTTTAAGGAATATCTGTGATGTACAGTTACTAAGAAGTCTGTATTTTGCATTGATCCATTCCAGAATACAATATGGGTTAATTGCTTGGGGCAGTACTTATTCATGTTGTTTACTCTCTATGTTGTTTTTGGATAGTATATGGGGACCGAGCATCGCTTGGAGAAGGTCAGCCAGTTTTTTTAGATAGCTACTTGGAGTATGGTACTTTTTTCCACGACCCCCCTAGTGACAAGAAGAATTGCTTAGCTTGTTTGCCTCTTTTCTGCAGGTTTAAGGTCCCTCGTAGTTGTTACTATAAAGCAATGTTTCTTTGATTAATGTTGAATACGACTACTCTATATATGCAATATTCATTCAATGGTTTTAGTCACTGCTCTCAGGAAACTCCATGTTAAACTTATACTATATGAATATTCCTTTGACAGTTCACTGATCGATTTATATAAACAGCTATTATGATTATTTTTTAATATTTTAAACTCTCCAAATAAGCCCAATGTAATTTTTTTAACTTTTAATATTATTTTTTTATATAATTCGATTTTTCCTGGGGATGATACCTGTCTAGAACTTATTTTTATACCAGATATTAGTTATTGTCAGTTGAATCGTTTTTGATGTCACAGCTGCAAACAAGCAACTGAACAACAAAGTAAACTACTCATATTAGAGTATAGGATACAATAACCGATCGATTGTGCGGTATCAAAAACGTTATGCATGTAACTATAAACCTATAACGAAATGATTTAAAATGTTTCTGTCAATCAGCATGCTTGTGCCGCTTTGAACACATCAAAGGCACCACCCAGTTTCGGATGTTTCACAATAGACACAGTTTATGACCCCAACCCCGCTGTCGGGCTGTTTTTGGTTATTCACTCAATAGCGAAAGTGCAATAAAGAAAATATCAACGATTCTGCAGAAAGTGGGACAGAAATGCGTGGGAACAGAATTGTAAAATTATTGAGAATTTCCACTTGGTAAACGTGGCGCCACGGCGCCGGCGCAACCTTAACCATATAACGTCAGTTTGGGGTAGGTGATCGAGTTTGTGGCGAGGGGGTAGTTTTTGACAACATTTACATTTTCAATTACTTACCGCAGCTGCGTTTTAGACAACTTAAATGCGACCCAAGGAAAGATTATACGCTTATTCATGTACTTTCTTAAATAATAAGGTACAAAATTGTTTAAAAAATGGTTAAGAGAAGTTTATTATTATCAACACTTGTTTATATACGACCAGCTGACTAGCTGTTCCCGCAGGCTCTGCCCTGCAAAGAATTATCAGCTGTTTTGTATTTTGATCAGCTCAAACAAAAATAAATGTCCATAAGGAATAGAAGGGAACTTATTTGAGGTCTCTGGTGGAGCCCTAATGTCAGATCAGGATGACAACCATTTAGTTCAACACTGCAATCAACTCTGCAAACCCCAGTTCAAAGATCTAAAAATTCTCACAATAGTCAATCTTTACATTTTTCTATTTCTTTTACATACAAAAACCACATACATCCAGGCAAAATATACATAGTCACAACACCAGACACAGGACAACACTAGATGTACTATAGCACCGACTTGCGTTACCAGGAAACTATCTTGAAATAAATTCTATAAAGTTTTTTAACAAACTGCCTAATTCAGCTAAAGATACATTGTCAAAATTTAATAACTCTGTAAATAATTGGCTGTTGGAGAATCATTTTTATACAATCCATGAATTTTTAAATGTATCTGTCAATAGGCTTAATGCAATTTTTGTAATCAAAATTAATTGTTCATTTCTTTGATCTGTATATAAGCAGCGTTGTAAATATTCAACGTTGTAAATATTGTTTAGCTAGTTTAAGATCTTTGCCGGCATTGTATTGCATTTTGTTGACGTTGCCTATTTCTCTATGCCTGTGTGATCAATGGTAAAAAAGTTTCTTTTTCTTAGTTTTCCTGTTTTATGTCTAAAGACTCAGTGTACAAAATTTCAACTCTCTAGGTAAATGGGAAGTAGGAGAATTCGTGATGAGTGAGTGAGTCAGGGAGTGAGGGCTTTGCCTTTTATAGGTATAGAAGAAGATAATTGGTGTAAACCGCTGCGTACACTTCGTGGAAATATAAACCTCCCTAAAAATTTTTGGAATGAAAAATCACGTCAAATAACTAACATCGAAACCATACAAATTAGGTAATTACTATATTATTAATTACTGAAAACCCAATAATAGTCTTAAGTCTTAATTGCCATAATATAATTTACTGTTAAGACTATTTTAAATTATATTCTCATAACAATAATAAATATAATGTTGATCCAAACTCGAAATTACGATCTCTTTTAGAACATACATTTTGAGGCTCCCTGAACATATGTCGCTCTTACTAACCTAAAATGTCTATAATCTGCTTCAAGAATAGAATAATATAATCGTAATCAGTTTTATGTTTACTGAGTTAAAGGTAAAATTCAACATTTAACATTCTTTCACCGATGTGCACTTTTTTAACTGTAATATTATATGACTATATCAAATTAAATGTATCAATATAAAGCTTATAATCAGATAACCACCTTTTATCATTTCACCGACTGAATGAGAAATAATGTAATTGTCCTTCATTTAAGTTAATACTATTTTTGGAACATTCAGCAATTGAAAAACTACACTACCAACTGAAAAATAAATATAAAACTGGGGTTGTCGTAACATTACTACACGCAGTAATATAACTGCCGATGTTAACGGTTGTTTTTGTTTTTATTACAAAATTAAGTGAAACTTTTTTGTGAGCATCGAGTAACAAAGTATATTAATCAAACATTATACTCCTCGGACGACGACCAGATTAGATTTATTTCATTATATCAACACATTTTAAACATTATGCTAGATAATATTGGTTCAGTGACATGTTATCGTCATTCTAAGAGTTATATAATTTTTTGCATCGTACGGTGTTAATGAGATCGCGCAATCAATAAAGTAAGGATCCGTTTGTCAGAATACTACAACTAAAGTGCTTATGTCGAAATGTAAATTTAAACTCGTAATTGAATTTTGTGTACGCACACTGCTTTCGTGAAATAGTAAAAAACGTGATTGTATTATTATAATTTTCCCTCTTTGAGGTAGGTGAACTCACTCCCTTCTCTAAAGTAGACAGACATATTCACCTTGCTCAATCACCTTCCTCTTCGTGGTAGATCAATTTTCATCCCGCATTCGCCATCTTCTATACATGCTATACAAATTTCTTGATAATAATTGTAGGTTGTATATAAACTTGTTTTTACTGGCTGTTATAATTAAATTGTTATATGAAAATAAAATATGATTCCCATAAAAACATTTGTATGTTAAACAGTATTAGTAAATAATATTATTTGCCAATCAAGTTTGTTTATTGTGCAGCAAGTGTGTTATTAACAATGAAATACATTACTAAATAGCTTCAATAGTTAATTAAATATGAAAATGTGGAAAATAACGGTAATGAGAGTTGAAATTTTAAAAAAATCATCCATTAATGTACTTACTAGAGGATATGATAACATTTTAAACATAGCAGTATGTAAAATTGGCTTAAATGATATTAATACTTTAAACAAATTAAGAAAGGCGTAAAACTGTTTCCCCATCATTATTTTGAGCCGACTTTATGTGGTGTTGTCGTATTTTGCGGCCATTGGTTGTTCTTTATTACTAACATAACAGTGTAGTTATGTCCCACCCCCCTATTCTATTCTGCAGTATATTTTTAAAATGTTTTTCTAAGGTTCCATTCATAATGTAGTGCAATTGATCAAAGAAAAATATTAAAAGTCTAAATAGGGAATTTGTCTCAATTAAGGATCCAGTTTTATGCTAAATTGTTTATAGTAACTAAATTACAAACTCTATTACCCTTAAAAAGTAATGTTTTGTTCCTTACTGTCTGCAAAATATGTACACAAAGACTCAAACTCTAGTTTGTTGTCTGCTTGTTTACACAGTTTTAGTATTGCATTCAATGCAGTGAAAGAATCACCAAGCATGTTAAACAAAACAATACAAAATTAAAAATCAAAAAGTAATGTTAGTTTTGCGATTTACAAATATTTTAGGGTTTAATGTATTATACTTTACTATTCTAATCATCTTTGAGACAAGAAATAACTTTTGACACCAACATGGCTGTTGTACGTTCGCGCTATTTGGTAGTGAGAAACATATAGGCTACACACATTGTAAATTCACTTAGTATGCAGGTTTGCTGCAACGGGGGTATTTGATTGTTAGTATCGAACATGAAAAAAGTACGACTTAAATAGCCACACTTTATAGAAAGCAATATATATATAATGGTTATAACCAATAGGTCTATATTATATTTTATATAACTGATTATAATCTATGAAGTACTTATCTATATGTTAAAAAATGTGAACGATCAAAAATAAATAAATAGTCTACAAGATTTCCAAAAGAGTCATGTTATTGATTTTATATGTCACAGTGATTTTTTACAACTATATTATTTTTTACAATATACATAGCTTGGCTGCCGAGTTTACATATATTCAATTGTAATTTAAACCAAAGACAGTTAAATCCCTCAGAACATTGTCAAGATGGCGGCAGTCGAAGGATAGTTTGTTCGCACTAGGGAGGTATCAAAATATCGTTATTAAATTCATTAAATTAGCACTCGACCGGTTCATCACTATTATACTTAAATGTTTTGTTAGCATACAAACTTGTAATTCTCAAACACGAACTTAACAAAATAATATAAACCAGCGAAAAACTATTTTCTCGACGTTATAATGGTCAAGGTTATTGTTTTCTTAAACCAGGTTTATTAATCACGAAGTTGCTGAAGGGTCGGCTCATTCGTCACTCGCCCCTCCCCCTCACTTCACCTGCAGGTGGTTATGGCTGATTTTTTACTTTCTACCCCCTCTACATAGTATATATATTGAAAGTTTTGTTTTCTTAAACATTTTATAATTTGATATTTTGGTTTTAAAATACGTTTTAGTCTTCCCGAACCAATAAAATACGTCTTTTTGGATATATCTGACACTCTCTGTTGTCTTCATATGTACAGACATAGTGATAACGCCAATGTTCTAGGTACATTTATAGATGTTACTAGATTATTTTTGGTCTTGAAGTTTCATTTCTCTTTAAAATTACTTAAAACAAAAATTTAGACAAATCGTGTTCATTAAAGGGTTACAGGGTTGTAGTCAATAAATAAGAAAGAAATAGTAATTTTTGTACTCCCCATAAGAATAAAATTGGACAACAAATTTAACCAAACCAACCTAATTCTCGGGAAAATCCATAGTCATAAGTTATATAGCTGTATTTGTATTATATAAATACATCTGTGCATAATAGGATAGTAGTTAAATCATCGATTTTTTAAACATAATAGATATCACAAGATTCCAGTAAAAAACCCTAGCGTATTAAATAAGTATAGATTTATATAATTATCACATCTCTCTGCACTTAATCTCGCACTAATCAACAAAACTTTATCATTGTTGTGTTTCGAGTATAAGATTATGTTTTGGCACTAAAACTCCATAGAACATTATTCTTATGTAGATTAACTATAACTTTAAATCCCATCTATTTATTCATATACTTCAATTACACTTGGTAAATAACCTCATTTGGCTGAGGTCTAATGATATTTGCAAGAATCGAATGACAGTGATTGTATCTCTACCTGCAAACAAGGTTTGTTCCATGCTAATTTGTTATTTTCATGGAGAGTAAATTCGAAAACTTAAAAATATTTGACAATTTGTCTGGGTATTTATTTGTTCAAAAACCTCTATTCCTTTGTTAATTTAATTAATTTAAGATGCAGTTCTCAAAAGTAGTATTTCCGAACAAAATTAACTAGGTACTTCAATATCAAGCAAATCCATCAAGCTGAAGAAATCGCCCTTCTTAACTCCCCCACAAAAGTTATAACCACTGGGCGTGGTTAACTCCGGAACTGAAATCGTGTTTCTTATCTCCTATTGTCTATATCGATGTTAGCTTAAAAGTTTACTGCCAGTACCAACAGAGTTTTAACTGCAGTTCCTTTTCCGTGTTGTATGCTCTTAAGTACGTTGTAGGTTCTTGTATGTTGTATGCTACTTACGTTGTGAATACATTATATTTTACATAATAAATGTCTAAGTCAATAAATATGGACGTTCAGTTGTCGGAACGTGATAATTTGTTGCTTGATATCCCGCCTTCCACCCCCACCAACAACCAAGGACCATACAATTTGTTGCAAGACCCAGGAGTTCAGGACCCACCCTAAGCTGTAGATTCCAGACATATAACAAAAATAATAGGTGGCGAGAAGAACTTTCCCTGAGTTAGTGATCTCCCTACACCCATTTTTTTCTATTAAAGATTTAATAGGGTTTTCAGTTTCTGTCTTTATCTCAATAATTTTGCTATAGCTAATAGGGTATACCTTGCTTATAAAGAAATGTATAAACGTTAATTTAATAAAATTCGCTAATCAACTCTTTTAATCATAAAAGTTCGATAATTTAAGATAAGTCTTGATGAAGTCTATCACATGTGTTTTAAAACTAAATAAACCTCTCTAGTCGGTTTAAGATAGTTGTTCTAGCTAACCTTTAAATAATAAACGGTATCAGGAAACTGACACATACTTTCTCCCTTTTAGCCCAAATTTAATGAATAAATTACTTTTCATTTACTAAATATAGAATACAAAGCACGGTCGAATGTACAGAAAATCTTGTAAACAAGTTGATTTCAAAAATATCCACGCAAATCCCTGTTTAGGAGGCACTACAGAATCCATCGCTACACACGTGGTTTTAAGAGGGGAAATGCCCCCCTATTCCCTCCCTCAGGGTAATTAAGGGGCATCATATTTCGAAATTCCTCTGTTGGTCAATGTTAACTTGACAAGCATATCAAGTTTGAACGAAATTGGTTGATAAATAAGAGAGAAATTGTAATTTTTGTATTCCCCATAAGAATAACATTGGACAACCTACTGCGTTTACCACAAAATGAAAATGAAAATGTTCTCCGCAACCAGTAATCGTAGAATATTAATTCAAAATACCAAATTATTTAGTTTTTTGAGCTCTTGTTAATGGCGCATGGTAATATTTTTTATATTTATGTTTTTATATGAAAAATCCAAAAAACTGAATATTTGATATTTTAGTCTTGAAATTTCTGAACCCGAAATTTTACAGATATCCAGGTTTTGTCACATTTTTGGAAAACTTAAGTTCTACAAACGACTAAAGTTTAATGAAAATCGTTCCAGCAGTTTTTATAAATCTTGATTTTTCATGTTTTTTGGCAGTTTTTAGGGGTTAATTACCCTTAAAAATAAAAAATTCCAAAAAGTGGAAGAAACCCCTTGAGATATCGTGGATTAGTACCTACATACCAAATTTCATAAAAATCTGACTATTGGTTAGCTCTGTACACATCCATTCACACATACAGACAGACAAACGGACAGACAGACAGACAGACACACAGATATCACGTAAAAATCACTTTTTTGGGTTCAAGGAGCACCAAAACGAATATTTCCATTCACAACTCAAATTCTCCTTTTTAATGGTGAATACTAATCTTTTTTAACATTTATGTTTTCTTTTAATGAAATATCCAACAAACTGAATTTTGGATGTTCCAAGTCCTGTTATTTCTGACTCCGAATTTTTTAATAAATGCGGGTGGTGTAATTTTGTTGGAAGTCTAAAGCTCTACAAACCTCTAAAGTTTAACGACAATCGTTCGAGCCGTTTTTGAGAAATATTGATTTATCTGTTTTTTTGTCGATTTTTGGGGTACAATTACCCTTAACAATCAAAAATTCTAAAAAATGAAACAAACGCTTGGAGATATCGTCGAGTAGTACCTACATACCACATTTCATAAAAATCGGACCATTGGTTAGGGCTCTAGCTTTGTACACATCCATACAGACAGAGAGACAGACAGGCACACAGACATCACAAAAAAATCACTTTTTTGGGTTCAGGGAGCACCAAAACAAATATTTCCACTAACAACTCAAATTAGAAAATTTTGACGAAAACAATACTTTCTCTATATACTATGTATAAGGGGGAGAAAGTCAAATAAATGGTATCAGGAAACTGACACATACTTTCTCCCTTTTAGCCCAACTTTAATGAATAAATTACTTTTTAGTTACTAAATATAGAATACAGAGTTCGGTCGAATGTCCAGAAAATATTGTAAACAAGTTCTTTTCAAAAATATCCACCCAAATCCGTTTTTTGGAGGCACTACAGAATACATTGCTACACACGTGGTTTTAAGAGGGGAAATGCCCCCTACTCCCCCCCAGGGTTAATAAGGGGCGACATATTTCGAATTTCCTTTGTTGGTCAATGCTAACCTGACAAACATATCAAGTTTGAACGAAATTGATCAGTAAATAAGAGATAAATAGTAATTTTGTATTCCCCATAAGAATAACATTGGACAACGTACTGCGTTTACCGCGAAATGAAAATTTAAATTTACCCCGCAACCAGCGTTCGTAGAATATTAATTAAAAATTCTAAATTATTTACTTTTTTGAGCGCTTTTTAATGGTGAATAAATTTTTATATATTTAGGTTTTTTTATGAAAAACCCCAAAAACTGATTATCTGATGTTTTAAGTCCTGTAACTTCTGAACCCAAATTTTTACAGAAATGCGGTTGGTGTCATTTTGTTGGAAACCTAAGCTCTAAAAACGACTAAAGTTTAATTAAAATCGTTGAAGCAGTTTTTGGGAAATTTTGTTTTCAGGTTTTTTAGCGGTTTTTGGGGGATGATTATCTTTAAAAATCAAAATTTCAAAAATGAATAAAACACTTGGAGATATCGTGGATTAGAACATACATCCCAAATTTCATCAAAGTCGGCCCACTGGTGTCGTCTCTAGCTCTGTACACATCCATACAGACAGACAGACAGATAAACACACAGACATCACGTACAAATCACTTTTTTGGATTAAGGGAGCATCAAAATGAATAATTCCACCAACTATTGCGAAAATTTTGACGAAAACAATAATTTCTCCCTCTTAGCCCAACCTTAATTAATAAATAACTTTTTATTTACTAAATATAGAATACAAAGCAAGGTCAAATGTACAGACAATCTTGCAAACAAGTTGTTTTCAAAAATATATCCACCCAAATCCCTGTTTAGGAGGCCCCACAGAATCCATCGTTACACACGTGGTTTTAAGAGGTGGAATGCCCCCTCCTCAGGGTTATTAAGGGGCAACATATTTCGAATTTCCTCTGTTGGTCAATGCTAACTTGACAAGCATATAAAGTTTGAACTAAATTGATCAATAAATAAGAGAGAAATAGTAATTTTTGTATTCCCCATAAGAATAACATTGGACAACATACTGCTTTTACCGCAAAATGAAAATGAAAATGTTCTCCGCAACCAGTAATCGTAGAATAGTAATTCAAAACACTAAATTATTTTAATGGTGCATAGTAAAATTTTTTATATTTAGGCCTATGTTTTTTTATGAAAAATCCAAAAAACAAAATTTTTGATATTTTAAGTCTTGCAATTTCTGAAATTGAATTTTTACAGAAATGCGGGTGGTGTCATTTTGTTGGAAAACTAAAGTTCTACAAACGACTAACTTTTAATGAAAATAATTAGAGCTGTTTTTGAGAAATCTTGATTTTTCATGTTTTTGGCGGTTTTTGGGCGATAATTACCCTTAAAAATAAAAAAATCCAAAAAATTAAAAAACCTGGAGATATCGTGGATACCTACATACCAAATTTCATAAAAATCGGACCATTGGTTAGGGCTCTAGCTCTGTACGCATTCATACAGACAGACAGACACACAGATAGACACACAGACATCACGTTAAAATCACTTTCTCCATATCACGAAAACAATACTTTCTCCATATACTCTGTATAAGGGGGGGGGGGGAGTAAAACTAATCATGGTGCTGCAGGTGTTGGCACGGAGTGCAGGTCTAGACTCTAGACATTCCAAGGACTACCGTTCACTGTACTTTGCAGGGCAGATCTCTGATCTACAAATATTCATTCATCTGTCACATAAAAAACCAAAATTATTAAAATCACTTTGATTGATCGTTTTAGACAATTTCCGTTATAGGGAAGAAGCTATTACCGTAGGCATGGTAAGACTTAAGCCCGAGACCATGATAACTTTTTGAGGTCCCCTCATGAGTATTAGTTTAAAATGATTAGTTGTAAACAGATGGCTACACCTTTTGTCCTTTTCAGTAGTTTGTTTGTTAAACAAATAAACAATTTCATTTAGTAAATATTAAAATTTTCATTACAATTTAAAAATTGTATATACGATGTATTTATATGTACACTTTACGACCATTCTGAAATCCAACTCAGAGTTCCTCCGGTGACTTGTATAATGGCCCAGGACTACTGAACTGTCTGCTTGCTTATTGATATCGCTTGTTGATCATAATATAAGTTATGGAAGATTATTTTAAGATATACAATATAAATTTTATTGCAAAAATATTCAATCGTAGGAATTGCCAATAATGTATTAAGCATTAAGTTAGGTATATTGTACACTGAGTTGTAATAAAATACCCCCGTAGCAGCAAAACTGCGTACTCAGCGAATTTCCGATGCATATATATGTATCTTAATACCACATAAAGCCACATACCAAGTTTCATCAATATACATTCAAAATAAATGATTTATGACATTTTAATTATTCTCCATAAGAAAAACATGGCGGCTGAGTATGCAGGGTTGCTGAAGCAAGGAAAAATAAATGGGGTTTTATACAAATATAACTCAAGAAGGTACAGCCAAATACCAAATTTTATTAATTTATTTTCATAATTAAGGGAGATAACACGTTACTTAGTCTCCATAAGAATAACATGGGAGCTGAGTACGCAGGGTTGCTGCTACGGGAACTATCAGCAAAAAAAATATTTTTAGTGCAAATATCAATAGACCACAACGATATGAAGCAATATACCAAGTTTCATCAGGATAAGTTGATAAATAAGGGAGATACACAATTTGTCTTATTCTCCATAAGAATAACATTGGACATATAGCGTCCCAATTGTAATTGAAACGCTATATATAATTAAATATACTATTTGTGATATGTTAAAATAAATAATGTATAAAATATATAAAAGAAGTTTTGTGAATAATTGCTGACAGTTGCAAATAAGAATTGCTGGTGCTACTTGGTTTTGCAAGTCAAGGCAAGATCGCGATTTTCTTGTTTGGGTATGTCAGAAATAGTTGGAGACAATCATTTAAATTCTTGCTTGGCTGGAATGGACTGGAGCTGGGTCACGTGACGGCCGGCGTCCCCTGTTTCGAGAAGTTTCTTAGCCAAGGTTATATATTCACGATCGCTGGGAGGCTACGGCATTTTACGTTGACCATTGGTCTTGTGAGTGTGTCGTAAGTCGCCCAACGAAACGTGAATCTCTTCAGATAGGAAGGTACAATGTTGTTTTAAAATTTAGAATTTCAATTTAAATAATTGCTCCAATTTCTCATTTGTTGTTTTTTAAAAAGGGGAAGAGTCTGTAAAACAATTATTTCTTTTTCAGGGTTCGAAGCGTTTCTTTCTTCGATTCATCTTTTTCTTTTATACTTGGGTTGAAGACATGCTTAAAGCCAGACTGTTAAAGAACTAAAGGAAGATTTATAATTAAAGTCCAGTAATATTAAAAAAGGATCGAACAGTTAATCTTTTATTTCGAAAGACAGAAGTGATAAGCAAAACCAAGTTTAATTTTATTTTGAATTTTGAACTGTTTTATTTGAGAAGAAAGACTTTTAATTTGTTTATTTAAATAAATACAAGAAGAGTTTATTCATTTCTTTTATTTTTTATGACCACTTCTTAACCTCAAGAAATATTATAGCCTGCTAAACAGCGCTATAGACAACATACTGTGTTTAGCACTTTCAATATTTCTGTAACTATTTGACGTAGAGCAATGATCAAAACACCAAATTGTTCGTCTTTTTAAGCTGATTCCAATGAAAAGAAAACTAAAATTTGATTTTTTTTTTTTTTAATTATATGTAAAAAACTCAAAAAAACCCATTTTTGGGGTACAAAACCCCCCAAAATACCCCTTCGGATAGGTCGATCTGTCTAGTTTTCGAACTTAAAGTCATAAATGCTGCTTTACACGTTTATACAAAATTTAATCAAAATCGGATAATCTTTACGAGAGTTATCGTGCTCACGGACACACACACACACACACACACACACACACACACACACACACACACACACACACACACACACACACACACACACACACACACACACACATATATATATACAGTTTCGAACAAATGGTGTTTTTCAGGTCTGGGGACCTCAAAACGAAAAGTTATCATGGTCCCGGGCCTAGGTCTTACCATGCCGACTACGGTAATAGCTTCTTCCCTATAGGGGAAATTCGCTAATAGCTTGGCGTCTACCATATCATTACTTTGCAGAGAACCATAAATAGTGTGAACCGTTGCTTGTTAGAAATGAAAAACCCCACCAAAACATCTCCTGTCCACAGTTTTCCAAACCTCGAGAGGCGACCAACAATCTTTGATCAAGAGTGGACAGCGCCAGTCAATTACAGTTGATAATCGTCTTTCACCTTAAACATGATTAATTAATTTTCCAGAAACCAGTAACGCAATCTGATCTTTAATCTGGCTGATTGTTTTTATATATAACTTTTGTTTTAAAAACTGTCTTCATTATAGTTTGGGCTATAAAACGTCTCTGTTATGATAGTGTAATTGTTTTTTTGAATAGTTCTAGAAGACAAAATCAGATGTCTGTATGAACAGATATTTTAAAAGGCTGGCCCCTGAAAAGTTAAGTTTTCTAACTAAATCATTAAAAATATTATAGTAAAACGAAAGTAATAAATTTGTATGTAATTGAAGTTTGTTACGTATATAGGTATGCAGTACGTGGCTAAAGTGTAACTCCCTCCGAAACATGCGCTGACTCAGCTCGTCTAATATAGGTAGCGTGAGCTGGGAGATAATATTCTCAATACTGTGTGTTGTTTTAGGATTATCCATCCTGTACAAATAATACTCATTTAAGCTAAAAAAATGTCAAAGA
Organism: Allygus modestus; assembly: GCA_963675035.1. Taxonomy (NCBI): domain Eukaryota; kingdom Metazoa; phylum Arthropoda; class Insecta; order Hemiptera; family Cicadellidae; genus Allygus; species Allygus modestus. Next base: position 345,894,631 of record OY776111.1, read on the forward strand.
AAATATAATTTAACTGTGAAATATCAACGGAATAATGTGACCGTTGATATTTCACAGTTAAATTATATTTTCTTTGACATTTTTTTCGCTTAAATGAGTATTATTTGTACGCTGAGGTAAGTGGATTTATGACAGAACTTTGACAACCGTGTAATCTTGTATTAGTGAATGTGTCTGTTGCTTATTTATTTAGAAATGTTACATTGGTTTGCATTATATATGATTAGCCAACACACAAGTCGTTTACACAATAAGTATTAAAACAAATAATTTATATTAGTTAAGAATATTCCCCCAACAGAATAGTACTCTTGGCTAGTAAGATGAATTTACAGCGAAAGCATAAACCCCTTATAATACTTTTAAGTCAAATATCTCAACAGTCGTGATAAATAGCATGCATCAGCTGGCAATAGTAATATTTGTAATCCTAAACAATCAGGGTTTAATCATGCAAATTAAAAACGTACAAGAGATCAAGTGTGACAATTTTACCGCCAAAGTAAAACAGTTTACAGATTATCGGTATTCGAGCAAACAATCGTCTTAATTAAATTTTTAAACCACTAGAATCCACACTATAGCTTACACTTATTATAATATATTGAGTGTTGGTGTTAAACACTTGCATAACAAATTAAACTGGTTTCATCTTGTTTTCATTCAGTCCAATGTTGACGGTTCTGTCTAATAAATACTGAGAACAATTGTAGAAGAGTCGAAATTAAAGATTTTTGTGACTAGTTGATTGTTTGATCTCGTTTTAAAATGAAAAACGGGCTTTTAGATGTGTTCATCACAAGCCAAGTTGACATGATCTGCTGCTCAATCTATTGTGAAGATGTTTCAACCACCCCTCTCAGATGAGCGATGTTTTGGCATGAAATAGTAAAGGTGGCCAGTACATCTTTAAAGATGTTGGAAAGTTCATAGGAGAAAAAGCAAGACTTCCAATTCGAAGCAACTATTTTAGAATTCGGGCTATTCTTTGAACTATGAAAAGGAACTAAGTTTTTGTATTAAAAAAGTCTTATATTTGGTCAAAAATAAAGACAATTAGTTCAAGCTGGTGTGTTCAAGGCCAAAGCTTTTTGGCGATGTTTTAACCGTTATTAATTGTAATGTAATAAAGGTTAAAAACCTGCAATCTGCCTCGTGATCCTAATTTATCCTTTTGATTGGATGATGTGTTTGGACAAAATTTTATTATTTCGTCATGTTCAGACCCACACAAAACTTGAAGTAATATGATGAAAAATTAACCTTGCGTCGAAACGCGTCATCCAACCAAAAGGGCAAACTAGGATCACAAGGCAGATTGCCGATATTTAACCCTTATTAAATTCACCAACGTGATTCGGAAAAACAACACCAGTATAAAGTTACCAGTATGAACACCAGTACCGTTTGCAGCAGCTCAGCAACGCTACGCTTGGGGAAGCAAGTCCCTTAGCCATAACAGTTTATATTCGTGGAGGCTTAGTATCGTTCTGGATGTAAATAAAACAAACGTTTCTCCCGGACTGGTAAACTGACGTTCTCAATAAAGTAAAGATGTTATGGCGACCTTTTGATATATTCTACTTGATGCGATATTTTATACTTTGACAATACACTTTTAGAAAACGAAAATAACTTCTATATGTATTAAGTTCTCATTTTATAGATATCAATAAAAGTTTCTTGCTTTAAATAACATAAAATATATGTTTATATTCATAACAACCTAATTGCCATGAATATGTTTCTTTTTTGTAAAACTATATAAATTATAAAATCACGCATGTTAATAAGCTAATTTAAGTTAATCAGGGGTTGGAAAAAGTCCTAAATTGTGTGTAAACACTTTGAAAGGAATTCTTCTTTTAACATTTTCTTAAATTTGATTGGGTCGTTAATTTTCTTGAATTTGTTTGGTAGTTTATTATAAATTTTGATTGTCATATTCCTGAGTCTTTTTGGGAAAAATATGTTTTAAATATTGGAGTGTTTATGTATCATAGCTGTGAGTAATCATTCTCATTTGAAATTTTGATAAGTTAGTGTGGATAAAACAGGTAGTTTGTAAAATAAATAATGATGCTAGAGTTAAAAATTTGCGTTCTTGAAATAAATACCGACATGAATCTCTTTTAGGAATTGTAAACAGTGTTTTTATAACTCTTTTTTGTAGAGTAAATATATTTGTTTGTATTACTGCTCAATTCCCAGAACAAAAGTCCATATGAAATCCAAAACTGGATACATTATACAGACATACATATATGATACACTAATTTAGTCATGTCGATTGGACAATATCTTGATAGTATTTCAATCATGATATTCCACTGCTAATTTGTTTGCACAGGTATTTAAACCTCTAACGAATAAATACAATGTTTCATCACAAATGCAATCTCAAGTATGATATTAAATGTTTGAAAACCTTAAAACAATTATTATTTGTAGTAGTTTTCACTCTTTATCACTTCAGATATTACAGTTTTAACAAAACTGGTATTTAACCTTGTTACGTTAAATTAATAATTAGTTTTTATTAATGTCAAAACATACAATAATTTGGGGAAAATGTGACAAATTTCATTATTTTAGTTAATTACCGGTACTAACAATAGGAATTTATTTAACGATACTGCTTAGAAAAGGTATTCGGCCAGAAACATCAAAATTGTTTTACAAATTGTTCTATGGTGTACAAACTTGAAGTATCTACCTAGAAATACTGAATTTATATTTTACCATAGCAAGGTTCACTCTATAAATTACCTATTGTATTAAACATTCAGATAATATAATAAATGTGCTCGTGTATTTACAGTCACGTACATAATAAAATCATTGCTATAAACAATTTTTCTTTACAATCGGAAATATAAACTGTGCCATCTGTTGGATGAGATTTTGATAAAAATAACCTTATTAATCTGGAATTGTGTTCCGTGAATTAGCCTTAAGTAATTATATAATTTACAAGAAAAAAGTATTGTTGAATTAATTTAGAATATAAGTTAAAATAAACCAACAAAACTGTGCTTGGAAGTGGGAAATGTAAACAATTCTAATGAACCATTTCCAGCAATTCATTTTGAGGAACTGACGGTTAGTTAGATTACAAATTAAATTATGGAAAATTGATCAACTGATACATTTAACGCTTAATGCATTTTCGGCTCGGTTAGGTTGCAGAAAACATGCTATTGATATTGAATATTTCTTGTAAAAATTAGTACTCGTCTACAAATCCACGTAATTAAATTCGCTCAGACATTCAGTACATTTAAAGTGTTCAAAAGAGGCCAGACAATAGATGGTGCCGCGGGCTGTTACAGAGAAAATGGTAATTATTCAAAGCTACCTTTAAAAGTGAGGGTAGGGGCTTTATTAGGAGCAAGATCAGGATTGGCTTTATTGGCTGTAAAAAGTATGTTATGATGGTGAGATTAATAAGAAAAATATTGCTTCACACGTTATGAATTAATATGTTGTGTCAGGTGACCTAGTTAATGATATAATAAGCAGGTAATAATAATAAACTATTTAAATGTTTGTTTGTACGTAATCAAAATTAATCCAAACTAAACATTAAATGATTCTAAAATATGGTTACCGTTTAGTTTATAGGGTTGAATTTATATTAAACAGTCTTAAACAAATTAACAACATATTAGAATTGAAACATTATTTACACTGTTTCTGGTGATGGTCACAGCCCTTGATTTACTGCGGCAAATAAAGATCGCATAAATCTGATACAAGTTCTATATTTGTATTATCAAATATTCACCTTAAAATCTACTATGTTAATTCCAGTGTAGTTTCTATGAAGGTTATGTGTGATAAAAATAATGCTGATGTCCTTTTTTTACTAGAAACCATAAATAATGTCAGCTGATGAGGCAAAATATAGACGACATGTTATGGTAATTTGGGCTGTGTTTCAAAAATAACTGACAATACACAAATTTTTTAAATTAGAAGTAAAATAATCGCGAAAGTAAAATTCTGTTTACGAATTAGCCTAATTTTTCCGTTCAATATTTAACCGTGTAATGAATCTGGACACTTGAAAATAGCAGATTATTATCCATATATGATTATTACTGAAGGAAATGCACTACGTGTAAATACAGCTGTCCAATAATTTCGGCACCTAAACTTACCATGTTGTTTTACTGGTGAAAGGAATAAAAAAAGCGGATAAACGGTCGTGTATCCAGCTCCGGTTTTAGTTAACTCGTCTATACATGTTTACCAAATTAAATAATACGCTGTATGCATATAGTTGACATCAAACGTTAATAACATTTTGGGGATATTCAAAAATCAACAGTGTGAGAATATCTCGGTAATGAAGTGGAAGCGTTACTTGTGACGAACGGGTTGTCCTAAGACTTACTCTGGGGAAATACTCCAACATTTCTGCAAACAATGTCACAGGTATTGCAACTTTTTATTTATTTGACGATTCACAGTTAAATATTTTATACCAGTATGAACATTTTGATGAGGCAGTCATTTACTATTTCTACAGCCAGAACTGCGATTTATATAATTTAAACTGTGGTGGGGATTTTAGTCTCGACCACTCTGTTAACACCTCTTAAAAATAGTGAAACTGTTTTACCATAATGTGGACATGGTAAATGACCATCTATGTTGATGTTATAAATATATCATTTCGTACATATGTCATGTGTGAAAGTGAAATCTACCTCTTAAGTATATCAATATTAAGTATATTTACTGATTTACCTACAGACGTTTAATCAATTTTACTTTACGTCGTGTCACTATCTAATGTTAAAGCATGCACTGTTTTACACCAGTCTATCTCATCCTTCATTTGTGCAGACGAACAACTGACAACATCCAACGCATCACAGCGCTCGCATGTGGTCCGCAAATTGTTCAGACGCACAACTGACATCATCCAACGCATCACAGCGCTCCCATGTGGTCCGTAAATTGTTCAGACGCACAACTGACATCATCCAACGTATCACAGCGCTCGCATGTGGTCCGTAAATTGTTCAGACGCACAACTGACATCATCCAACGCATCACAGCGCTCGCATGTGGTCCGTAAATTGTTCAGACGCACAACTGACATCATCCAACGCATCACAGCGCTCCCATGTGGTCCGTAAATTGTTCAGACGCACAACTGACATCATCCAACGTATCACAGCGCTCGCATGTGGTCCGTAAATTGTTCAGACGCACAACTGACATCATCCAACGCATCACAGCGCTCGCATGTGGTCCGTAAATTGTTCAGACGCACAACTGACATCATCCAACGCATCACAGCGCTCGCATGTGGTCCGTAAATTGTTCAGACGCACAACTGACATCATCCAACGCATCACAGCGCTCGCATGTGGTCCGTAAATTGTTCAGACGCACAACTGACATCATCCAACGCATCACAGCGCTCGCATGTGGTCCGTAAATTGTTCAGACGCACAACTGACATCATCCAAAGCATCACAGCGCTCGCATGGGTCCGTCAATTGTTCTCTTGAGTATCAAGATGCATCACGTTTTATGTAAAGTATAATTTAATTGAGTGGTTGTAAAAACTAGGATCTATTGTTCACACTTTCACTCCCGAACTGATTCTAAGTGGACTTAAGTACACAAAGCTGATTGACGATATAGTTTGACAAGAAATTTGTTTTTTCCGAGTGTCATTTTATTTTATGCAGGATTATAATATACGTATGCTCTCTAAACATTTCCATGCATTCTTTTAACACATGGAATCTCTAGCCTTGCATCTTTATTTTTTTCAAGTTAAAAAAAATAATATACATTGAAGTATAGCATGAAACCGTTGGATTCCTTTCTTTATCTAAGCAAATGGAGCAGGATTAAATTTTAATGTTTGATCAAATATAAAAAAGAACCGGGACTGAATCAAAACTTCCTCCTAACTTTGGAACAACATTAGGGAAACGCATTCGCTTAGGTAATAATTAACTTTAAAAGTTTACGGTAAGTTTATACAATTTAAAGTGGGTTGTTGAGTTATTTACTTATTCAATAAGACATTTCCAAAACTTTGTCCAAGAGGTTGGTTTCATATAGGTGAGACATTATTCGAAGTTCTTATAATAGTGTAGAGTGACTGTTCCATTTTGTATTTGTTTAGTCAATATTGGCTGAAATACAATCACTTATTACTATTTAACACATATTTTAAATAGTCAAATTATAACGTAACTAATTTTGGATTTTTACTCCAACTTTCTTACTTACTCAAACTTCTATAATCTAAAAATATGTTTATGTTCTGAGAATAATACTTTAGGACATATTTTAACAGACAAGACAAGAATAGTTTTAAATGATCATTTAATTATGAATTAGATAATATTTCAGATCTGTGCTCAGTAAAAAGTTATTTTAAAACTATTAGTAGTGGAAAATGTAAACTTTCGCACTCAAATTTAAAATGTAAACACTACTTTGATTTATTATTAAAACGTTAAGAACTAAGTGTATTAATGATGATTATTGTGTCATCAAATTATGATGTCATGTATTATTTCACAATAGAGATTTAATAAAGAACAAATCAATAGTGTAAATTATTTATGTCACAGCAATATTAAACGAAATAGGATTTCAGAGTATCTTTGGCTATTTTACAGAGAATAATGAACTTTGCTTCTAATTTCCCTCCTTGCCAAAAATTAAAATTTTAAAATGAAGATCCCATTTGTTTTTTTCACGTACTTTCCATTACGCACATACATATAATTGGGATATTTAATTTCAAGATACTAAATCCCTTATACAGCAAAATCTGTTGCAATAATATCAACAAAGACCAAATTTCATCTCCTGTTTCATTTACGGTTATGATTTAAAAATATATATAAACCATGTGCTTGTTGTTTTAGTCCGATCCGCCGACTTGTTAAAAAAGGCAGACAAGCTTGTATTGGCTCGTTTGATATTGGCGGCCCTCGGCTTTATTTATACACTTATCATAAATGTCTTATACATCAGATTAATTATTATTAATACTATGACTGATTTATAATACAATTCAAATCAATCTTAAACACGGTAAAGTCCCAATTTTAGTGTCTTGTCGGCCTAAAGGCTCTCTATACATTGAATTAAAATTATATGACAAGTATTTAGTCTTAGTTAAAACGTGTTCTTGATTTAGTTTATTACTAGGATTCACTATTCGCTATTTTTATTTACAAAGAGATTGTAATCAAACTGTAGCCTTTGTCATGTCTTATACCAAAGCAGCGGAGAGCATTAGGAGGTGACGTCATCAGGAAAGTGAGACGTTGAGACGTTGCATTGTGATGAATGAGACGTCAGCGACGGGACGTGACGTCGTGATTGATAGTCTGTGGCAAAATCGACTTGTGGCAATTGGCGATCAACTAATAAAAAATATAATTAATGTATCATCTACAAAAAGGTTATTGATGCCAATCTCCCTCACCTTTGACGTTTTGCTTCCTCTCACAGTATGGTTCCCAAGAATTATCACTCGTAAATATTGGCGATGTTTGGTCAAGGTTTAAGGAAGAAACTAATTAGAAACGACATGCCACTGGTTTGAATGAACAAAGTTAACACGTAACACTTACTAAGAAGTGTTAACTTTGAGCTCTAATAATAATTGTTGGTAGTACCATATTTTGTATTGTGCAAACAACAGAGGAATAGAGTTTATAATCAAAAAGTTAGATCAGTGATTCTGTCAAATGTATATGAATTAATAAATTATTTCAACCTTTTTGGGTCAATATAGGTTTATGTGTGTTCATCCGCAATTGCATTTACGTTGTTATTGTAGTTAAATAAACGTATTCATTCGTTACTGCAGAGACTGAAACTAGAATACCATGTCCAATGTTTTTCAGCTTTAGGTTAATAAAAGCTGATACTCGAAGGCAAAAATATGTAGGACACTAAAGGGCACTAACACACGTTAGACAATTTTGAAAGATTAACAATTTTAGAGATATGTAACTCTTTAGAACAATGTTAGTTATTCCAAGGACATTATATTTTAAAATTGGATAAAAAAGGACATAATTTTAATTTTAATGTTATTATTAAATTATGTCTGTTTGATTTTGACATGCATGATAACATTTACTGCATATAGTCACTTACACTATTCGACGTACTAACTTCATAAAGAAAATTTTGTACAAATGTATGAACGATGGATTCTAAAATCCAGGTGATGTAAGGGCAGTGTTCCACGGGAATGGAGAGAGGGAGAGAGAGCTGTCATTGTCAGAGGTGTTAGCTGGTGGCCATTCCCAGCTAATGGATACAACAGCAATCGTGGTGCGAGTGAACATTCTGAAAAGTTGTTAGGTTTGAGCAAAGCCGACCTAGATCGTTGGCCACGTGTAGTTTTAGGTCATGAATGTGTTAGCACATAATAACATAGTTAATTAAATTTTATTTGAAACTTTATTTGATTTATAACCATTAGTTATGGGAGTTATATTTTGTATAAACTGACCAATAAACCTTCATAACTGGCACAGAAAAGCGCTTTTCATAGCGTTAAATATTATTCCAAATTAAATATTTCAACTGTTGTAGGGCCTACTGTATTTTACATATGAGACTGCCGCTATAATGTACAGAATTGACAAACTCGGTGGTTATAATATGTCATATACGAATATTAAGACGATATTTATAGGGTAAGACTTTAGATTTATCTTCAGGATTATTAGGTATTGCTTTCCAAATTTATATGACGGTATTATATAAGGCTACAACATACTTAGTTTAGATCAGCTTATTGTATGTCTTGGAAAGGTGCTGCTAGGCCTAAAACGAGGGAACAATAGTCATTTGTTAAAAAAAATCGTTTTTACAATTTGAATTGTATTATATATTTGAATTTCCACGTTATATTTCTTTATTTACTACGAATGAGTTAGACCAGCAAATACAGCGGTCATACATTGTACCTGTTGTGAGTCTAAAGCAAGGACTACATAGAAACAGTGTAGGGTTACATGATATTACCGCTTTGGGAAACATGGGTTACCTGGTATCCGCGTTGCTTGGGTTTTTGCTGCTTCAAGTTACTACAGCTTAACTCATGTCGTATTTAAATACCTGTTGGTATACATAACATTCATGGGATAACCTCCAATTTATCTTTTAGTTATGTGAAGTTGCAAAGTAGCGCTTTACTGATACAGTATACGTTTAAGATACACATGCTGGTTCCCAAAGAAAATAGAGCATTCTGTTAATATTATCTGTGTATAATTTACGGCCTATTCCCTCAATCTGGTATCTGATTCTGAAATAAACCTTTTTTCTTCTTTTTGAAAGAAACTAATAACTATTTTATTTAAATCAGAGATTATACGTTTAGTATATAATTAAGAAAGGATTCACTGCCTAGTTTGTATATAAGTTATTCATACAGTATAAGGTAATCGTTTTTATAAAATCCAAATTGTGTCTTACATACGACTATACCCTATGTTTTCTATTACTATACCCCCAGTGCCTATGAGACAAACCACCTCACCCATCCACGTTATGATCGGCTGTCCGCACCGTTATCGCCACTCCAGAGTTCACTGCAGTGTTTTATGACACATTGCTCTTATCACAATATTACGTTTTGTCTCTACAGGACTTTTACTAGGCTTAAAATAAGTGTTGTTTAACTACTCTTTATCTAGAATAAATAGCAATGGTGGGTAACACTTTTAAAATATAAAATCCTTAGAATGTTAAACTTGTATATTTACCCGTAGCTCTGGTTGTCGATTAGCAGCTGTTATAAAACAAATTTTTATAGATTTAAAATCTCGATTTCATACGAGATTCCCAGAATACAATATTTTAACGTTTAGTTCGAATCATGAAACCCGCATAAAGAATTTAAATCCCTCATCGAATATGCTATAACTATTATTTAACTAAGAAAAATATCTGGCAACTCAGTATACTACCTGTATGGCAATTTATTATTCAAGCTTTAACTATTAATAAGCATAACAAAACTGTTTTTGCATTATGTTGTACGCAATACCAATACCTGTTTAAACATGCGCAAATCAAACATTTTGCAAGCTTGGCTTTATTTGGATATCTTGCTGTCGAGAAAAAATTACGGGATGAATGTGAATACATATTTATAACTTTTCTGTTCGTTGAACAAGAATTAATTATTTGAGCGTCATGGATCTCTCGGTGTATGAAGCAGTAGTTCACCATAGCTTCAGCCACAGGAGGGTAAGTGAACCGATATCACTCGGTTATATCATTGGGTTGCACACTACTGTTGTTATTAGTTTACGGCAGCCTATAACCTCACAATCATTCTCCCGTTGGTCCCGTTCCCATTATATTTAAACTAGGGAATATTTTATCTTGATGATTTTCAGTTGTCAGAACTTGACTACTGAAAATCGAAATCAACTGAATATCAATATAATGATATAATATAATAATAATACACAAAAATTTCTACTGTACTGAAAGTGTTTCTAATTAAATAATCTTGTAAAGGAGGCTATTATAATGAGAATGTTCAATACACATCGCCAACCTATGTAACACGCTCTCTTGAATAAATAACTTGACTTGGAAATCTCCCGGTATTATTGTTTAATCCAAACAGAACGAAAGATAAACCTTTTTGTATGAATTAAAGACAATGTATTTTTTATCACCCTTTTATGATAACATCTGCCTTACACATTTAAGTTTTTGATGAGTGTTTTTATTATTAAGAATGTGAGTGCATTTAGAACACACTTTCTAAGTCAGATAGGCGTTTGTGCAAAAGCTTCCTTAGTACATTAACTATTTTTTGTTCAATATTAAATCAATATTCCATCTTAGAACAATCTAGGGGACGGTTTTGAACGTTTAAATAATATAAGTGGTGCTAAATATATGATTGTGAAGTACTTTGAGTACCCTAAAAGTGTCATTGATAACGGATCTGCCAACACAATCAAGGTCTTTTGTCAACTGCAACAATATTTAAACTTTATTAATGCTATATAGTTCTCAATGTATTTAATGTTTATCATTATTTTAACCAGGAGTATTAACTGTCGTATACTAAAATTACTTATATAATACACAACGATGTTTTAACGTAGCAGTAACAACAAAAATGACAGTATTAGAAAGCGCATGTTTTCATTATATTTAAAATACAATGGAAATTAAATATAAATTGGGTGTAACAACTTGAAAGATTATAAGCGACTATTTTCAAACTGATAAATAAATTATTAAATTATTAAATAAATAAGCGATTCTTCATAAAATTATTGTTATACCCGCATAACCTTTATATTTAATTACCTAAATAACAAGCTCAGTCTTACATGAGCAAAACTAATTTGAAAGACTCAGAGAGTTATAAAAAAACCTTGTAATTGAAACTCATTTTAATGAACATTGACCGAAACTGTTGGCTGGTACTTTCACAAAAATATGAAGAGGAGGTTTGCCACAACAGAAACTTTTTTAATATTACAGTTTAGAGAATGTTATCGAGCAGCCAGCAACAACATCGTCCAATTTTATCTCGTTACTTCATGTAGGTAAATAATGAACAGAACAAAATTGAATATAATCTGTACAGATATACGAATTATAATAAATAAATACAAAATAAACATGTTTAACTATTTCAATCGTCTGATTTAATTGGTGTTGAAGATGTTTTGAAGGATTTCTCCTTTTAATCAATTGAAATAGACGGAGCCGGAAAAAGTTTTCAGGTGAAATATATATGAGACAGCTCAATACCGCTATTAGGCCTAAAGAAAAGCCAGAGCTGTTATTAATGGCTTGGCTCTCGGCACTGGGGAAACTGGAATAAATACTGGAGAAAAAACAGACAACAGTGGCTTTCTATTCAGCATCGTTTGTGACGTGTTCTTTAGTTTCTTACTTGACCTCTGTATTTTACATTTTTAAGTTTTCTTAACAATTATATACACATGTGGTTACATTTTGTACAACTATTTCAACCGTACAAGTGAATTAAATAGTTTTTCATTTTTTTTTGACTTTTAAATACATAATCTTCAACTGATATCTATTGCCGATTTATTGAATGGGTTATAAATTTGATATCTTTATATTACCTGAGGATACCTTGCATTATTTAATCCATGTTATTACTATGAAGTGAGTATGTAATAGGAAATATAGTAAACATTTTTTGTATGCATGGAATTTATCCTTGATGGTTATAGATTTTAATCACTATAAATATACAGTAATAACAATGTTTCACTAAAAATAATTTTGTAATATCTTTTTAAGAGAAACAATATTGCAGTCTTAACATCAGTTACTGTAGTCACAGGTTTTCTATTTAAGTCCTACTCTAAGAAAGGACTTAATTAGGACATAAAGGACTTAAAGTCCTACACTAGTGGCAACACGGCAAGTAAGAAGTAATAATAAGCTTGAATCACAACTATAGTTAGTAGATTTTCCCACTACATGCAAAGTTGTATAAGGGATATGTACACGTAAACAATGTTTATCACAATAACAGGGAAAACAATATCTTTAGCTAATCTGTATTTATCATGTTGTTTATTTCATCATCCGTATAGATGTAGCAATATATAATTAAATATTGTTGAATTTTGAAGTCGATAAGTGCTAAAAGTTCGTGTCAAAAAGCTATTTACTAAAAATTAACATCCTCAAAAGATCGCTTTAGATTATTTTTAAAATGTTGGCGGTCTCTTTTTAACCTTACATTGTCCGTCGCCGGCATGTGCGTGGAATATATCCAGTAAAGCAAATGGTGACCTGTTATAGAAATGCTAAGTATTATATATATATATATATATATATATAAATAGTCTAAGATTTCTTAAATATATTTATGTATGGTTTGATTTATTTAAACTCTTTATTAACTCGTATCTGCACTTTTGACTTACCCATCCAAGCTTCTTCGTAATTCTATAAATAACTGTGAATACATTTATTGATAACGTGTTAATAATAGCAATGAATTTAGGAACGATTTAATGTATTATTGAATGTTTAAAAACTCTTTAACATTGTATGCAGATTGATATGGTGTAATGTAGCACCATAACCCGTAAATACTTATATCGACAATTTTTTTCAAGAATGTGATGAGTACAATTTCATGAAACGTTATCAATGCGCACAAAGTGATGGTAATAAAATCATAAAATAAACTATTTTACATTTAAGTTGAAACATATCGTAAATAACGTAAAAGTATGATCGTTTAAGAGAGCAAATTAACCAATTTAATGAATAAGTGGAAAGGTCAAAACTAACTCTCTTTGTTTACAGTTGCGGCTCATAAATTATTCGTTACAGAGCTTTACAATGAATGCATGGCTGTTAATGTCCTGAACGCACTTTGGTAAACATAATTAAATGTTTTTTATGGATTATTTATTTACAAACACAAACCATTTCTATAATCAAATGTGGAATATACTCATATACAAAGTAAATATTGTGACGTCTAATTGTGGAAAGTTGTAAGTTATATTATATTAAATGAAGAGTTTTCTAATATATCAAGGAAAGTTAAGGCAACCAAGTAAATCAATTTTGTCACCTATCCTACCCAGTTTATTACGTAAATTATTCTCATAGAATATGTTTAATCCGTCATTTAAATTCATATTTAGGAAACCTACTTCAGTCTGGTTCCAAGAGATAAAATGGGGGTAGTCAGGTGTATAAATAATCTTTGATCTGGTGAGTGATAATGTATTTTTCAATGTTATGTAACTTACTGAATTATATTTTTAGCAAACGTAGTTAACGGGATTTCTCCTAACCAAAATTGTGTTGAGGGGACTAGGTCTTTAAATGTTTTTTGGTCCGGAATGCAGAGAGCAATAAAGGTCGCATGCCTAAAGTAGGCCTAGCCTGAAGCCATATAACAGTTCCCAAGTTAAAGTTCGAAAGAGTAGAGGAGGTAGTTAGTGGTTAAACCACTACATGTGTGCATAACGCAACTTTACGCCACTTTCCTAAACAAATGTTTAATTGTATTACAAATACAAAGAAAAGTGGAACCAATAGAACAATAACCATAGTGACCGCTTACAAATATTTTTTAAACCTAGGAAACACCAAGCCAGTTGAATTTTTTTGCTAGTTTTATTTTACTCAACTACTAATTCTACCACAAAAATGGACACAATCCCCAGAGTTTTGTAAGTAACCTCGGCTATATGTTTATTTTTATAAACATTTTTAAAGCGAAGCAAAAAATGCATGCGTCGTACGTAGAACACCTCGAACTGTGACATAAACACACAATCATATATTTTTATTTTGCTATGTTTTAATTTTATTTACAATTCTCAGATCATGATTTGTTTTCATTTGTCATCGTTTTAGGTTCTACTTTAACCTAATACAAAATACTAAGCAATACGAGGTGATGTCCTGGACAAAGCTGAGGCTTTGTGGTGTTAAATGTATCGACTTCCTCGTACTTATTTAGTATATTAAATTATATCTCTGATAATATTCAATATCCATGACTAAAACAGGATTACATCGTTTTCGGCTTGAGAACAAGGCTGTCATGGCAGGAGCAGTATTGGTTAAGCGTGGTGGAGGAGGGGACCAGCCACCGCCGGCGCCGCGCCGTCCCGTCATCAGGGACCCAGCAGCACACCGTAAGAAGTATATCCCGGGGAAGAAGAAGGCACAGATTTGTGTGGCCATAGGGATTAAAAACCCTCTTCCTCCAGACTTCACCCTCCTCTACTATATAGAGCAGGAAAGATGACAGTTGGGCTCCAGCAAATAGTGAGGCTCCACGCTGTCACTGTTGCCATATTGCCACATAAAAATACCTCTCTAGTATTATGCCGATGCCGTCCAGCTGGCGTGCAGTTTGGCAATGCAGGCCGTGTACTACTGGCTGGTCTTGGGTGGTAGCCCTGTAAACCACGCATTTAACTGCCTTCTTTCCTGCTCGTGGTAATAGGAGGCCTCCTACGGAAAATTTAAAAGAAGAGTTCTCCGGCACCGTAATGGTTGGAGTACTAATGAGAAACTTTGAAACGGCAAAGGGTGAGACTTGGCGGGGCAATCGGAAGATGTAGGAATAAAGAAGTCTCTCGACATCGCAGGGAGGAGTCGTTAGGCAGCCTACAATTGCGAGGAAGAGGAATATGAGCACATCCATTGGAGTACCGGCAGACCTCTGAAACGACAAATGTCTTTGCTGTCCATGGTAATTTACAGAAAACTTGGACTCTTGACTGTAAATTATAAATAATAAAAACTACATTTATCTCGTAAGATCAGTTATTTAAGGAAGACCTACTACGTCATGTACTATTTACCTAGTTTAGAAGTCTTGTGTTTAAAAATTTAAAATTTAAATCAATACACATTGACAATTAAAAAGTAAACTGTTAAATCTGCATGTAATAAATTTGTTAATCTTACATAACTATCTGGGATTGTTATCTTAAAATATATACATGCTGTTGGGTAATGTTTTGAAACACTTTGACTTATTATTTAATTATATTTTCATTTACGTAATCGAAAATGAGATATATCAGTTATAAAATAAATCATGCAGTTTGGAACTCTTTCGCTCATCATATGATGTTCACTGTGTCTAATACTTTGTTAAACACAAAAAATACTAGACAACATATGATAGAACAATGTTTAGATGCATGGTAAAGTTCTGGTGAAGAGGGACTTCGAGTAGGGAGATAAACCACCAGAAAATACCGAGGCTGGACGAGCGATCGTACACGTTGTCTCCACACTGTACGATTTAGTAAAAAACTAGCTGAAACGGATTGCAAGTTCATACTTATCCAGCCACTCGTCCGGCCTGAAATTTGTGCCTCCACACTGTACAATTTCCTGACCGGCCTAGTAATGGGTCCGGCGGCCGGACCGGAAAACGTACAATATGTAGGGTCGTTTTAAGCTAATGTTTGAAGAATTATACAAGGTGTACATAAAGTCCCGCACGGGTTTAATATTTTTTGAATGATAAGAGATAAATCAATAAGATTTGGTACATCAACACTACACCTAAAAATCTACTTTTTGAAGGAACTATCAGTTTTCTGTCATCATGGGGACGTCCCATGAAAAAAGGTTGATCCAGTAATAATTGGAGGCTGTTCAAATGTTTTACTTGGTTACATTTTATTAGTAGCCACAACCCCATTAACGCATAACTGCAACTAAATTAATACTGCAGCTAAATACTAAATTATGCCTGTCAATACAGAAGTGAATTATGACGTTAGTTATTCTCAAGGGTTACAAATTTGGTCAAAATCTATTGATAACGGGGAAAAACTGGTAACAGTAACAATTAGAAAGATCTTAGCTTTTTTAATAAAACCTTTGAATAGCCGCCATTTTTCACTGGATCAACCTTTTTTAGTGCGGTTTGCGGCATTCAACTCTGCTAGATAACCCCTTTAAAGTGATGTGCATATTGACCTATGCTCCTATTTAAGATTTCTTTCTGACTCCTTGCGGGACGTCCCCATGATATTACAGAAAACTGATAGTTCCTTCAAAAAGTAGATTTTTAGGTGTAGTGTTGATGTACCAAATCTTATCGATTTATCTGTTATCGTTCAGAAAATATTAAACCCGTGCGGGACTTTATGTACACCTTGTATAATAAACCTTATAGATATTTATTTTGATCGTTTCCTTATCCCCGGTCGGAATCAAATAAATAAGTTTTGTTTGTTTTAAAACAAAGATAATTACTATTTTATGTATGAAATTAGGTGTGCAAATGATAGATTTGAAAACAAATAACATTTTCACAGTAGTGTGGAAATTAGAACCTTTAAGAAATTGATACGTGATACGTGAATCCAAAAGACAAAAGAGGAAGGGTATGAAGGATATAATGCTTACGTTGAGCTATCGAGAACAAAACATAAGGATGAATAGTTTGTGTGGAATCTACCAATTTATCTAAAGAAAAACGCATTTTTCATGTAACTAAGTTAGAGGTATTTAGTGTAACGCTATTTAACAAAAACGGTTCAAACCCACATAGCAGCGGACATACTGGGAATCAAACCCGTGACCTTTTGACCTAAATTCCAAGACGCTAACCGTTAGTCTACCGAGACGTGTTTACCTTTCATTCCGTATATCGTGTGTGGTATATTTAAAGTGTTCAAGTAAACCCAGTTTTTTTAAGAAATGGATATTGAAATTTAGAATTTCTTAACAAATCAATAACAAAATAATTATTTTACTAACAATACAATGTTGAAATAATTGGGGAAATATTATAAGTCAAACCATTAACAAAGTTGATCATAAAAATAGAGAAGAATATTCTCCTTCATCCTTTCTTGTTATTTTACCTTAATGAGGGATTCTGTCTACAGACTTTAAAAATTAACTAGACTTTTCAGTTATTTTAATATTTTAGTCCCAGACAGATTTTGTTTAGCAAACTTTAACACAATTTTCAATTCGATTAATTAGAAGAGGATCATTTGACGAAGAGTAGGCTTAAACTACAAACATTGTACCGTAATTATCTTAAACATGTGCTAGTTACGGTTGTGAAAACCATTATTATTAACGGTTTCAAAAACTGTAATATGTGTTTACTAGTAAATATCGAATGTAATGATATTCATTTACTTAAGTATAAACTACTTTATGAAACAAAATCTATATAATAAAACAAAGAATAACTGTTTATACAGGGTTTGATTAAAGTCTTTGTGTCGTCAGCGAAGATTTGCGTTAATGCTAGAACCTTAGGAGATTATTGGTAATTAGCTTGTAAACAAATTATTCTAGGTCTACACTTATATACATTGAACAACAATTTGTTGTGTTACAAAGCAACCTAATAAAGCAACCTAATAAAATATAAAGTTGTTCTAGTTGAAGTCTGATTAGTTGTTCATCGTTGAACTAAGAAAAAACGGAGAGATAGTTAAAAGGATATAAATATATCAAAGGGTTATAAATTTAAAGTATTGTAGTGTATATACATACACAATAAAGCCTTTAGAGTTTCATGAACAACTTTAAAATGTAAAAGGCAGCACAATAATGCTTAACAACAGACCAACTGATGCTTCATAACTGTGTTTGGTGTGCTTAATGCATCTCTTGATGTACCAAATTAATTATCTAAATACTGATTGTCTGAACTGTTTTACTATGTTCAAGTTCAAATGTAATGTCATAAAACTAAACTGTTATAGGCACACTGTTCCAATCATGAAGGTATCAACAATAATTTATTTACTTAATCGTATGCTTTCATTATAATTGATAATAAAAGTGTACTACAGCTGAAGTCCCGTTCTCCGCACGGAAATGTAGCAGACGTAGAGCCATATGTTTTGTAAATTTTACTTTATGATCAGCTGACTACCTAAATAAAATATAACTCCTTAAGATTAACATTGAAACTGAGGGCTGTGGGGCGACGTTTTTTAAACCCCCCTAATGGCATCTTGAGGGTAACAGCTTTCGTCTGCTACCAAATATGTATACAAAATAGTAATTTTATTGGTCAAAAATTGCCGAACAAAAATAAAGAAATTATTTTAATAATAAAGATTCTAACTGAATTTGTTTACAAATAAGTTACTTTTAAAAGTACAAAACAATTGAACCGAATGTGCTAACAGCATTTAAAGTAACCATTCTAAAATCTTTTATATTTCTTGTTTTTAATATCGTAATATCTTAATATCTCTTTAAGACGCCGACGAAACCTGATTAATTATCTGATATATTTGTTCTAGAAGTATTTATTAACCCCAACCAATTTAGTTGCTAGAAAAAAGGTGTTGAAAAAATCTATAATTCAGAAAAGGAACAACATCGCAACCAAAGCTGCTTACAATGGAAGTGTCTGAGGCTGAAAAGCTAACTGGAGTCATAGAAATACAAAGAATAAACATAAGCGTATCACGTTTTAAAATTCCCAAGGTGTTCGCCCCAAGGATCTTGATATTTTTCACATTATTACTATGAACATTGATTACTATGGTTACATCATTGTTTTACAGAACGCTAACTTCATAACACACTTCACCCACTAATCAACAAACACCCACTAGACAGAACGTGTTGGTTACAAAGATTATGCCTTATTTACTTGCAGTTAGACAGTTTGTTGATTATAAGAACTTTGTTAGCAAGAAGTTGGCAATTTAATTCAAGATTTAAGTGAAATATATGGTGATATGAAAAAAACTGTCACAATTCTTACTGTCTTGACTTCTTCAAAATGTCGTAGATCAGTGACTTGAAACATACAACCTTCATTGAATATGAAAGTTAAACTACAAGAGAAATTTACAATGAATATTAAATGGGTTTGAATGATATTAAAAAGCTTAATACAGCATGCATTAAGCGATATATCAGGGTATTAGTTAAGATGCAACATGCACAAGACGTTTGCGTGTACAATTTTGTTACAATTTTACTTTTCCCCTAATAAATTGATAAATCCCACCTTTAAATTAAATTGAAAGTGGTTATCATACCGCATGTAATGTACTAATTGGAATTGCAAATCCACTACTTTAGTTTTAAGTTTTGGTTTCAGTGGTAGGTAGGCAAGATATTTCCCCTTTCCAAAATGCTCAGAGCGTTGAATTCTTGAACATCTAATTGTAGTTGTCAGCCAAAATTAACCTCAGTATATTAGTTCCCGAGTTGCTTCATTAGTTAAGCCTAACTTGGCGGTGTCACGTCGAAACTTCATGAATCCAAACTTTATTATTACAGAGCAGAACATAATGTCACCTTGAAACCTTGAATAGATGCAGCCTATTTATTTTTTATCTCTCAGTTTGAACTGTGCAGACAAATAGTTTACAGAGAATTAAACTTTTAACTACCTACAAATTACAATGCGTAATTGGTGTTGCAATTATATTTTAATAGGTATTGTAACTATAAACTTAGAAGAGATATTGGTAATTGTATAGTATATATTATAATGAAAATTGGGTATATGTTCAGTTTTATTGATTAACAAATGATAGAATGAGGAAAATAGAGGCTGATATGTAACTAGCAAAGAGCTGCTCAAGCTCTACATGTGAAGTCAACTAATGAGACGAATACCTATTTTTATACTGCATGTTTTAGTCCGTGTGTTTATAGAAAATACTTAAAAGCTTACCGAGTATAAAAACTTGTTTTTTAACCTCCAAAATCATTAAAACTATGAACCTTCTTTATTGGAAAAACAATCCAGTGGTATTTATATAGTATTTTATGTGGACAAATTTTTATAAATATTCACATTGTGTATGCCTAGCAAAAATGCCTAACGTGAATTTGCTTATGAAGGAAACAGATGGATCAAGACAAATGATCAAATTATCCACACCTTTTATTACTTTCGAAGTATTAAAACCTCTAAGAATGTATATTTAGTATTTTTAGTGATTCTTACTTCGCCACAAGTTCTTAATAATTTAATCGTCTTTATTGTTGCTTAATGATGGGTTGGGGAACCTTTCCTACTACGAAAATAAGACCCAAAGTTGCATGAGTATATTAGTTTAATTTATTTATTGCTAAAATTAAATATATATTCTTTTAAATGCCATGACCACAAAAACTATGTAATAGGCATCGTCAGAACTATATCGCAGATTTAAAACTATCTGTAGAGTTAAATTTATAAATTTTGAATCAATAAAATTCTATACAACAAATTAAAATTGTTTACGTTTATATTTTATAGGATATAATTCTACAAACCGTTTATACATCTGAAAATTAAAATTCAGTATCTCTAAGTCGTATAAAACTAAAAGCAGAGATTCCAACAAAAGGAAAGGAAAGAGCAAAGGTTTCAAACAAACATTTCCAGGCGTGACAAAACTGTCAAACAACCGAAACTTGGAGGCCGCGTTGTTTACCACTTGTTTATAAACAGTAAAGACCATTGACTCTGTTTTTCCAACCACATGTCTCAATGAGTTTAAATAATGTGAAATATTTCCCTTTACAACAACAAGTTTACAAGTTTACTGTTGGGCGAAAAATGTAATTTGGCACTCCATCCAGCCATTGACTATATACATGAGGTATATAGTCATACTCTTGTATATACTCAATGGTATATACTCATGTTTATAGTCAATGATCCAGCTTTGTAAAATTGAATAAATCTAAAGATTTGTGGTATAACTATAGTACCTGGTTGTATACTTTAAAATTAATAAGAAGGTAAGATGCGTGGCGAATTGTAGTATAAGATGGTGGAACGTAATGAGGTTGAAAAATGTTGAATATAAGTATTTAATTTTCAATGAGTTATAAAATACTATTTCTTCCATAAGAGAATGTATTGCAAATAGTTTTAAGAGTTCATTGTGGTATCATTAACTTTTTATGGTAGGATTCTTAAAGTGGGGTTCAATTTGTTGAATCTTAATCCTAAACGTTTACCTTCTTATGTTTTACATTCGGTATAAGTTTACTTCTGGCGGAATGTTAATTTTATTCGTCCAAAGAAATCTAAGAATTTACACATGGCGTCTTCCCCAAGTTCATGACTTGGGTGACAGGGCAGATAATAAACAATCTTTGTATTTATTTATATGTTACTATACTAAATAATTTTATCAGCTATGGGATCTCTTTATTACTCAGGGTAAATGAGTAAGGGGAAATTAATACAGGACAACGTTCTACCGCTTGTACTCCTGTTGGGCCACAGCTTACAACACTTATAAACCTCAACAGTCCTACTGGGAAGCAGCACAGCGTTCTGCCACTTGTAAGTATTTTATCTGTCACCAAATATTTGTTTCAATTTTACCCTTAATTTAATATTCAATGATCACAATGATCAAAACAAATGACAATTTAATATTTATTTTAAGATAATACACGATTGAAATACAACATTAGTTGTTTACAAAGAAACCCATCAATTATTTCCTAAGCAAGAATACCTAATCGTTAGAAGCCCTATCATAGTCTAACCTATGGTCACAGCGACTACGCTTGTATAATACAGCGATTCCACTTGTAAACCCACCTACTCAAGTTAGTAGGACAGCGTTCTTTCACTTGATGTCTACTCCCTAAGGCTGTGGCTTGGATACTGAATCGTTGCCAAACGAATTGAGAATGACAGATCGCCGCCATGTCTGGGTTCACAGCTAGCTTATGAGCGAATTGCATTGTGTTTTAAAATTCGGCTAGGCCAAAACTATAACTTTCATCAAACCAGTGCAATTTTTTAGTTTCATATTAAAACATTTTCTTTCATTCAGAATGTAAATTTTTGTTAAAGAAAATCTAATTCATTATATGCTTAAATATTTATTCTACCCAGAGTTCAGCCGTAACATAGCTGAGCTGTCAAAATGTTGTTCTAACCTAAACGTGAAATTGCTAGAGGAATACATATCTATGGTTGTTTAACAACTTATCTTTATGTAATTATTCAAATGTATAAACTAATATGTAGTGATATTATCTGTGAGTCTATCTACAAAGGTTCAGGTTAGTCTAGGTTAATATGCTGTTTACAATAATACATAAGCTAGTTAGATTATGTAGGCCTATCTTGAAAATGAGGACGTTCCAAATATGACATGCTGACGTGAAGAATATATTCCTTATTAAAAATAACCTTGACTGTAAGTATTTTCGCATACATTTTTTAAACAAATAAGTAACTTTAATTTGGTTTGAATCAATAGAAAACCATTAAAACGGCATTTCCTTTAAGAATAATTACCCCATAAGCTAACTTCAAATGAACGACCGCCACCCTATCTTTAATTTGCTTTCTCGTTTAACTACCTACCACCTTATTTCCGCTTATTAAAGAATCTAATGAATTGGGTCTCATTATCAATGATGAAATACTTTTTTATTTGGTAATATAGGTTTAATGATAATAATTCAATCAATTTTACTTAGGTATGAGCTATAATATTAATCAAAGATTTTGTAAAACTCTAGTTATACAACCATAACCGGGTCATTTATGCAAACATATTATCCCCATCAAACCGTTTAAAAAAGAGTTTACTTTAAACTGAATGTGTATCGTTGAAAATAAAATTTAGAAACTGTGTGATGTATATATGTATCATCGATATCTTTAGTTACAGACTCTTTGGAATAGGATGAGAAGTGAGTGGATCCTAGAAGTAGATTTTTAACGTAAAATCTTTCTTAAGACCTGTAAGTAGGCCTAATACCACCCTTTTACCTTATATGTGTTAACAAATTTTAAGACTAAAACGTTTACTTATATTAAACATATTGTCTAAATCCCACAACCACTAATCGGAAAACCGTTGGATTATCCTTTCGTCAATGCCGTTGGGATGTACTTAAGTCACAGTATAAAAAATACGTTGTGGAATTAAACATACGTGATTATAGCTCTTTGAACAAAGGCAAAATATTTCATTTTAATTTAATATTGTAATTAAGTGACCGCCATTTCTAAAAGTTTACTTTATCATTTATTAATCACAGCTGGATACCTGTAAACAGTTTAATGCATACATAAACACAGTTATATTAGGTATCATTTGCAATTTTTTCAACTAAATGTTACAATACAAAAATAATAACGATGTTTGTTTCCGACAGGTAACATTAAAGATTCGAGAGCACATAAAATATGATTTAATCTAAATTGATTAAGTGAAGCAATAAAAGAAGGAGAGCCACAAAGAAGCTTCCCTCCGGATATTTCAGTTTAATTCCTGTGGGGACTTTTTATGTTTAGAGAGAATAAAAGTCCATAATTTATCTAAGTTTGATTACTATCTATTATTCTGTTTTTTAAAAGGAATAACGAGATGGCCTTACCCCGCCGAGTCAAAATATGCAAGTATCAACCATGTGTTTCCCATTTCGGTAGATTGTTGAAAAAGCCATATACTGTTTTTATTCAATTGAACAACTATCAAATACATATATAAACAGATACGGTAAAACACACAACAAGCCAGGGCCGGATTTAGGAGCTGTAGACCCCTAGGCTCAAACAGTGGTGCAGGCCCTTGTTGCCATCCAGGTCCAAGTTGGTGACCTTTTTGTTGATTGTATAAGCAGGACCGTACTCGGATGGTGGGAAGGGGGGGACAACTGCCCTGGGGGCCGGGTCTGTCAGGGGGGCGCGGGCCCAAAAAGGGGGACCCGGTGTCTCATTTACGACCCTGTTGTCTAAAAAAAGTCACCAACTTGGATCCGGACGGCAACAAGGGCCCACACCACCAGGCCTACCCAGGGGCCCGTGAAAGCTGAGTACAGCCCTGTGTATAAGGCTTTCTGTTGTGCGGGCCCTAGGTTAGCACCTATGTAGCTTATGCTTAAATTCGGCCTTGCAACGAGCAACGCGACTTGGAGGTGGTGGGACAAGTTCAAAGCCGCATCGCGTCTAGATGTTCGTTTGCAAAGTTGTGTTTTGCAAGTTAGTTTTGGCACTCAAACTAGCAAAAAAAGGTCACCAGCTTGCTGACCTGACCGGTAAGGGCCCGCACCACTGGTTAAAACTAGGGGCCTACAGCTCCTAAATCCGGCCTGATTTGGACAGTTACAAATCACGCGGTAATTCACTTTCCATATTTATTTTTTGCCGCTGAGCTCCCGACAGCATTTTTTCCACTTTGGACCCTGGTACAATTCACGTAACTCATCAATGCGAAATCACTGTGATAGACTGACAGTGGCAATTGGACGCGAGAGGTTGGAGGGGTACGTGGGGTAAGTTGGTAGAGGATGTGAAGGCAGTGTCTCTACCTAAGAGTCAGCATCCTCAGATCGGGTGTAATAATAGAACCGCGCAACACGGCAAAGAGTGTGTGCATGGATAGGGGCTTTCAGAGTATGTAATATCATAGACTAACTGGTAATATTGATGTATAATAATGATAAAGTAAAAAGCTGGTGCCCACTACACATTAGAGATCATTATTAGGCTATTAATAATAACAGTATACATAGGGCTGGATTTTTAAGCATAGGCTACATGAGTGCGCGCCTAGGGGCCCGCACTACATAGGGAGCTTGCACCACACAAAACCACATACAAAAACCACTCATACGAAAAAACACCAACCTGGCTGGACAGCAGCAAGGACCCGTGCCACCGGTTGGACCTAGGGGCCCTCATTAAGCTGGGGGTCCTAAATCCGGCCCTGAGTATACGAGAAAATCCAGCTGCTCAGTTTAGAGCAAATACTTATTTTGGGATAACTTAGTATATATAGCACATTTAAAGTTATTAGTGTCAGATATTTATTTTTCAAACAAACAAAAATGCAACGTATTGTTCAAATTTCTCTTTGACCTAACTTAAAAATATGTTTTTTTGCAAATAACTTAATTTTTCCCAATTATTGCGTTTTACTTTTGCCTGCCGCGGCGCCCCTCTTGCCGAGGCGCCCAGGGCAATCGCCCCGGTTGCCCCGCCCACGCGACGGCCCTGCTGATTACGTATGTAGAGAAAAAAAAATCAACAAAAAATCAGTTCTTATTTATCTCTTAGCAGTGTGGCACCAATGATGGAAAATACTATAATATGGTGTAATTTACGCGATACATGTCAAATATAAATGATTTAGAAGAGAAGCGTGATTCTTTTCCTAGGTTTATACTCTTTCATTATAACAGTCTTCACAAGAATCGCCATTTTTGTCTTAGATTTATCAACTGCGTGTGATATGTGACATACAATATTTATGTTTATATAGTTATATACAAATTCAGGTAATTTAAAGTAAGTGTCTGCCATGCCATTATATGACGAACTATAGGTAGATGGTAAGTTTATTTATAATTAATTACCTATTTTTGAATAAGAAAAGTAGATTTATGACATTTAGCTGACTTTCAATATACGCCAATGATATACAACATTTACCAACAAGTGTATTATCTTTATTATGCTATTACTTTAAAGAATAAATAAGTGATAAGAAAGAAAGATTAGTGTTAATTTTATCGTTGGCCTGGTTTTTTAATCGTGCAACGCACTGTAGTTATGTCAAATGAAGATCGAATTCCAGGCAGAACCTTCCTTATTTGTGCGTGTTTTTATCTTGATTACTCTAATCGCAAGAACATTTAATTAAAATCTTAAATTCGAATATACGTAAAATGTGCGGTTTACATGTGTGTTGTAAAGATCGATTTGAAAGTTTTCTCATCAACTTAACTCCGTAGTTCCAAATTAATGGGACAACACTGTACTATTTTTCAAGCATAAATTTGTGGCATCATGGTTTGTGCCAATCTAGGCATTGCAAGACGCTATTGCGACAAGCATAT
Organism: Allygus modestus; assembly: GCA_963675035.1. Classification (NCBI taxonomy): domain Eukaryota; kingdom Metazoa; phylum Arthropoda; class Insecta; order Hemiptera; family Cicadellidae; genus Allygus; species Allygus modestus. The sequence goes on from OY776111.1 coordinate 345,920,974, forward strand.
AGTAATCTTGTCAGATTGTCAGGCTTGTATTGGTGTAAGTATATATTTAATTTTTATTTAATAATTATTCTCATGTAAATATTATTGAAAATATTATAACTACATTATAATTTGTAATTGAGTTGTAATGAATTTAATTTAAAGTTGTATAATATTACATGGATCCCAAGTCAATCGCATTTAGTGTGTGTAGATATAAACGGATTTTAAATATAGCCTGAGCACGTCGGAAGGCCTATTAGAATGAAACGAAAGTAATTATCATACACTATTGAGATAAAGAATCCAGTAAAAGGATAATTGAATAAGTTAGATAATAAAAGAAGGAGAGCTTCAACAATACTTCTCTCTGATATTTCAGTTTAATTGCTATGGAGACTTGTTGGTACTCAGAGAAAATAAAACTCGTCTGATTTATCTTCGCCCACGATATTTTGCATTATCTTTGTTTCTTTGTTGTTTTAAGAGATTGACCTTTTAAAGAATCATTATTTATTTTATTAGTTTAACAAATATTTATCAGACAGTTGCAAACATAATATGCCAAACCTATTACAAATCAAATTTGTTTTCATTTTGTTGTGAAAATAATTCATGCTTGTGGTGTAATACTCGTGAAAATTTGCTTCAATTATGTAAATTTATAAAAACAATGCTCATTGCACAGCTGTTTCCGTGTCAAAACCATGAACTAAATTAAATGAGAATTTCTGACTACTTGTTCAATAGTATACTCAATAAATGAATTATATATATATTCCCATTAGTAACAAGAAGCTTTACAAGTCTTAACAAATTAAGACTTTTTCAAGTGCTATAGTCATTAATGGGGTCTGTACCTCTTAGGCATATTATGCATATTCCTTTAAAGCTATAATTAATTTAAATGCCATTGGTCTCTATTTAATGGTCTCCCTCCCCCTACCCTCTAAAACATAAAATCTTTTCCAGGTTTATAAATGGTAGCTTAACTATTTTGATTTATTTTAACATTAACTTACAATTAATTACAATCAACTAGCTGCTTCCCGTGGCTTCGCTCTCGACAAATGTAAACACATTAATAATATTAACCTGACCAGCAATATCAAATCATTGTTTAGATTTATCATATCCCTTGCCTTAACTGACAAACAACTAAAGCTAGTAATTTTATAAATGATTTCCTTCCACAAGATTTGCATTGGAACTTACAGGACCCGGGGGTGAAGCCTTAAGGTTGAATGTGACATTATCAGGTCTATATGTTAATGTGATATGCAACCTATGTTATTGTAATGTTTTAGCTTAATCGGTCTAATAGTTTATACGTGATGGAACTACGCAAATCCATACTTCAAAACTTTTACATTTGTTAATATTAGTAAAATAATATGTGAAACGTTTAACACAGACTTTGTCGACATAAAAAATAGTCATATTAAGGTGTTCGCCAGGTTATCAGATTTAGTTTATTGTTACTAGAGATTGAAATATATCTATACTATTAAACTAGTTGCGCGTGTATGAGTGTGTGTGTCCCAAACCTCAGGGCTGCACCCCACTGGCATCAAAAGCTGCCATGTTATTCTTATAAATAAAAGGTTTTTCCTAAATAGCTCGAAAACGGCTCTTCAAATCTGCTCCCGGACCATACCACGTTGTTAGGGGACTAAAGGTCTCCCAATAATTATTTTCGCGACCTCAGGGCTCCACCCCACTGGCGTCTTCTATCACTTCCCGACGTCTAATTTTGACGTGTGATGGTTCTTTGCATTTGTTTCCAAAGCTGCATGTCTTGAAAGATGCCCCATTGTTGGATATGTCCCCTCCACCAACCTTGTGGGTCCGACCCCCAGCAAAGTTGTCATGCTATTCTTTCCGTCTTTTGCGAGATTTTAACCAATTATCATTGATCCATAATTTGTTTAGTACTTTTTTATAAATCCGACCTAGGGACTCTGTCCCACTGGCTAAAACGTTGCTATTTTATTACTATGGAGAAGAGAGGTGATAGTGAAAAAGGCTTCTCAACTCTGCTCCCGGGCCATACCAGGTTGTTGGGGACTAAAATAATTCGGATAATATTTTCCCGACTTCAGGGCCCCGCCCCACTTGCTTCTTCCATCACTTCCGAACATACAATTTTGACATGTGTTGGTTCTTTGGAATTGTTTTACAAAGCTTCATGTCTTGAATGATTCCTCAACGTTTGATATGCCCGCCCCCAACCTTAGGGCACCGCCCACTGGAAAAAATGACATGTTATTCTTTCCAATTGTATGCGTGATTTTAGCCAATGATCATTTACCCATCATGTTTTGATACATTTGTTATAACCTAAATCTTATTTTTGTTTTGCACATTAACTTGTAAAAGATCTCCACCGCAGAAATCAAGTGTTAATCAACTTATGTTTTCTTCCTAAAACACCAACTGTTGTGTTATCCCCTCCTTGACAGGATAAGTAATAGTTAACAGAAGTGTACTCTGTTGAATAGTGTAACTAAGTCCTCTTTGAATCCTGGTACACACAAAAGTTGGGACAGCTTTTACAATGGCAATGAGAAGTCTACTTCAGTATATATAGTCAATGATACCATGTTGTCGGGGACCAACGATATTTTGAATACGTTTCCTCCTCCCCAAGTCTCAGGCCTCTGTTCCAGTGGCCAACAAAGTGGACATGTTTTACTTTTTGTATAAAAGGCTCGAAAACGGCCCCTTAAACCTGCTCCTGAACCATACCGCGGTTGTTATGTTATGGTGAACATATTGTTCTTGGAGCGGCGAAAGGCGCTTGGTCCAGGTACTTCACTCTAAAAAAACTAATGGATCCAAAATATATTTCTTTCCTTTTACCTTCTGAACCAAAAGATCTGACGATCGAGTTACGCTATCACACGTTCTTACTAAAGAGCTGACGATGAAGCCTGCATTCGGTTAAATTTTAAAATTGCCACTCCAGGAACACTTCAATAAGAGGTTCACAATCCTTATCCAACCAGACTGCGTGAAGTGAGTCGATAGTATTAAGACATGAAGTTTCCCTAATTCATCCCTTTTTACTATCAACCTACTTCACACGGAAAGTTAACGCCAATCCAAACTTTTATCCATTTCTCATTGATGTAGCTAAACAATAAAAAAGTTAGATAATTTATTTGCACCGCCCCAAGGTCTTGCTCAATAATCAAACCATCGTATAACTTTATTTGTTATTATATTGTTAATGCAAAATACGTAGGTTCTCAAAATATACAGTAATCATAATTCCAGAGGACGTTCTTTGTTATCGGTTTAAAGTTTATTCTGATATTAAAGCAAATTACAGTAGACCAAACAAAGGCTATGGGTAATCACTTTGTGGAGTTATTTTATTTGAATAATTCACACTGAATTATACTCTTATTAATATTGAAGTAGGATTACTTTTATTATTTGTTATTGTTCTAAAACCCGGCTGACTAAAACAGAATATTATGTGGAACAACATTGTAGACATAGAAAATAAATTATTAGAACATACATGTACTTAATATGTCCAGCCGTTTAACTGAAAAAGCTTAAACGGCTTTAATGTAAACAAAAGTAAGGTAGTAGTCCAAACTTTCATTCAACAAGTGGTTTACCAACATAATTGACAAGTCAATTATGCGAGCAGTCAGTGAACTCCCGTAACACGTTAATGCTAGTGAAATCATGATTTATGCAATGGAGCAATTTTTAATCTTAATATGATATGCCAAGTTGTTCTAAGAAACTGGACAACTATTAAGACTAATATAGCCCGTTCGGCACGTTTAGATAGTTTTAAAGACAGCCAAAAAATGATCATGTATCCATGTATTCATTAATTCAAAATGTGTTATGTATTCATGTATTATATAATTTTTGTTTTTATTTTATTACTTTGTATGAATGGTACCTAACTTATTGGATGCCAAAAACCTTCTTTTTTTAAACTTATTCGCAAAGATGAGCCGATTTTTGAAATGTTACTCAACATTTAAAATCTTAAAACAGAACGAACCTACAAAAAAGGAGATGCTACTAATGCACACACAGCTCCATATTCTGCCCCTCCACGGTATCCGAAACTTAAGACCACATGATCTCCTACGGGTTTCTGTTAAATACCAAAGGTTTATGGTCTAAAGAAAAGACCTAAGATTAAAAACAATCATAGCCTTCACAGCATTAGTTATGAAATACGATGGATAAATGAAAAGCCTTTATATTTGCCAACTTTGGGAACTATGTTGAAGTCACAAACAAAATTTATATCCATTAAAACTAAAGGTTTTGTGAAATTGTAATTGACGACAAGTCTTCATGTATGTTATTGAAGTATTTATGCTCCATCAAAGTTGGGTTATTCTTGGGACGAACGGTATCATGTAGAAAGCAAGCTGACAGTTTGACATATTGTTCAGACTATATTTTTATATTTCATAAATAAATTTAGTTATTATTTCAAAAATGCCAGACTTAGTAATAATTTAAAAACTAAAGTTTGTGTATGAGTAATACTAAGTTATTTAAATTTGTTCTGGAAGTTTCGAAAAAGACGGTATTTTCTGGTCGATAATAACGTTTTGGTCTTTATTACGTTCCGTGAAAAAATTTTAAAAATCAACATAAAACTCTCACAAAATTGAAGGCCTCGATCTTTGTTAAAATTACGCCTCCATTAGTGCGTAATGCTTTGGCTAGGGGAAGTGCGTTAAACTACAAGGGGAAGTTTTGATAAGAAGCCTTCACGTCAGTTAGCATTATATTTTACCCAGTCAGGCGCTCAGGAGTTTTTAACAATAGTAGTTTTAAATGTTCTTTGTGCGGTAATTAAATGACCGTTTGTTGATTTAATAATATGTTGGTGAGAAGTGTCAGTGCCTTTACTCACTTCTATTTCGACTTTATATGTCCAACAGCATATGTTAAAACTTGAGAATTTCAAGTTGACTTCTTCCTCATATCTTTTGAAATACGCATTTCCATTTTGCAACTGAGTAAGCTAAAGTAAAATACCTATAGACATATTTTAAATATACTTAACAAAATATACTATTTAAAATTAGTATAAAATCTTAATAAACGTATAAATTGATTACAAGTAAATTTCTATCTTTGAAAGGATAGTTTAGATAATTTTTAACATTAAAATATGGGCATTGTTTGGAATCACTTATGTCTTTAGCTGTATCGGATTTGGAATTTGGTGCTCATACCAGAAAAATAAATATAATTTTCATTGAAACCACTCCTGCAGTCACCATTTTTGCTCAAGGGGGTAGTATAAATGTAGTAATGATTCTTCCAGTCTTCAGAGCAAGGGGCACGACTGGTATTATTTCAGAGATGAATGATGTTATCCTATTAAACCTTCTTCACTTAAATAAAATAAAACCGCTCTCCACGTTATCGTATTATCTAATCGTAACTATTTCTTGCCAACTTAGTACTTACTTACTTAGTGCCATAATTATACTTGGAAATTATTAGCTTTTATATGATTTCTTTCTTTGTTTTAAATAATTTGTATGTGCTGAATTTATTTGACTATCCTGATGACATTTAGTACCCTTTAAACAATCCAATTTCACGGAGTATTTTACAAAATTTAAACTTAACAGTTGCTTTATCTTTTAATAAAATGAGTTGTAGTGCCAATTATCAATTTTGTTGAAATGTCAGGTTTTCATTGTTATATGCAGGGTCAACAATGATGGTTTCGCTGCTATTTTAGTAACTCGAAACACCTAGATAATTTGATCAAAATTAATTGGATCAGTTGGATCGGACCTTATATGAAATACTTATATGAAATTATATGAAATACCTTAAATATAAATAGTTTTATTATATTTTTAATTATATGACACATTTTCAGATAGTAAAGCATAAAGAACTAAAGTATGTTGTGTTTGTTAATTAGGCGTCCCGTTTTGTTCCATTTTCGTCCTTTGATATTTGATTACTATTTCATTAATTTGTGGAAAGTGAGATATTAAATAGGTTTTGAGCTATCCCAAAATGAACTGCGTACAAGCAAAAGTAACCATACCAATGGAAATGTCATTGAAACAATAGTTTACCTTATATACTTCAAAAATATATTTAATAAATATAAAATTAAAATTAAAACACAAAGGTCAAACCACTTTTTCGTTGCACTTTGTGTCCTCGACTCGCCAATTCCCACCCATCCATCACACTTTTGTCGTGGAACAAAGGACCAGAGGGACTTTAAACAGTGACTGAGAGAGCAGGCCAGATAATACTAATACTAAAGTGCCGTTCCATTACAGGATCAAATCAGAATTGAAGACTGACAAACCAGAAATTAACAGACATTTTAAGAAATGGAACGAGTTTTGATTATCCTTTGTAAACAAATATATACAATATTGCCTCCCAACCCCACACCAGTGTAGTATGACGAATATAAGTAATTTAAAGAGATTTTCTACCAGTAAAATCTTTCAAAAACAGCATATGAAGTCACGGTTTTGAGTTTTTGTAATATATTTACACCTTTCATTAATTATTCGTTTTTTTTTAGATTTTAGGAATAATAAATTCATATTTTTATTGTAAAGTAAATTATTTAAAACTCGATCGTAACAAATATAGGGATTCCTCAATCGTGTAACGGAGTGGAACAAAAGCATTTGAGAAAAAGTTAGTAATAATTGAAATCGTAGATGTAATAAAGTAGAGATACCTTACAATCACGTTAACTTCTACATTACCCACTAACTTTGGTTCTTCCCCTTAATGTGGGAGGAAACAGAAATTTCCCGACCGTTTGTAAAAATACGCAGAAGGATGATAGTACCTAGATAGATAGACTCAATATTTTAAATATGCTACTCAATTCTTGTTAGAAACCAAGGTGATAAATTAAGCTACATGCATTTTTAGTAGTGTTAATTCATTAAAACTGTTTACGATGACTTATTGGCAAATAACAACCCAATATACAGTATAATCGTATTACCATTTAACTATCATTATAGTTAGATACATCTGACTATATCTCTACACTAAAATAGGTAATTCAATAAAAATGAAATAACACTACCAACCACCATGTCAAATTACCTTACCTTGTTTAATGTTTTCCATACATGCTACACCATTTCATACATTATAAAGCAAAATGTACACCAATATTTTCACGTAAACACAGTGGATAAACACATGTATATGAATTATACCAGCTTAAATACCATACATTTAATTAGTAGAATTTGATTAGATGGCTTAAATTAATCAGTACGGATTTATTTTCCAAATTACGTTATACAAATGATTGATCATTAAATGTACACATGGAAAGTACATAATGTCAGTTTAATTAAATTAAATAATCGTTTAAATATCAGAGTAGCTAATTAAGACCACATTATCTGGTTTTTTATGGTAGTTTCATTATGCGCCCCTCTCTAATTATCTTTGGCAAACAAACCCTCTTCTTGTTATTCGTTTTAAGAATGTTATCCTCCCTTTTATTTTCCTCCCTAGTTTAAGTAAAAGCTTATCAACTCCCTTCCCTATTAAAAGGAAACGAGTTCTTACCGTCCCTCATCATTAGGGAACATTTTTTTGTTAATTGAACTCAACAAAATAACTTAACTAAACAATTCATATTCAGTTAAGGAATGAACTTATACAGCAACATTTAAATTTAAATAGTTCATTGGTTTGAGCTGCCGGTTTTCATTTAACCAAATGACTAACATTATAGTTTCTATAGGCCAGGTATTTCACAATTCCCTTTTAGTTCAAACCAAATATCTCTGCTCTCGATCCATATCAGCTGTGTAAGCACAAACTACCATAAAAATATATTGTAGGCAGTGGCTACGTACACGTCCGACGTGAGCCGCTACTGTTCACGTCCGTTTGAAATTATGCACCGTACGTTACTTTTCCTGTGATTTTTAAAACAAATTGAGAGCCAGAAAACCTCCTAACATAACCTAACGTAACCTAACTTATCCTAACCTAACGTAACGTAACATAACGTAACGTAACCCAACCTAACCTAAGCGGTAGCGAAGTGAATTTGCCCTTACATTGGACGTGTACGCAGTCACTTCGTATATTGTACTATATTGTTGGTCAAATCAATTGGATTGATATCTTTCGTTAGTTTAATAATTATAAATGTTTTAGTACGATATTTAGCGTTACAGTTTTGAGTAATACGCATAATTTTTACGATAACTAAAATTACTGAGAAATGTCTGACGATTACAGGTTGAAAACAATTTAGCTGCGAAAGAACTTTATCAATTTAATATCAAGTACTGACTGACCTTCAATATCTCTGTAGGTGGTTCTACCGTCAAAATTGGTCAATGGTTAAGGCCAGAGGTAAGTATTATCTCCTGTTGTGGAGGCAATAAACTGGTCCTAGGCGAGGGCGAGGGACCAAAATGAAAAGGGAGGCTGACAGTTGTTCGTCGGATAAAAGTATAGTAAACCCAGAAGTGGGGGTATTATCAACACCAACACCAAAACGGGCACCCAAAATTAGAACTATTAATAAATCCTATATATACAAATTTCTGATTGCTAGCTAGCTTATTCTATAAATAATATAAATTTGGTAATTGATAGTTTTAATAATTAATTAACACACTAATCACGTATTAAACAACAGCAGTTTTCAAAATATATTTTTACCTACCTAATTTAAGGTACTAACATTTTAACATTAAAATGAACCTTTAAAGTACAAAATTCCAAAAAGGGTTGGTATTTATTTAGAGGGATGATATGTTTAGCATAATTTGACTGAATATTTAATGTTAGTTTAGTACTAAATTCATACAGTTTTTAATACTGTGCATATAATTATTTGGATTAAAATTTGTGTATAGGGCTACTAATACTTGTTTTAAAATGTTTATTAAAATAATTATTTGGATATACTTTACGTAATTCAAAGCGAGCTGACGTATGACGTATAACATCTTCCATGATTGTTAATGATCTTCACTATTCAGGTCAAGACCATAAACTTGTGGGTTTATAGCTTATAATGTTTAATACTAACAATATACAATCAAGCATATAATCGTAGTAGTGATGAATAACAAACAATAGTATTTTAAATATACAGGGTGTCCATCTTAACTGTGCCACCATTGGTATCTCAGAAACGACAAAATTGACAGGGAACTTTAAACCGGGGACTTACTAACCGGGATACTAAACCTACATTTTAGTAACTATAAAAAATATGATTTTTTTCCAAATTTTGTCACTATTTTCTAATATGGCGGCCGTGTTTAAAACTTCTTGCAGCACACCCAACTTTTTGTATTTTTTTAAGGAAACACTATTTTAATACTATTTTATTCCTAGCAAAATGTTGTTCAACTTATTTCTTCACGAACATTGGGGCATGAAAAAGCCACAATTAAAATATTTTCCTAATATGGTGATTAACTTTAAACTGTCTTGTGGACCATCCTGTTTTTTCTTGCATTTTTAATTATAACCCCGATATTTTAGATATTGTTTATTATTGATAAAACTTGATTAATATTTCTTATTTAGGAGCTGTGGGATGAAAAAGTTGGGAAATCAGTCTACTATGTTCTGTTTGTCTTTAAGCATTAATGTGTAATTCAAATGGAATTAAATGATATTATTTAAAGAAGTATACTCATGTAATAATATTTAAAATGGAAATGTTTAACTGTCCACGAATGTATATAAATATGTTATAATCTAATTATTCAAATCACTTTAATCATTTCACTGTAGATTTACATTGAATTTGACAATGGTGCTTAACCATCTGCAGAGCATAGTATTTCCTAGGATTTTGCATGACAGAGTTCGTAAAAGAGTAAGTTTAAACAAATTTGGACAAGATAAAAAAAAGCCATAAAATGTCGTGTTCTGTTAAAAAATGCATGACAAAAGAGGGGATTTTAAATTTGATGACTGTATTGGGAAAGAGCAGCCACATTTAAAAAAAATCATATTCTAACAGTCGCAGCAAAGTGGGTGAAGTCACTCGAATAAAGTACACCATTATTGTAAGAAGCTATGTTAGCTTATCAGTATTAACACACAAATACGTATTTGCAGACAATATATTAAATGTTCAATCCAGACAGGACAATATGTTTGAGTCGACTATAAATATGTTAGCAATAACCTATGTAGCTTGGAGATTTATAATAACTTATATTTCAAAAGTAAAATATTAAGCAAAATCAGTGAGACAAAACAGATACAATGGACAGTATGTGCTATCTCCTTTGTATCGGCTTTAGAAGAATTTATTGCCGACTGACAACAATATATTTTGGTCCGTTCGCTTCTCCGATACTTCACGAAGAACTTATGATAAAAGTAGTATATTCTTATTTTTATCTCGGTGAATTGTTGAATATCACTGTTTTGAAATGAGACTCATAATCTATGACGATAAATTATCATTACTTTCAAAACGCATTACTTTTCTCATGGGGACCCACATAAAAAATTCAAAAACATAAAATTCGGAGAAAATCGAAGTATTATGACTAACATCAAAAATAAATCTCTAGCAAGGTTTTTGCTGAGTACTTGTATGTTTGCGTACTTCTCAAACTGCTTTATTACATTTTTGTATGTCTTAAGAAAATAGCTAGGACAATTCTAACCTTTTCAATGCCTATTTCGTGGTATAACAACGTCACAATATTATTCTATCCCCATACTTCCCGTATACAAATACAAAAAACTAAAATAATTCATTATTGATTTATTTGATGTAATTGGGTTTTAAGCTGTTATTTAAATGGCTTATTGGAAAAAATAATGGATGTAAATGAAAGATTTATAGCCGAGTCTTGCAGCGGATATTGGTTTGTTTATGCAAATAATGTTTTCAGTGACACTAATTCCCAGTGTCTGCTGCTGTCTCTGTTCTGTTTCAGACGATTTGTGGCACAATTAAGCCACGCAAACGACTAAGATAATTGAATTAAACTACTCTACAGAGCCTGTCAACATGTTTATCTATTCGAAAGTGTCTGCAACTAAAAAAAAATAAAGTTGTGAAACGTCTGTTATATGATATAGAATGATTATAGATAACCAAAAACAATATTTCACAGTATAATTAAATCACTGTATGGAAACATGAAGCTTTACTATCATTGATTAATTTAGAAAATTAGGCAAAATTTAAGATACAAGTATAATTTAAACTTATAAAAATACTATGGATCGTAGGATAATTCAATTTCAATTTCAACTCAATATATTTATCACAACTAGTTACATACTTTGAAGCCAATTTTTTATAATATGCAAAACGTCAAATTTAACCAGCTACTCTAACAATAAATGTAAAAAATATTATTTACCTACACAGAAACTATTTGACCGATAATTATATTTGTATACATTTTACTAAACTAAACATAATCCTATATAATAATAGCGTTTCGTGGTGACGTGTAACCACATATTCCGAGTAAAATACTGAACGTAGAGAGGCCAGGTTGGTGTCAAAAGATTTCCCTTAGGCCCAGGATTATGAAAAAATACGATATTCTACATTTATTTAGTTATACGTTTGCAATTGTCAAAAAACACTGTTTTTTTCTGCCACACTTTGTTTACCGAGCCATGAGTTCCCTCCTTTACATCCAAATTTATACAACAGCTGAGTAAAGTTAAGGTTGTTTTTGTAAACAAAGCAGACAACTATTCCTAACTAATTTTAGGTTTATGGATTGAAATTTGCAAGCAGTAAGGAAAATAAATTCCATGCTGAATGGGAATAGAGTTTATAATACTGTATACAATTGTCAGCAAAGTTCAATTCAGATTTATGTATTCTATATTTACTATTTATATTTCAGTTTTTGTTTAATTTTACGCTTGCGGCGAAATTGGGTCTTATCACTGTTAATGGAACCAGAAGTAGATGATTTCCTTCCTGGGTCTCAAAAAGTATGACAGCAGGGTGGCATTCTAGCGGTTCACTGCTAGAATTGTAACTTTTTAGGTAGTTTTTAAAGTTTTGTGTAAAACTGAATCAAAAGCTTTATTAAAACACCGATGATAGCCATTATACTCCCTAAAGTAGTATAGCGATTTCTGTATGAGTATTTAAAAAAAACATGACTAACACAGAAATACAGATAAGAATGTACACTAATTTCCTATATGTGTAGCTTGCGCATCCCGTTCTGAGAAGCGAAAAAAGTAAATAGTTAAATAGTGAATAAAACAAAGACAGTCTGTAGTTATATGTAATCCTTATAACACCTGTTTATTTCATTCAATAAAAAAAAAATTGTGATATAAACCAAATAAAACTTTCATCCATATGAATAAAATGGGGACTTGGAAGTCCCATGGAGCAGAGCCTTGAGGCCTAAGTCGAAAATGTAAAGCCAGTTTGCACATCTGCACACCTAGATAGGCGTTTTAGTGTATAATATGTGGGGGGTAAATGTAAATCATATAACAAAAAGCCCCATTGTTTACAAAGTTTACATGTAGCGTATTAATAATGTAGATGGATAAATTATGTATTTTTGTTTGTCTGATTTTAGATAGTTTGTATTTTAGCAGATGAAATATAATTAAATGTTGGTAAATATGTAGAGTGTATATTTATATTTTAGTTATACAAGCAGTGACAGTAGTTAGGTTAATTTGTATTACAAATTTGGACCCGAAAATCTTTAAACACTTAATAACATTTAACTGCAATTTTTACGAAACAAAATTTGGCTCGAAGTAACACCAAAATGGGTTTGATTCAACATCCAAAACTAAACTAATAACGAAGTTTAAACTAAACCCTTTTGGGCTATTGCAAGCAGGCGTAAAATGTCTTTCGTAAAAAGACACTTTTTTAATTTAGACACGTTCTAATGAATATTTGAATATGCATTATGTTGGGGCTTTATTAAAATAACACCTTTCAATTTTGCACGACGGATTCCCATTTTGTTACATACAATTAAAAATTAGCTTTTTAAATGTAAATTGTTAACCCATTAAATTGATTTTATAACTAGTGAACAATATTGCTTTATTTTGTTTAATCCCGTCATTTTTGACAGGCTAATAACAGCTAGTAATAATCATCGATATACATCGATGGTTGTAATACGATTTGCTTTATAATATTGGCAATATTCATTAACATTGCAGTCGGCTACTCGTGGATAATATTTATGTGATTACTTTTTAAACACCCTGATCTGCTTCTTCTAAACTACATGCGACTATTTTAAACATACCAAGATAAATTATTTTACATTTTTGAAGTAAGAATTATAGATGGCGTTATATTCACTATATAGTAGGTTTTTCACAAATTGTTATGTTCTATGAAAATCATTTCTCCCTGTATTTGACACATAACACATTGCAGAATGTCACCTGACAGAGCTTGGTTAATCTACATGTCACAAGTAAACAGTGTTAAATGCGGGATTATGCAAACATCTTACAGCAACCCCACATGTAGTCCATTGACATATATTAGCCGTGCTGGATATTGTTGGTGCCTTCGGAATATCGCATACACACAGATTTATAATATTTTATGCATTTTATTTCGTAACTTTTATTTTACGTGAATATGCTTTAAAAATAATGTGCAAAGAATTACTTAATTTTAAATATTAATAAAGGTAACTAATAAAACTATAATGAAGTACAATTCTAACAAAAAAATAAATGTGTGGAAAGGTTTACTATATAGAATATAAGGAATGATCCAGTTATTATATTGAATATATGCTACTGAATAAGTAGGGACACCCTATTTATTTTTATTTTTGTTTCAACCCCCAAGATCAGAGGAGAAAATAGCGTTGATTGCCCCTGCCGCAACCATGGAGGTAGTCCTCCATGGCCGCAACACCGTGGCCCCGTTGTGTGAGCTGTTGTGTACGTTTAAAACGTCAAAATGAGTAACGGGATGTTTGTTTGTAAAAAAACAAAACATAACCGGTGTCAGTTAATATATTTCAACTATCTGTTGGGGTTTAAAGAAATAACTTTATCCGTAAAGACTTAAATTCGGACATAATAGAGTCAAATTGTTGGGAGGAATACATTCTCACCGGAAATAGTTTTTCTATAAGCCTGTCCCTCAAAGCTTCGCCTTCTTGGCTAAGTTTCAGAGATTATCTATGACAGACGATTATTAATTTCTGGTCAGGTGATTATATAAACAATAGTGGCTTGAAGGGGCCATAGCCCTTAACCCTGCTCTAATAATCTGCCTTTTACATGCCGAAGAAAATAAAACAACGTATAGAACACATGCCAGTTTGTAATCTATATTTTAGTGGACACACAATCACATGTTTTAATGTAAACAATGCAGACGTTTTTAAATCTCCATGATTTTCTTATGGGGGTTGTTTTACGTTATTTCCTGTTCGCTGGTAACTTTTTTGAAATACTGCTATTTTTCCCGAGTCCCTGGGATCAAGACCTTTAATTTGAGCCTTCTCCCACAATCCTGCGGTTTGTCAAACTCCCACAAGTTTGACTTAAAAATTTCGCTTACAGAATTATATATAAAGATTCGCTTCACTCGCTGAGGGCTGCGCCCCCAGACCCCGCTTTGGGTCACTCCAGTTATTATTGAAACTCAACGTCCCTTTAACTATTTTTTATATAGTACACTATTTTGATTCATTTGGGACATAACTCTAGATGTTATGTTTATTCAATGGTTCTTTTATTTGTTTATACTCTAACATGTAAAAGTTAATTTGACAGTTTATTGAATATTTTTGTACAGCTGTTATGATTTCTTTTGTTTGGATTTGAAACTCCTTAAGGGTAATGTTAAAATTTCCAATTTTCAAGATAACAATTAGAGGTTTCAAAGTAGAAATGTTTAACTTTTGACAATTTTTCCCTTGATTTTCTAAGTACAAGCTGCCTGCATGCTAAATTTCACGTTTATAACTCGTCTGCAATTGGTCTAGAATTTGTAAACACGTGTGAGTGAGTGAGTGAGTAAGTGAGTGAGTTACAAATCAGGCTGTATAGGTATTTAGAATAGCTGTTACCCGCAGCTTCGCTTGCATCAAATTAAAACACATTAAAAATATTAACCTGACCAGCACTATCAAATCTTAGTTAGTTTTACCACATGACTTCCTTTGCCGTAACTGACAAACAACTACAACTGATAATTTTATAAATAATATCTTCCCCATAAGTTTTCCATTGAAACTTACAGGACCCGTTGGGTGAAGCCCTAAAGTTGGATGTGTATATTATTGGGTATGTATATTAATATGATATGTAAGCTATGTTCATGAAACATTTTAGCTTAATCGGTCTAGTTGTTTATGCGTGATGGAACTCCAAATATCCTTACATACATGCAAAGTTTCACATTTATAATATTAGTAGAATGTTTATAATCGTCGTAAAAGTTCAGGAGTTTCTCCATATAATGGAGTACAAATAACAAATATTTTTCCTTCTCCATCAATCTTCTCGGTGTAACTGGGTTCATCATGCCTCGAGATATTTAAATAGCTTTAATGCTTTAAGAAGGGGCAGTGTTAGATTTCTCGTCGTTCTGGTAACTAAACAATGGATAATTATAACTTGTAATTAGATAATACTGAGCAATAGGTTTGAACGTTTTATAATTGTGAGATAGCAAACTATAACCTTTTCTCCCATGATTTATTTTTTATTTCTCCCTCTATAATTCTGAACTACTTCTGTTAGAAAATTGAACTACTTTGAACCAACGTAAATATATTGAATGTATTAACAGAGAATAAGAGAAGAATTTTCAGACATGTGAACGTGTTACACTGTCTTAGGACGAATGAAAACATGTTGATTGTAAAAAAGTTGCACACTTAATCAATAAAAAGTATACAACTAAGTAATTATATACATAGAAAGTTTTGGATACAATACCAACTGCAGCGGTAGTGGATCAGTCAACACAAGTGCAATCTATGGGAAAACACCTCAGGGGAAATCAGTCACTTAGATTACGATGATCCATTGTGATCCGTACACTATTGGACCATTGGAATAAGACGAGAGTTGTTGAATTGATGAATCATTGAATCATCGTTGAACTGCCATTCACTGGACACAATCTACAGTATTTGGTTTACTATCGTTTACGTTTAACAACCTTGATAAAGATGTCATAAAAAATCCTTTTACATTGAAACATTAAGTAGAAAAAATACAACAAATATGGAGCATCTTTTACAGTTTATATTTTCTAATAATATTTTCTCCCTTTTGGTGGTTGATTCAGAACGGGAAAGCCTTGATTTTATAGATAAAATAAATACCCTTATTGCGATCATTTGAGAACAAAACCTTTGATACTGGCATCTGAAACGTGTAAATCGTTTATACAAAAATATAATTTTTATTATACATGCGATCATTTAGTTAAGCTCGTACTCTTTATATAAGGTTATTTTTTCTGAAGTATATTTTTTTACTACTTGCAACTTAAATACCTTTTAGCGAATTTCGCCTATAGGGAAGAAGCTATTACCGTAGGTGGCATTGTAAGACTTAAGCCCGAGACCATGATAACTTTTCGTTTTAAGGCCCCCCAGATGCCAAAAACACCATTCGTTCAAATTTTCTAAATATATATATATATATATATATATATATATATATATATTTGTATATTTATGTGTCCGTGGGCACGATAAATCTCGTAACAAATGTCCGATCTTGATTAAATTTGGTACAGACATTTAATTTGTAGCATTTAGTTGAACGAGTTCGAAATCCAGACGGATCGGGCCATTCTAAGGCATATTTTTTTTGGGGGGGGGGGGGGTTTGTACTCCAAAAACGGTTTTTTTTGTTTTTCACATGTAATTTTGATCAAAATCAAATTTTAATTTACACCATTGAATTCGCCTCAAAAAGGAAACAAAAAAATTTGGTGTGTTTTTCATTGCTCTACGTCAATTGTTTACCGAGATATTGAAAGTGCTAAACACAGTTCGTTGTCTAATGTTATTCTTAAGGAGGAAAAGAAAAATGATATATCTCGCTTATTTATGAACATACACTGAAGGAACTCGGTATATGGCTTCATCTGATTGTGGTCTATTGTAATTAGCACATAAACACAAAATTTCTCCGATGATTCCCGTAGCAGCAAACCTGCATACTCAGTTCCCATGTTATTCTTATGGAGAAAACGTAAAATATCATATCTCCCTTAAGTATGAACATAAATTTATAAAACTTGGTATATGGCTTCACTTAATTGAGTTCCATTGATATTTTTATAAAAAAAATTCTATGCCAATGAATCTCGTAGCAGCAAACCTTGGTACTCAGCCCCCATGTTATTATTATGGAGAATAATTAAAATCTTATACAGTATATCGCTTATTTATGAATGTATATGGATGAAACTTGGTATGTGACTTCACTTAGTTGAGTTCTATTGATATTTGCATAAAAACCTATTATTTTGTGTTCCTTGTTGCAGTAAACCTGCGTACTCATACCCAATGTTATTATTAAGGAGAATAATTGTTATTTTTTATATCGCTTATTTGTGAATATATTTTGTAGGAATCTTGATAAGTGGCTTAAAGTGTTATTAAGTCATATTTGCATTGGAAATTCGCTGAGTACGCAGGTTTGTTGCGTTGGGGGTATTTATTATTTATATGGGATTAGATGGGAATAATACGTTTTAATACTCAGCACTAATCTAGTGATATTTTTTTAATATATTAACATTTGACGTGACATGAGTAATTTATTACTACATCAATATTTTATAAATTGTAATATAAATTTGACTTTTTTACACACAAACGGATCAGTTACATAAAATCATCTTTTCTACATAAGATTAACAACCTGTCATGTAAATTAATACCCCACGTCGAAGAAATCCTGCGTACTCAGCGAATTTATAATGCATGTATATTTTTCTCACTGCCTCATAAAGCTACTTACCAAGTTTCATAAAATACTGAGTTAATACTGAGGTTTGCTGCAAAAAGAAAGATAAAAAATTTGTTTTTGTGCAATTACCAATATTACATAACCAGGTGAAGGCTACACACCAAGTTTTATTAATTTAGGTTCATAACTAAGGGAGATATAAAACTTTACTTATTCTCCATAAGAATTGCATTAGGGCTGAGTATGCAGGTTTGCTGCTGCGGGGACAGTAAAAAAATATCTTTTGAGCAAATATAAATATAGTCGTACTAGGTGAAGATGCCAAGTTTCATCAATATACATTCATAAATAATGAAGATATCAAATTTTAATTGTTCTCCATAAGGATAACGTTGGACAACGTACTGTGTTTAGCACTTTGAATATTTGGTGGACGTAGAATCACAATTTAAACACCAAAATTATTGTTTTGTAGAGCTGAACTGATTAATACAAAATGTGAAGTTTTCAGTATAATTAACTGAGGAAAAGTTAAAAACCGTTTTCCTATAAGATTAATTTAATACATTTTATGAACACGTTTTTTATTTTGTCCAAAACCACTTAACCTAGGTTAATGATTAAAAATACCATATTATTTTTTTCTTTAAGCTCTATAAAATGGTCAAAAGCCAAAACTAATTATTAAAAAAATGATGTAGTGAAAAATGCAAAAAACAGATTTCAGTAAAATTTAAAACCCCCCTTCCCATTTTCCTATTTTTCTAGTGTTCGAACTTTAAGTCAAGAATGTTACTTTACACATTTGAGCAAAATTTCATCGAAATCAGAAGTTTTTTACTCAAGTTATTGCATTCACGGACACACACGTGTATACAGTATATAAATATATATACATTTGAATGAATAGTGTTTTGGCATCTACAGTTAACTAAAAATGCCAAAAGTATTTATATATCTATTCATCAAACAAACAAAAGACAATTGAAGACATTTGTTACAATAAATATCCAAGGCTAAGAATCTGCTTTTTTAAGGAACATATACGTTTATACATTTCATTACTGGCACTGCTAACTAAAATCATCTTGTCAGACAGATTTAATTTAATCATGAGGTAATAACAAACCACTAGATCCTAGTGAGATGTCGAGATGAGGTGTTGTGATGAATGAGCAACCACTGAGCGACAGGATGCTGTGATTTACAGACTGCTGGTGAGCTGCTTGTTGACATAAGCGTAGGGAGTAAGGATGCGAAGTGTCAATTAAAATATGTATTAAATGTTTTACGTTTAGTTTCTTCATTTAAATCAACTTAACTTCAATTTTGTTAATAGTATTTCAAATTGACCCGATTAAATCGATAAAAGTGGAATTAAGTTAAATTTAATATGGGGGGAAAGCTTGTGTCGTAACTTAGAAGAGTCATTAAATTATTACAAAAACACTGTTACTTAATTATGTATTTATACAAAAATAAACCGATTTTGGTAATATGTTTTATTTTAAGCCCTTAACGTTTAGATTTGCCTTTTGACGTTTTATAAAACATGGATTCACCCACGGTATTTCGAAGTCTCAATGTTAATCTTATGAAAGAATAAAATCTATTGAATTGAACATTCACCAGCGGTTGACACCTACAAACCACTGTGAAGAAGCAAGAACAGCTATTTTCAAGCGATATTTTTGAATGGCAGCAAAATATAAACTGAAATTAAATATAAAACTGGGAATCTGATACAAACCTAATACGCCCTGGGTAATCCCAAAAGGGAAATATTTGTTCGAATTCGATCAACTGTATTTGCTTGTTACATTAAAGCAAATCTAAGACTACGATTGTTACGAAGTAAAGCAGTAACACAAGGGGCAATGTAAACGTCACTAAATGCACACACTGTAATACATTATGTATTTTGTATCCAAAGTAATACAGTCGATTATCTATACATAGTTATGAGACGGTAAAATATTTAACAGACTGTTATTAAATGACACTGCAACCGTATGGTTTATAATTTAAAAAATGTCTGATATTTTAAATGTTTTATCCAACAGAGACATTAAATTAAACATGATTATAAATTGATTTATTGTACGAAAACTGTTTATTCACTTCTTTCTATACTCTCTACTTGAACTTTTTACTTACTTAATGTTGTTTTAAAATTAAATACAATTGTATATAACTATCATTTAAGTATTTTAGTCAAAATATACTTAAATTAAAATCTGAAGCCCGCTTAGCTGTCAAAGCATTTTAGAAATATAACCTGTAACCTAATTTAAAGCAATTTTTCTTTGGTTGTTATAACCTAAGTTAATCTCGATCAACCACCGTGTAATGATAATGAGTGCTAGTGACTTTTCTTTCTAGACGCTCATATTCACACATTAACCATTGTATATTAAACAAATTAATATTACCCCCACCATTAAACCCCATGTAACCCCCCCCCCCTAGCTCCCACTCCTGAGCACTGTGACAGGCACTCGTTATAAAAAAAGTCCTGTTGCAGTGTGTCTCTCTTTCCACCCCCCCAAACCATCACCTGGCGATTGTAGCAGGCAAAAAAAGTCCTGTTGCAGTGTTAATCTCCCCCCTCCCCCAAACCAACAATATCCGACGGCGGAAGAGGGTCCAAGCGCCCTAAAACAGCCACAGAGCCACAGTGGGCCAGGGACTTTCCCACTCTCTGGAATTTCACGAAACGAACGAACAAATTAACTTGTGCTTTGATATCTTCTAATTTTTGGTTTAAAGGATTTTAGAGAAACTTACTTCATTATATTACTCAGTGTTTTGTAAAATAATCTGCTTCAAATAATTCAAAGAGTGAAAAATTTCCCTGGATTTAAGGACAATGATAAAAAGTTGATAGTTGAGTTTAAAACACTAGGGGTTGGAATTTCTCTTTTATCAACAAAATAAAAAGGAAAATATTTCGCTCTGTTTAAGTTAATGTAAAACAACCTTTGTTTTCATTTTAGTAAATTTTTAACCTAACATGCCTAAATGTTTTCAATACTTTTATTACAAACAAGCAACGGCATGTATCATACTGGCACATTTATTATGTTTGTGGATATAAATGTGAATACTCAGACAATTTAGATTAATTTTCTTGACTACAACAATTCCAGGTGTTATTGTTATTTGTATTTTGGAATTGGTATTCTGATGCTGCTACCATAAACAAAGATGCTTAGGGCATTACAACTGACCAACTATCATTGAAGATTTTTGTAGATTTCATTTATGAAAAACCTGCGCTGTTAATTTTTTTTAAAGTTCATATACAATGAGAGTCATTAACCCTCTACAAAGTCCATCTCTCTTCAAAATAATAATTTAAGAAGGACTCAACTTTTCAAAAATCTATGAAAACGTAAAATCTACATTAGTTTGATTTACATATTTCTAGCAAATTAAAATTAAAATCTTCTTTTTTGATTTTGTTACGATAGTTTCATTTTTATAACAGTTCACTCAATAGAGAACAACAATTAAGTATATTTCTATGTATAATGCTTTATAAGGCTGAATGGTTCAAATCTTGAAGATCGTGCTTGTAAATAAAATACTGTTTTATACGTAAATACATTACCTGATTCGTTAAAAACATGCAGCCTAAAATAGTGTCATTACGCGATCTAGCAATAAAAAACTAGTAATTCAATAAAAATATCTTGATAAAACCGTATTGCAAAAGCAGAAGCGGAATAAATAATGATTGTTTCTCATCTGAAGTATTTATCCCCGATAAAATGGAGGTTTTTCAGCGCAAAGCGAGAGCCAAGCCATTAATATCGACTTGGCTTTTCTTTAGACTTAACCGAGGTATTCAGCTGTTCCGTAAATATGTTTACTGGAAATTTTTTTATTCGTTCAATATTGAAAACATCATATCGCAGAAATAAATGTTGTCGGCTTATCTGTTTTTAGAGTAATACTATTATTTGTTTTAATTTTTACTTTTGTTGCTTAAGCCTCAATACGATTCAATTCATCCTTAACTTTTTTATTTACATACATCACCCTAAAACACCGATACCTAATAAAATGTTCAATGTATCAAAGAGATTTCTTATAAACGGTAAGCCGCAAAATGCCAGTAAATAGCACTGTACACCTCCTACGTTTTAACCGTGCATGATTGTACTTCTAAGGTTTAGGATCGAATTTAGGTAAACCATTTAATTATAATATGTGTATTCAATAGTTACCAAAAAAAGTAGACTAACATACCAGTGCTGTTTTAGTTAGTCAGGCAAAACAGGCAAAAGTTTTTTCATATAACACCAGCTGTTTTACTATCTTTAAATTAAAATGTTTATGAAATCAGTGCTTCCCATATTAATCAGGTTCTTAGTGGCTATAAGTAATTCCAGTAATGTATATAATTTGTAATAAAAATACAGCTATATAACCATTCAGTCAGATCTGAATAATTTGTTGAGATTCCAATCACCCGCCCAAACCAGCATATTATTTTAAGTAAATTCGTTAGTTTTGGTTACGAAAATATAATTAAATATATGTACACTATTGTAATGTTTTACAGCCATCTAATTATCTAGTATCCACTAGACTATCCACACGGTTTATGCAGTCACATGGCTTATACTAGTACTTGGAAGGATTCCAAAGTATTACAAAATTTGTATTTAGCTTTATTAGATTTATTACTTTGAATAAGCAGCATGAAAATAAGATAATATTATTTTGAAAAAATTACATCCTAACCATTGTTTTCAAATTTGTTATGTTACATTCTGACTTTGTGGCTTTACATTCAGTAAGTAAGACACCCCAGTAACTCCACTAACAATTGCAAGATTGCCACATTATCTGTCCCAGTGCGACATTCACCGAGGTGAATTTGGTTTGGTGGAGTGATTAAAATCAGACATGAATTTATTTTT
The DNA here is from genome assembly GCA_963675035.1 of Allygus modestus. NCBI lineage: Eukaryota > Metazoa > Arthropoda > Insecta > Hemiptera > Cicadellidae > Allygus > Allygus modestus. The sequence goes on from OY776111.1 coordinate 345,943,827, forward strand.
TCTTCTATAAAAAAATGTATTAATAAAAATAGTGCTTTCTTTAGCAAGTCTCTCATTTAATAATTGAGTGCTCAAATAAAATAGTATGTTAGTAACGTATTAGTAATAAAATAGCATGTTAAAATAAATTAACAATTAATAAAAGGAAAAACTAAGCGAGTACATTACATAAAAATACATTACTTTAGAGTAATATAGACATGGGCAAGAAATTCATTAAATTCAGTAATATAACAAAGACTCGTAACCTGAGAAATATCTATAGGTATACGTCATGAAAGTTATGATGTAATAGTTAACTATAGACAGTAATTCCTAAAAATTGTAAGTAAATACCTCGGAAATTTGCACATTATTTGCATTATTTTACTCAAAGAAATTGCAATTGCTCAGTTACGGGTCTTTAAAATCTTTATATGATCTTTTTGGCTTAAACATTATTTTTTGTTTAATCTCTTGATACGTTTTTCAGAAATTTTCTGTTTTCAAATAAGCTTTGAGATATTGAAATCACCGCCATTTTGAAACATCCAATATGCGAGTTTTATCCCCAAACAAGTATAACAAACGAGCAAATTTTCAAGACCTCAAGAGGTTCCTAAGATATGATGCATTGATTTAACAACACATCTAGCATACTGACGGACAAGGGAACGAGATAGACGCTATATTTATATAACTTTTTTATCCCAAAAGTTTATGAGGTTTTGGTAGAAAGTCCGAAAAACCCTGTATAGTAAGAATCCGTCCTTATCCTATTCCAGGAATGCGGTCATTTGTCCCATTGTTTTGTAAGCGAACTAGTAGCTTAAATGTAACTTGCCAATTATTGTTAGAACAACGTTGGTTTAGTTTTATTAATAACTCATTTTTTGAATGAGTTAAAATTTATTATTGATGTAAAAGCTAATCGAGTGTAAAATATTATTACTAAAATTTATGTTAGTTCAAAAATCGTTAAGATTAATATCTGTATATTAAAAATTAACATTTGAATAATTATTATTTTTGGCACAAACCCTATTATTGGGGTAAATCCACCTAATGAAAGCATATCAACTCATAGATTGATTTTTAATCAAGGGTTATTCATTGGATACTATTTGGTTGATAAAGTTAATCTTGCGAATTTAAACAGAATTGTAAATATTGAGACTATTAATGTGTAAATAATAAGAAAAGTTAGGGTGACATTAAATTTATTAACGGAAATAAGTATTAAGCTAATGTTATAAATAGAGTAGATTCCAAATGTTTTTAGTACTGACGATTGATTTAAACATGAGACAGATCTAATAATTATACTTAAAGTGATTAGAATCACAAAAAAATTGGAGTTAATTTAATATATAATTGATAAGGGAGGCAGTTTTAATACGGTTAGTAGGACTAACAACACTATATAATCAATTATTTTGATAATTATAATTACTCAGTTATGAAAAGGAGCTGACCCGAGTTTAATAAGTATGGCAATTGTTGGAATTATTTCATTTAAAATACTAACCCCAATTAGTATTACTCTCAATAGAAATATGGTTGATGCTACACTTTGTATAGTAAAATATTTAATTATGGCTTCTGATCTGACTTTGTTTTTATTAAGAATAAATGGAATAAATTACAAAAGTGATATTTCAAGTCCTATTCATATTGATAATCAATTATTTGAACAAACAGTTATAATAACCCCAAGTATTATAGTGTTTGTCAATATTAATTTTCTTGAATTAAGATAAATTAGAAGGAAGAACAAATTATATATTTAGGGTATGAACCTAATAGCTTTTTTAGCTTATCTTTCTTATTATCTTATATAGTTTAATGTAAGATGTATATGAAATTTTGATTTCAAAGGTTAAGTTTAATTCTTAATACTATAATTCAACATGAGTAATGGTTTACTTAATTTATGATAATTAAAAAACGAAAACAGCCATCATTTAGGTCGGATGAAGGTACCTGAGGTACATTTGTTTAGCGATTCATATAGCATTAGCCAGTATACTGCTTGGAGCAGTATAATTTATACGAATTCAAATAAATAAAAAATATACAGTTTGTTAATATATGATTATGATTTTTCTGGAATTTAAAAATCACAACACTACACATACATTTTTAAATGTAAATATTGAGATTAAATCTTTTTTTCTCAAAATTAGTTCATCACTTACAGTTGCTGAATCCTACATATGAACGCAAAAGTCATAATTTTGTGTTGCTAGTAGTAGCCTGAAAGGGAAACATATCAAACATGAGACCATTCGCTGAGGTAGACGTCTGCATCTCAGCTTAGTGTCTGATTGTAGATTACGAGCTGCCTCTGATGTGTCATAAAACACCTGAAGTTAAAGATACCTTATTAGTTTACCTTTAAACTGTAAACATGTAGAAACATAAATTAATGTTATGTTCGAATAGTACACGGAGTATAAATGCCATTTTTATAACTTTTGGTAATAGTTTTATTTGTTACTATTAAAACACTTAAAGAATTAACTCATTTATAGTTTATTATATTTCTCAAACTAAAGTAAAACGTAAACATAAACATTCAACATATGAAAAATGCCACAGCTGATTTTAACTAATATGACATAAATACACAATAGTTCTTCCCTCCTTGCATCCAAGAATGCTCATTTGTGATCGGTGATGATTTGTGATCAGTGATGATGCCACTTATCTGATTTATATGCCTTCTCCAGATAACTCCTGGTTCTATTTCGACATGATACATGAGGTGCCCTTCTCTCTTAATTGTTTTACCTTTTTTCCATTTAACTCTGCCATGGTAATTTCGTTCTAGAACTTCATCTCCGATGATCAACTCTTTTATTGCTTTTGCTTGATTTTCAAGGAAAGGTATTTGACTCCAGCTTAACGTTCTTTTAACATCTGTTTTTAATCAATCTAATCGGTCCTAAGTAGAAGCATGGCTGGAGAGTAGCTTGTGAGGCTGTGAGGTGTAATTCTGTATGAAAAAAGAAAATTGCATATTTTGAGGTTTAAATCATCTTTTGGCCCCATCGCCATCATGGCTTTCTTGAACGTCCGCACAAATCTCTATGCCTGTCCATTGGTTTTTGGATGATATGAGGCAGTTAGAATGTGCATAATCCCATTTACTTTCAAGAATTTTTGAAATTCTTTTGAAGTGAAAGAAGTGCCATTGTCTAATACAAGTTGCTCTGGTATACCGTATCTTGCAAATAAACAGCGTAACTTTTGGATTGCTAAGTTAGTTGAAGTAGAATGTACTTCAAAAACCTCCGGCCATTTACTATGTCTGACAATAATGATAAAAAACTGTATTTCTAAAAATGGCCCGGCAAAGTCCACATGGATCCTATAACAAGGTTTTCTGGCCATTCCCAAATGTGAGAGGGTACCTTATTTGGGTTATTTCGAACTTAGGCTTAAGTGGTAGCCTAATTTATGGTAATAAAATTTTGTAAAATGGTAGCACCCCACCCACTTAAGCCTAAGTTCGAAATAACCCAAATAAGGTACCCTCACACATTTGGGAATGGCCAGACAGTACCCTAAATAAAATAAGTCTACAATTAATAAAAGAAGAATTATATTTTTTTGCTGATTATCATTCCGCCATTTCAATTATCGTACAGTTCACCAAACACTCAAAAAACAGTACAGTACTTCTCAAATCCAGGAAAACACTGAAATAAATAACGTCTGCGCATGCGCTAGACCGAGTCGGGACGGACGTCGACCTGTGTGTACGCGTCCATAAGCGACCATGGTGTGTCAACAGGTCGTGTACGGCACGACGTTGCGTCGTGGCTTGAAGAAGGTCGTGATGTCCACGGCCGCCGTTTTGCGCCGTGGACGGCGCGGTGCCGTGGTCGATACATGTGAACAGATACATTTACAAAAATGCTATTGAATAAACACGACGTCGTGGACGGCGCGGCGCCGTGCATTCCTGAACCGCGCCGTTGACCACACGACTTGCGCCGTACACAAAACGACTTGCGGCGTGCGTCAGATGACTTTATTGCCATATTGTTCATTCTGTTAAGATGGATAACCAAACAAGGATACTAAGTTTATACTTGCTACATTGTCAAAGCAAAAGAAAATACCCCCGTCGCAGCAAACCTGCGTACTCAGCGAATTTCCAATGCATATATATGTATCTTAATACCACATAAAGCCACATACCAAGTTTCATCAATATACATTCATAAATAAACGATTTATGACATTTTAATTATTCTCCATAAGAATAACATGGCGGCTGAGTATGCAGATTTGCTGAAGCAAGATTTTGCTGAACACAAAAAATGGGGTTTTATACAAATATCAATATAACTCATGTAGGTAAAGCCACATACCAAATTGCATTAATTTATTTTCATAATGAAGGCAGATAACACGTTACTTATTCTCCATAAGAATAACATGGGGCTGAGTACGCAGGTTTGCTGCTACGGGAGCCTTGGGTCAAAAAATTGTTTTTTTGAGCAAATATCAATGGTCCACAACCAGATGAAGCCGTATACCAACTTTCATCAGTATACGTTCATAAATAAGCGAGATATAAAATTTTTATTTTCCTCCATAAGAATAACATTAGACAACGTACTGTGTTTAGCACTTTCAATGTCTCGGTAACCAATTGACGTAGAAAAATGATAAAAATACCAAATTGTGTTTTTTTTCGTAAGCTGAATCCAATGGGAAAAACTAAAATTTGACTATTTCCAAAATTATATGTAAAAAAGTCAAAAAACCCATTTTTGGGGTACAAAACCCCCCCAAAATACCCTTTCGGATAAAGTGATCTGGCTGGTTTTCGAACTTAAAGTCATAAATGTTACTTTACACGTTTTTACCAAATTTCATCAAAATCGGATAATTTTTAAGAGAGTTATCGTGCTCAGGGACACACACACACACACACACACACACACACACACACACACACACACACACACACACACACACACATATATATATATATTTTCGAACGAATGGTGTTTTTGGGGTCTGGGGACCTCAAAACGAAAAGTTATCATGGTCCCGGGCCTAGGTCTTACCATGCCGACTACGGTAATAGCTTCTTCCCTATAGGGGAAATTCGCTAAAAGAAGGCGTAATAGGCTTAAGTGGGGGTACACCTTTTATACCGTGCAAAGACCAATAACAGGTGCATTCGATCTTCTTTTCAAAATTATTGGCCTAATTTCCAAAATTTATATCCGAAAAATCGGATGCAGCTGAAACTAGATTCATCAGGTAATTCTAAGTAATAAATTGTCTATTTTGATATAAAAATCCAAAGGTGAAATTGTAATTGGAGGGCTCAGAGGCAGCAACAATAATAGTCCCCAAATAATAAAAGAAGAATTGTATTTTTTTGCTTTTATATACTTATAATGTGCCAATCAATGATTCCGCCATTTCAATTAAAGCACAGTTCACAAAACGCTCCAAAAACAGTACAACACTTCCCAAACGCAGAAAAACACTGAAATAAATAACTTCTGTGCATGCGCAAGAACGAGTCGGGACGGCGCGGCGGCGCGTCGACCTGTGTGAACACGTCCATAAGTGACCATGGTATTCAACAGGTTGTGTACGGCTCGACGTTGCGTAGTCACTTGAAGAAGGTCGTGATGTCCACGGCCGCCGTTTTGGGCCGTGGACGGCGCGGCGCCGTGGTCGATTCGTGTGAACAGATACATTTACAGCAATTCTATTGAATAAACACGACGTCGTGCCGTACACGGCGCACGGCGTAAAGTCGATGCGTGTGAACCTTGCCTGACTTATCACAAGGTCTGTCTGATGGTTTTGTAGGACTACAAATTAAGAGTAAAATAATAAATGTACCCCTAGAAAAGTGACGGAATGTAGCTGTTTCAAACAATCCGATACGATATGAATAACGTTCCTTAGTAAACTGTAAGTTTTCGGGCCGATAGAACTTAGAAGTAAGTAAACCTTTTTTATATCTTTCACATTATAAGCAACAAATATTTGCTCAATTATTTCAAAATACTCTTCTATATTGCCATTATTTTCATCAAAACTTGGAAGCTTTGGTACACTAGACATATTTAAACACTTTCTCGCCGCCAATATTGAATATTAAAACACTTAAAGAATGAACTCATCACAAATGTAATATATTTCACAAACTAAAGTAAAACGTAAACATAAACATTCAACATATGAAAAATGCCAGAGCTGATTATAACTAATCACTACTGTTACAAGAATGAGGTGGTGTCTGTCTGTCTGTCTATTGTTCCATCACACCAAAACCTCTGGACCACTTCTGCTGAAACATTGCACAAATTTATAGTCTATGTATTTTTTATACCCAACAATAGTGTCATAGGCCTATTGCCGTTTAGTAAAGTCCTCAGGGCTCTGCCCTACGGTACTTCCAAGTTCCCATGTTGTTCACATGAATTAGAGTTTTATTAATTTGGTTTATGTCATGTGTGTTTTCCTAATTAAATTCATTAAAATAAACAGCTGTTATAAGGATTATATATAACTACAGACTGTCATTGTTTTGTTTAAAAATTTTCTATTCTGAATTTTCACTCCGTTGCAAAGCACGGGCATAACAGCTAGTATGACATAAATACACAACAGTTTCCAAACAGTTATTTTTCACATTTTACGTCTAATTACATCTTGAAACATTTGTATTAATACAATATAAAAAATAAAAACTTGTTGAAGCTAAACATGTTCAATTGGTTGAAATTTAAACGGGGGCAGTTTATCAACTAGACTGTAAGAAGGAAAACTAAGAATAAAAACTCTGACTCACTTACAAATCTATTTTAATGAAACTTATTTAATGGCTTTATATGGTAATGAGTTACAGATATATGAATTGTAAACTCGCAGAGTATGCAAATTTGTTGTGTCGGGGGTATTATGTGAATACAAAATACATAAATATATGTTCAAGTGTTGTAAGACGTTTTTAATTACATCCCTATTATTTGTTTCGGCGATAACCCTGATAAAGCTGCCATACAACTGATATTTTACATGTTCAACCAAACCAATCCTGATCTCTCCGCTAACAGAGTCTCGACAAAGGTAGCTATGAATAATTACCACTTTCATTGTAGCAGCCCACGGGCATTGGGCTATTGTTGGGTCTCTTTGAGAACTTCATATATATTCTGAACGTTTCTATTGTGTTTGAGCAATAATCGCTACATGAACTTTGCCATGTCAACTGAATAGTATGTCGTCAAAGAACTGTGGTTTTACAAGTGTAGACATATTTTGTGAATAAAGTATAGTTAAACAAAAACTCATGCTTTATGTAAATAACTGGCTGGGTAGCGTAGTGGTTATCGTACTCGCTCCGTAATCCGAGGTTCGCCAGATCGATCCTCATCAAAATCGCAAAATTTTGAGAAGGTTCGAAACTGGACCTAGCTGCCATTTGTCATTGGGCTATTAATTAATGATGCTGTCTAAGAACAGGTCGACCTTAGATAGTTACAAGACCAGGGTCTTTGACCGTTCCCTATAAAAAAGTTAAAAAATGCCACTGGTGTAGATATACAAAAACATTTAATGACAGTCTTTCTTGAATAAGGTGTTGTGTAGCTATTATGAGTTATCGTCTATTTACAAGTAGTTTAAACAAGTTTTATACAGTTTTGCAATACGCAGTACCAAACTATGTATGACACGGGTTCAATCTGGAGGAATGGGTGAATTATGTTTTATTTACTCACCTCGGGTTAAATCTGGAGGAATGGGTGAATTATGTTTTATTTACTCACCTCATCAGTTGTTTTGCTAATCGTTGCCTTTACTTAGGCCTACTATGTGCGCGCAAGCCTCGCAAACAAATACAATACTGCAAACAAATTGTGACCCCGAAAACTTGGCGGAAAGGTCATGAGACAGAGTGAAACTAAATATCAAAACTTATTTTAATCAGCATCGTCAGTTCTTGTTTTTGATATAAATCAAGTTCTCCGTTGTCAATTAAATACTATTTATAACTATTTTAATATTTTACTTCAACACTTCCTTCTACTGTGTCAACAAAAACCTAAATGGAGGAAAAAAGAACTCGGCCAAGGTGAGGGGTGTCAACTTTGTAGTGTTTTCGACTTGGCATTGGTTTTCTATCTAAATATGGGTGATAAAAACCTGTTACTCGAAACTATTATACAACGATCCTTAAAAATATGATTAAAATGCGCAATGCAGTCAAGTGAATTAACATACCACTTAGTCCTATAGGTTATTTGACAAAAAAAACGTAAATACATTTCAATAATACATGTGTGAATCAATTATTCTCAGCTCTGACAATTTTTGATCATCGTTGTTTTATGGAAAGCCTTTTAACGTATTACACGGAGAAGCCAAATAAGTAAACATTCTTTGAGAATTTTTCGTCTGATAGCGTTTCATCATGTCAAAAACATCGCTTTTCAAAGGATAATATTATGTATTATGCTCTCAGGCTTCTCGTTTGGTACGATAGGGGCGATTCTACAAACATACAAAGCTTTCGGCACCTATGAAATATTATGGGTTACATAGTAAAACAAAGTATTGATACAAAAAAATAAATGCTAGTAATTTTTTATGGCAGTAGAACACGGTTTTCTATGTTAAAATACCACCGTCGCAGCAAACTTGCGTATATATATATATATGTCTCACTACTACCTAGAGCTACTTACCAAGTTTCACAAAAATCCATTTATAAATAAGTGATATATAGCATTTTATTTATTCTCCATAAGAGCACATTAGAACTCTCTGCGTACATTAGAGCTGAGTACGCAGGTTTGCTGCAACAAGGAAGATAAAAAATGAGTATTTTTGCAATTATAAATATAACTCAACCAGGTGAAGCTACATACCAAGTTTTATCAATTTAGGTGCATAACTAAGGGAGATATAAAACTTGACTTATTCTCCATATGAATAATATGGGGGCCGAGTATGCAGGTTTGCTGCAACGGGGATAATCAACAAAAAATCCATTTAGTATGCAAATATCAATATACCAGTACTACGCGAAGCCACATACCAAGTTTCATCAATATACATTCATAAATAATCGAGATATAAAATTTTATTTATTCTCCATAAGGATAACATTGGACAACGTACTGTGTTTAGTACTTTGAATATCTCTGCAATGGTTGGACGTAGAACAACACTTAAAACACCAAAATGATTGTTTTGTAGAGCTGAACTGATTGGTATCAGCAAATGTCAAGTTTTCAATAAAATTATCTGAGGAAAATCCAATAACCTTTTTCCCATAAGATTAACATGGACAATTTTATGGACGCGTTTTTTGACTTTTTTCTACAACCACTAAACCTAGGTTAATGATTCTAAATACTAAATTATTTGTTTATTTAAGTTCTATAAAATGGCTATAACCAAAATTGAGTGTTTTTAAAATTTTAGGGGGGGAAATTAAAAAAACTGATTTTCGGAAAATTTAGAACCCCCATAAAACCCCTTTCCCATAGTCTGATCAATATGGTTTTCGAACTTAAAGTCATAAATGTTACTCTACACATTTTTGCCAAATTTCATCAAAATCGGGCGTTTCTTTCAAAAGTTATCGCGGTAACGGACACACACACACACACACACACACACACACACACACACACACACACACACACACACACACACACACACACACACACACACACACACATATATATATATATATATATATATATATATACATATATATAAATTTGAACGAATAGTGTTTTTGACATCTGGGGACTTCAAAACAAAAAGTTATCATGGTCTCGGGCTTAAGTCTTACCATGCCACCTACGGTAATAGCTTCTTCCCTATAGGGGAAATTTGCTGAAATATATTTGTTATATCAAGGTATTCATTAATTGACAGGCTCTACAGTGTGGCTGCTACAGTGAGCTCTACAGGAAATAATCTCCACTGTTTATATGCTGCATTATTTCCTAATGCTTAGTCCTCATTTACCTTTACAACATCCTTGAGCATAGGAAAAAAAAAAATTATAGGAAAATATAAGAACATTTTTATTTGAACTCATTATTAATTCAACTCTTTTAAACTCATTTAAATTAACCCCACAGAGGAAACCACTCTGAAATAAACAGGAACTTAGCTCAAATCAAATCATGTCTACTTTGTTCAGGATTTATTACACATAGGTAAGCCTGATGAAATACTGGCTTTTATTTCGATATTTGTTTTTTATTATAACTGCCATTTTTTTCATAGATTATTGAATATCATACTTTTTCATATTTAAAACAATTTTTATTTGTAATTAAAAACACCCCCGTCACAGCAAACCTGCGTACTCAGCGAATTTCCAATGCATATATATGGGTATCACTACTACCTAGAGCCACTTACCAAATTTCATAAAAATACATTATTTACAATAAGTGATATATAGCATTTTATTTATTATCCATAAGAATAACATTATAATTGAGTACGCAGGTTTGCAGCAACAAGGAAGATAAGAAATGTGTTTTTTTACAATTATCAATATAACTCAACCAGGTGAAGCAGGTGAACCAGGTGAATACCAAGTTTTATTTAGGTTCACAACTAAGGGAGATGTAAAACTTTACTAATTCTCCATAAGAATAACATGGGGGCCGAGTATGCAGGTTTGCTGCTACCGGGAAAAATAAAAAAAAACTTTTTGTGCTAATATCAATATACCACAACTAGATGAACCCACATACCAAGTTTCATCTATATACATACATAAATAATCGAAATATAACATTTTATTTATTCTCCATAAGGATAACATTGGACAACGTACTGAGTTTAGAACTTTGAATATCATTGCAACGGTTGGACGTAAAACAACAATTAAAACGCCAAAATTATTGTTTTGTAGAGCTAAACTGATTGTTAGAAAGAAATGTAGAGTTTTTAGTGAAATTATCTGAGGAAAATCTAAAAACCGTATTCCCATAAGATTATCATGGGAAATTGTATAGACACATTTTTTGACTTTTCTCCACAACCACTAAACCTAGCTTAATGATTCAAAATACTAAATTGTTTTTTTAAGCTCTATAAAATGGCTATAACCAAAATCTAGTGTTTTAAAAATTTTAGGGTAAAAAGTTCAAAAACCAGATTTTTGGAAAATTTTAAACCCCTCATAAAACTTTCTTCCCATAAACCGATCGATCTGATTTTCGATCTTAAAGTCATAAATGTTACTCTACACATTTGTGCCAAATTTCATCAAAATCGGGTGCTTCGTTCAAAAGTTATCGCATCTAGGCATCTAGGGACCTCAAAACATAAAGTTATCATGGTCTCGAACTTAAGTCTTACCATGCCACCTACGGTAATAGCTTCTTCCCTATAGGGGAAATTTGCTGAAATATATTTGTTATATCAAGGTATTCATTAATTGACAGGCTCTACAGTGTGGCTGCTACAGTGAGCTCTACAGGAAATAATCTCCACTGTTTATATGCTGCATTATTTCCTAATGCTTAGTTAGTCCTCATTTACCTTTACAACATCCTTGAGCATAGAAAAAAAGAAAAATTATAGGAAAATATAAGAACATTTTTATTTGAACTCATTATTAATTCAACTCTTTTAAACTCATTTAAATTAACCCCACAGAGGAAACCACTCTGAAATAAACAGGAACTTAGCTCAAATCAAATCATGTCTACTTTGTTCAGGATTTATTACACAAAGGTAAGCCTGATGAAATACTGGCTTTTATTTCGATATTTGTTTTTTATTATAACTGTTATTTCTTCATAGATTATTGAATATCATACTTTTTCATATTTAAAACAATTTTTATTTGTAATTAAAAACACCCCCGTCACAGCAAACCTGCGTACTCAGCGAATTTCCAATGCATATATATGGGTATCACTACTACCTAGAGCCACTTACCAAATTTCATAAAAATACATTATTTACAATAAGTGATATATAGCATTTTATTTATTATCCATAAGAATAACATTATAATTGAGTACGCAGGTTTGCAGCAACAAGGAAGATAAGAAATGTGTTTTTTTACAATTATCAATATAACTCAACCAGGTGAAGCAGGTGAACCAGGTGAATATCAAATCATATCTACTTTGTGCAGGATTTATTACACATAGGTAAGCCTGATGAAATACTGGCTTTCATTTCGATATTTGTTTTTTATTATAACTGTTATTTCTTCATAGATTATTGAATATCATACTTTTTCCTATTTAAAACAATTTTTATTTGTAATAAAAAAAAAACTCTTTACATGAAGTTTGGTAGAGTTGTAATTATATAGTTTTACTCAAAACGTAATGGGCATATATACCAAATCAAGAGTTTATAAATAGAGTTTATTGATCGTTTTGGTTGCTTAACGTTTGGTAAACTAATTTAAGATTGAATAATTTATTAGCGTACAATTATTAATTTAAAGTCATACGCGGTTATGTGCAAGACGAAACCAATTTGTATAACAGTGGGTTGTAAAGCAGTATTTTCATCAAATCTCAAATCCATGTATGTTATTGGTGATCATACATTTACTCAATGAATTTCGTATGGAAGGCTAGAAAGTTATATTTTCTCCCTTTTGTTAATATATAATATACTTCATTTTTTGTAAATAGTTAAGGTATCTTCCATAATATTAAACAACTTCTTGACTTATTCAGATTGTTAGTGGTAGAAGCGAGAGAAATGTTTTGTGGATATGTAATTACGACAAAGATATTGTTTCAAACATTCTTTTACTCTCAAATTAAGGCAGAGAATTAATCGAGTGAGCCAGCAAACAGTACGTTTTATTGTGACCGAAAAACTGAATCATTTAATTCGTTTTTCTTTGTTGGTTTAGTTAAACGTTTTTACTTTCGATGTTAATTAAATTGTTTGTGCGTCATTTAAACTTTTGATTTAAAAACTAACGTTCGTCTTTTTAATATTTAGTAAAATAAAGTGATTTCTAATAAGCAAACTACTCGTATACTTTAATGGCTTTATAGATTTACTAACAGTTTTACATTTATACTACAGATAATACTATAATAAAAATATTATTTTAGGGATTATAAAACATGAAATGTTATATATCAGCCATGGGAGACAAAAATTAAATGTGAATCAATACGTTTTCGTGAAAAAAATAAATTACGTAGATTAAGTAAAACTGGAGCATATGTACGAATTACGCAAGACTTCAAAGCAAACCTTACTTTTCGGGTGAGATAAAAATATGTGTTTTTAAACCTTTAATTTTATTCTGTAAAACTCAACTGTAAAAGTTTCAATAGCACTTTTACTTTACTTCTAGATACCGACCTAGATATAACTAGGTACAATTCAAGTTACACCGAGAAGATTTAAACATATGTTCAAAAGGTCATCTGGCCAAATCAAATCATTGACTGCAACAGATATATCAAATTAAAGAGCAAAAGAGCAAACCCGCAAATTTTGTTTAATCTATCTTCTATATTATTAAAAGAACTTCTTAATTTTTTTCGGCAATTTTCGATCCATAAAACTGTTATATTATATACATATTTAGTATCAGTCGAAATCTTTTATCATCCAGATGTCCCTTTTTGGGGTTTGAAAAGCATCCACCTACAGGGCTTAGCCTCACAGGCCTTCATAGTTCCAATGTTAATCTTTTGGAGTTATATTTTATTTAGGTAGTCAGCTGATCATAATGTAAACTCTTTCAGACTTTTATGATATGATCCGGACACGGGCTGTGTCTGAAGTACTTCCAAGTAAGTAGAATCTAGGCAATAGGTCCGAGGATCGGTTTACTTATCTTTAAACTGTCAAATCAATAGATTGTTCTGATAATATGCTAATACTAGAACATTTTTCCATCACGTATAGAGAAATATATAGGAAGACCATTTCTACAGACACGTTTATCAGTTCTGTTTACATGACAAACGATATTTTTTCCACATAACGGTGTGTTTCATAGATTATTTTACAAGAGATATAATAATTCCAAAATGCAGTAAATCAGTGTACTTGGCTTACTTTTGTTGCCGCGAACCGACAACAAGACGATACACTCTGCATAATCCGCCCCCTAAGACAACATGAAGTGTTATGTGTGTAATCTCATCCTAGCTCTCGTTGTTTACAAGGGACCGCCATATTAGACACGCTGAGCCAGCTGACTTGCCCGAGAGGGGTAATCCGCTGTAGTCAATATACACAAGGCAGCACGTAGCAAACTCCAAAGATTCTCAAAGGATGTGAAACTTTCCTGGATTACTCTATTATGTACCATAACACTGCTTGTCGTAGGGTTTCCCCTAGTATGCTGCGATTTAATTCCCAACATCATACCTGAAGTTGACTTATCCTGTAACAAGTTGCATGTAGTGATAATTTTTGAATATATTTAAATTAATATTATTTACAATATTAATAATACCATTGACTATAGATACTTCAGTATCTGTAGTCAATGATACTACCTGCAACCGATTGGTATTTATTGTTCTTTAATTCGGGACATAAATCAATATTTTTTTATAAACTTTTGAAGAGGAGATGTAAAACCTTAACGTAAAATGGGAAAAAGTAGGTAAAAATACGAAATACTTTGGGTATGATGCCGAAGTTTTAAAACTCTTGAATGGTTGTAAATATAATTTTATTTCATCCCATGGAAATATATGTTTAAACGGTTATGCAGGTGTGATTGATTTAAAATAGGTCTATGCACTTGTAATATAAATATGTATCTTAAAGTTTATTATTTTCCAACCTTATAAAGAATAAGTTGATATTTTCAATACCCATACTGCAGTTTTATCAGGCTAAAAACATTCTGGCCACTAAAATGCTGTGAGTAATTTTATAGCCACGTCAATATCTAAAATACCCCCGTTGCAGCAAACCTGTGCACTCAGCGAATTTCCAATGCTTATGTCCTAATACCGCAAAAAGTTAATATTATTAAGTTCACAAATAAGCGATATATGAGAACATTTTATTTATTCTCTGTAAGAATAACATGGGGGCTGAGTACGCAGGTTTGCTGCTAAAGGAACTATCTCGGGAAAAATTTGTTTGTGCAAATAACAATTTACCACAGCGAGATGAAGCCATATAAGTTTGGTCGGTATACGTTCATAAACAAGCGAGATATAAAATTGTTCTTACTATTCATAAGAATAACATTAGACAACGTACTGTGTTTAGCACTTTCAATATCTCTGAAACCAGTTGACGTAGAACAATGATCAAAACACCAAATTGTGTGTTTTTTAAGCGTAATATAATGATGAAAATTAAATTTTAACTTTTTTCCAAAGATTATATGTAAACAAACTAAAAAAAACACATTTTTGGGGTAAAAACCCACCCAAAATATCCCTTTGGATGCGTCGATCTGTATAGTTGTCGAAATCAAAGTCATAAATGTTGCTTTACACGTTTGTACCAAATTTAATCAAAATCGGACCATTTTTACGAGAGTTATCGTGCTCACGGACACACATATATATATACAGTTTTGAACGATTGATCTGGGGACCTCAAAACAAACAGTTACCATGGTCCCGGGCCTTGGTCTTACCATGCCGACTACGGTAATTGCTTCTTCTCTATAGGGGAAATTCGCTACAATATAAATGGTCTACGGTAATTATAAAACAACATCCAGATGTATTCATTAACCGTCAATTGGTGAGAAAGGGTAGTAGTGCTAATCGATCCATTCTAGCGAGACGTCAAAGTAAGGCATTGTGATGAATGAGACGTCAACAAGGTCGCTGTGTCGCTGTGATTTATAGGCAGTTGGAAAGACGCTTGTCGTCAGTCGACTCAAAAAGCAAACACTATTTTTGATTAATTCCTTAATTTAACAAGAATCAAAAGTTGCTAATTTTGTTCTGGAAACAACACTTTTGCACAACTGGATTCTACATAAACCATATAGTAAATTGGTAAAAATTAGGGAAATCAATTGAATATGATCTTACAAATCAAGTATTTTATTTGTATATATAAGGTGATTGCAAATGGATCCAGATTTAATTATGCACACTCAACTTTAAATTTCAAATCAATTTTAAATGTATACATTTTATTAGTTTCTTACCAAAAACTGTAGATAGCCAAACATTTGTTTATTCACTCTGCAACTAATAAAAGTAATAAAATAAAAATACTATTAAAAACCCCCAACGAACATTTGATGTCTGATTCGCCTGAATGTAAGATAATTTTCCAATGTAAGCAATCGCTGCCAAAAGAGGTTTTCACTTCATTACCGTATCCCCACTGTTTACTTTGGAACCCAAAAGAAACGTCGCATCCTGGATGCTTTTGATTTGAATGTTTCTTTCAATAAGATAGCTGTAAATTTAGCTTAATTTTCCTTATATTAATATTTAACAAGTTCAATACAAGAAAATCATTGACCACCTATTTCTAATCGTATTTCAAAGACTTTTTCAGAAAGAATTAATTCATCCTCTATTATAATTGGCCTGAATCAGTAACGTTCTATGTATACAGTAAACATAAAATAATTACACATATAAATTCGCAAGACAACATTAAACGAAATATTGAATGTGTTGACTATGAGAACATTTTAATTGGGCTCTAAATTCGTAAAAGAAAGGTTATAAATTGATAACATTATTTTACTTGAACAACTTTTACCTATAGGATTTTTGCAGCAATTGTGTGACAGAATGGTGTATTTTTATACCCGAATTAACGCTTTACTTGTTCTTCAACTTCAATTAATAAATAAACTAAATTAATAACTATATGATTTTTATTAGTTTTATCTCAAAACTATTTAAACGTAACTTTTACGTCGTAACTTTCAAGCGTTATTAATTATGAAAAAATAAATAAAAAGGAAGGACATCACTCTCCCCTTGGTAAAAACTTTAATTTGTGCAAAAAAATAAATGTTTATAAAACAATTACTGTTCTTCGACTTGGACCTTAGGACCCCTAGTTGAGCCCCTGGCCCTCGCTGGGGCTAAACCTGGGTTATGGAAATTGGGAAGACAATCCCTTAAAACCCCTTTGTTTCCCATCTCATTACTACGGAACAACGCCGTAATTGTAATGCAGCAGAATGGAATACAATAGGCCGTACTTGGGTAAATAGGACTTGGTTGAGTTATTAAGTAGTATTATTGAAAAAATCTCAATGGTATGTAATGCTTACAAATAAATAAAATGGCTGTACCGATTGCTTTAGTTATATTTACACTACAGTTATTTTCCACAGTAAGATAACATATTCATGGTATAAAAATATATTCTGTATAATGTATTCTGTATATTCTGGTATAAGTTATATAAACTTAATTTAATTTTAATTCAAGTAAGAACCCCTATTGTCCTGGAATTTTGGTTATTCGGTTCCTGGAGATAAGAATTAAATTATTACAAACTTACGTAACAACGGATAATGGCTGGGTTTCTTCAACATTTGTCACGTAAAAATTCATACACAAGTTATTTTATTGGAAACATCTTTAGGCCAATTATATTCAAGAATAATTTTGTTTTACACATTGTGTTTTTTTTTACTTATTTATTTTTACTACACACTAATCCTCTTATCTTATAAACGTATTTGTTTCCTCTTATTTACCACTGTAAGATTTATAGGTACATAATTAACTCCTTTTATGCACAGAGAAAAATGGAATAGTTGTCATGACCAATATACGATTAGTTAACGAAAGTGGTTGGCCAGGAAAGGTTATCGTAAACAAAGCAACAGTTAGTTTAACTTTTCGTAGTAGTTGTTTCAAGAATCCGGAAATGGTTGATCATATTGAGTTGTTTTTAATAGTTGTTAAGGTTTGTCCTAACCCATCAAAGAGGTAACGTTCAGCAACATGTTAAAGTAACTACTTTAAACTGGTTAGCTGAAACCAATGCCTTCATGAATTGCGCCTTTTTGTGCTTCAATTTGGCGCCAAGATTATTCCGTGGCAGTGGCAGCCTTTGTGAGTTCCAGCATGGATGATAAAGTTGTGTTTGGATGAGTAGTTGTGAACTACTCTAATAAGTTGGGGGTTGGACGATTTAATACCACGTTTTGAAGGTAAGTTATCATATAATTACCAGCTTTCTTTTATGATTAAAGTTATTTGATCGAAACAATTAATTAATTTACAATCCTAGTACATGGAGGTCTTTGTACAACATTTATTTTGAATCATTCATTTCGTCCTCATAAAACTGTTAGGCCTCCTTTTCTTATGAATGCATAATCCTTGATCTAGACAGAACAAATTAAAACTTAGATGTAGAACACAGCAACTTTGGCTATTCTTCCAAGAGCTAAGTTAAGCCTGGGGTTCTAGGACTGTCTAGGTTAAGCATTGAGGCTAACAACTAAATGAATATGGGTTGTAACAAACTAGATTATGGGGTTATTACAACTACTTTGAAAATTGAGGATTGGTTAATTTAAACAGTGTGTTATTGATAAATATAACCAGTCAAGCTGTTTGGTTCAACTTAGAGAATATAGGTTGTAACAACTACATTTGTGATTAATCCAACTACTTTGAAACAAATTAGTTATTTTAACCAATGAATTTATTGGTTAACTTAACTTATAAAATTGTTTGTTCCAACATATAATTTTTAACTCTCTGAGCTTAGTTAATTGAACTCATACAAATAGTTGTCCATATAGTAACCTCTGATATTGATTGAATTAACTTATAAAAAAACTTGGATTAACCAATCATTTTTTTCTGTGTGTATGGTTAAGTATTCGAAGCGAATGTGTTTCGTGATATATTTAGTTTGTGTGTTGATATGTAAACCATATGTGGCATGTTTTAAGCGATGGTTTCGACCTGTTTTAATGTTTTACTTGAAACAAAAACTTAAAAATTATTCAGACGTTTGGTTGTAATATCTGCAGAGGTTCACCGTCATTTTAGAACCGCTCTCGCAGCTTCTGCAGTTCTCTTGAGACCAACATCGTGTCGGACGCTCGGGCATTATAGCCTACGCTCTAGGGACTGATTATTCTCCGCCTAAGAGACGATCGTCATCGCAGTAACTTGAGTCATTAAAGCGCAATCCGTTATCAATCTATTGGAAAATCAATAACAACTGTTAAAAACATTGTTAAACGAAATCAAAACTTCTACAACTTGAACTTTGTCAAAATGGTATTGCACATAGCGTATACAAATACCCCCGTCGCAGCAAACCTGCGTACTCAGTGAATTTCCAATGATATATATGTGCCTTGCTACTACATAGAGCCACGTACCAAGTTTCACAGAAATACATTCATAAATAAGTGATGTAAGTGATGCATTGTATTTATTCTCCATAAGAATAACATTAGGGCTGAGAAAGCAGGTTTGATGGAACGAGGAAAATTACAAATGTGTTTGTTTACAATTATTAATATAACTTAACCAGGTGAAGCCACATACCAAGTTTTATTAATTTAGGTTCATAATTAAGGGAGATATAAAACTTTACTTGTTCTTATGTGCGGTTTGTAGCACGGATTGATAATGACAAACTAGTTGTTATTTTACTTACGTCGTCAATCCAAGTTTGTGATAAACGCGTTTCGGCAATCTTCACGCAAAGGAAAACTAAAAAAAAATAGTTGTTATTTTACTTAAGTCGTCAATCCAAGTTTGTTTGTGTTGAACGCGTTTCGGCGCTAGGCCATCATCAGCATCCATATATACTAGATTTTTCATGAGATCTGCGTTGCGTAGGTCTAGTAGCAAACTGCGTCATGTTGTTAAAAAAAACGAATTCACACACATAAAGAACGTATACACGACTTACAAAAATACTACTTTAAATTAACCAATTATTATTACTATTAATATAATTATACTATTATTAATGTGTGTAAATATTCGTTTTTTAACAAAATGACGCAGTTTGCTACTAGACCTACGCAACACAGATATCATGAATAATTAATCTAGTGTACAATGTGTGGATGCTCATGATGGCCTAGCGCCGATACGCGTTCATCACAAACAAACTTGGATTGGCGACGTAAGTAAAATAACAACTAGTTTACTTGTTCTCCATATGAATAACATGGGGGCCGAGTATGCAGGTTTGCTGCTACCAGGAAAATCAACAAAATACTTATATCAATATACACAATTAGTTGAAGTCACATACCAAGTTTCATCAATATGCATTGATAAATAATCGAGATATACAATTTTATTTATTCTCCTTAAGGATAACATTGGGCAACGTACTGTGTTAGAGCACTTAGAGTATCTCTGCAACGGTTTGACGTAGAACAACAATTAAAAAACCAAAATGATTGTTTTGTGGAGCCAAACTTATTGGTAAAAATACATGTAAAGTTTTCAGTAAAATTATCTGAGGAAAATCCAAAAAAAATTTCCCTTAAGATTAACATGGGACATTTTATGGACACGTTTTTTTACTTTTCTCCACAACCACTTAACCTAGGTTAATGAGTCAAAGTACTAAACTATTTGTTTTTTAAACTCTATAAAATGGCTGTAACAAAAATTGAGTGTTATTAAAATTGTAGGGTAAAAAATCCAAAAAACTGATTTTTGGAAAACTTAAAACCCCCATAAAACCCCCTTCCCATTGGCCGGTCAAACTGATTTTCGAACCTAAATTCATAGATATTACTCTACACATTTGTGCCAAATTTCATCAAAATCGGGCATTTCTTTCAAAAGTTATCAAGGTAACGGACACACACACACACACACACACACACACACACACACACACACACACACACACACACACACACGCACGCGCACACACACACACACACACATACATACACACACACACACACACACACACACACACAAACACACACACACACACACACACACACACACACACACACACACACACACACACACACACACACACACACACACACACACACACACACACACACACACACATACACACACACACACACACACACATATATATATATGAATTTGAACTAATGGTGTTTTTGGCATGTGGGGGCCTCAAAACAGAAATTTATCATGGTCTCGGGCTTAAGTCTTACCATGCCACCTACGGTAATAGCTTCTTCCCTATAGGGGAAATTCGCTAACATGCTCAGCTCGATTAGAATTATATTTGTAGACATCCACTTTAATAATCGTACTCGGATCTAAATGGAATCGGCATTAACGTTATAAATTAAAATGCATGTGATTAACTTCACTGTTCAAAAAACTGTGCATGATGTAAAATCAGGATATTAAGAACCTTGTTGGTTTTTAAATGTTTTTTTAGAACCCTTTATCTAGATTTGATAAATTCGCACATGTCTTATGGTATAGCTATATATGGCGGAACCATTAAAAATCCTTAGACAAAATTATTCGTCAACGAAAAAAAAACTCCGAATTATTTTAACATTACAAATCGGCCATCAGCAAAGCCATATCTTTCTAAATGATGTGTTATAACTGTCTGTGACCTGTACATATTTGAAACAATATTACATGTGGCAAAATTAAACTTTCAAACCAATAATACAAACTGTCACGATTATAACTTAAGAAATAACAGACAAGTAGAAAAACATAAATTAAAGTTTTTTGAGAAAAAAACTAGTTTATTGACACTAAGTTTTTATTCAGTTTGCCTGAATATATATAAAATGAAAATAACTCTAATGTTAATTAAAAAAAAAAAACTCTAAAGGAGTATGTGCTCACTTTAACCCTTTATTCGGAATTTAATAAATGTAGGCAATAACATAAATTATGTTTATCAACTTTGACTAAAAATGGTTTAACATTAATTTTTACAACATTATGCCAGTACAATTATTTAGTGATAAGGGACTAATGTATATATTCTTGACTCTATTCAATGAATTGTAAGCACTGTCCGATGAATAAAGAGAACTTGATTTGATTTGAACATACTTCTGTGAATAAAACACTTATTGTGTTGTGCAATTGTAACCTGCCGGCTGTTGCTGCGCCGTCATAATTATATCGCTGCCACCACTGCTCTACTTTTGGGGAGCAGACCCAAAGTTCGTGAAGGAAAGTGAATTCAAATTAACACATAGTTGTAAATAGTTTAAATAGTTTAAATAGTTGTAAATTTACTAATTTATTTGATGGTAGACGAACACATGGTTGAAAAAGTAAGTGAACTAAATACAAAGAATAATTAAAATATGAATAATTTCTAAAACATTCGGAGCAATAGGTGTTAACACCACCACTACTAAAAGGCGTCTCTCTATTGTCTCCAGTCCCCCACTCGTCAAGCGATCACCTCGCTTCTCATTGGCTGCACGGCCGAAGTGACGTGATTGCTGACTACACATAAGCGGTCCACGGCGCGTGGCCGGGCTCGTATCTAGGAAACTTAAAAGTGAAAAAATACAACTAACATTTTATCGATTTAAAAACAATAATTGATTCACGAAGTTACTTGACTCGTGACGAGAGCGGGACCGTAACATCACTCCCCCTTCCGGGAAGGATTGCTTAGCTCAGAAAGGCTGAGCAATTCCTACAACTATGAAGCAATCAGATACAAGAACAACAACAAGAACAATTGAAATCTTAGACAGGAAATCATAGCATAAAACAGTACTGGGCTGTGCTTGCAATTGTGAGTTTCTCACGCACCGAACCACGGACAGCCGGACGCACAGCGTCAGCGGAACTTAACACTTCTGTAGAGGTCATGCCTTGTTCGCTACTGAGAACAGTTTCTTGCGAACTGCCAAAGTTGTTCAACGGAATGAATAACGCTACATCTGAAATATTAATTTCAGTATTTCCTATCACTAACTACAACCATTAAAAAATTGAACCCTTAAAAATACAATCTTTAAACATTTTAAAACACAATTCAGTAAGTTAAACATTGAATACATTTAAATAATAAATGTCATTTGCATAATAGAGTTTATACGACCTGGCACAACACATCCTAAAGAGTCACAAGTGTCACATTTCACTTTATAAATCTCACTTTAGTTTGATTGCTCACTGTTGATTGGCGAGAACCATGTCTCTCAGGGCAGTAGATAAGACAATTTCGTGCCTCGGGGTGGTCGCACACTGTATCCAGGGAGGATTATCGGATGGTTGCTGGCCAGATCGTCCCTTTTTTCTACAACAAAAAATAACTACAAGCAGTATCATGATAAAGATAACTAAAACTAATACAATGAAAAATCCTACTCTATATTCGTAATTTACATTTATTCTTGAATTTGTCCTTTCTATAGTTGATAACAATTTGTTGAGACTAATCTCAACTGTGTCATTACCTAGTTCATTCTTCAGTTCGTTAATTGAATCAAAGGTAATGTTTAAGTTAAAAGATAGGATTTTGTGATCCTGTTGATGGAGCATGTCATTAAATTTAGGAATATGTAGACTAGTAATATTTTTCAAATAATTTGTGTAACCTTGAATTTTGTGAAAAATTCTGAAATTGGATCCAAATATTTCACAACTCGAAACATTCCTTAGGATTCCACTCCCTCTTATCTCTACATCCCTCACTTCACAGAGTTCGTTGTTAATAGCTAAAGCATAGTTCCAACATTTAAGGGTAATTTTGCTAGTTTCAGCTACACTGTATATCCAATCATTCCCATTTCTAATCCAGTAAGGGGATAGTACATTTGTTTTTATAACCTTGTTACACAATTTCACAGATTCAGATCCCATGAACAATTTATAGTGACAATCAGCCGCTGTATTCCGACGGACACTAGCAATATTTGGGCACCAAAAATACACATTGTCTTGACATTTACTTAAATCAAAAGCGCTAATTGGCAAATAGTATTGTCGATCACTTGAAATAAGAAGGTATTCTGAGCTTAGTTTCCATGATAGCCAGTGTTTTAATGAAGGGTTGAAAATTGGTATGACGTGAATTTTATAAGTTTCAAATTGACTAGCGGACGAAATTAGTGGTATTGTTATGAACAGCCTTATGCTACTTAAAGTGGATACTGCCTGAATCTTACACAAATCATAATACAAAAATACGTTTTCTACGTCTACTGGTACAGGAAGTCTTAGATCTACAGGCAAAAGTTTCTCTATTTTTAACAGTATGGGCAAAAACTCAGTGGGCGGCAATAATTTGCTACTAAGTCTGTTAGTCTTAGTTAGTTCTAAAGCTTGTCTGAATTCTACAATGCCCAATTTAGCTTCGTCCATAACCTGTCCTAGTTGTCTAACCTCATTACCTACGTAAAGAAAGTGTACATTTCGGTCCAATGTTTCATAGTCCTATCAGTTATATTACTTATATTGATGCTAAGATTTGTGAGTTTCTCCATAACTTCTATAACACTTTTTGTATTAATACCTATTTTTCTATTAACATCTTTCAACAACGTCAACTGGTCTTGTTTACTATGAATAACGTCACCAGCTATGTCCTGGAGGATGTTTATCCTATGGTTGGTCTCGTCAATATCATCTGTTGTAGCAACACCAAATAGAAATTTTGCAGCATACCCTCCAAGGTTAATTAACCCCCTCTTAACTCTTTCCTTTGGTAATAGTTACAGAAGTCCTTCTAAATCTACTCTATATGAGTTTAAAGTTACTCTTACTTTCTCTAATTCCAAATGTATGTCCTTGAACCAATATACAGCGTCATGTTCTGAACTAGACAAATTCGTAAATTGATGGCTTACTGTACTGTACAAAGTTTCTAAACTATCTGATTCCTCACTTAGACTGTGAAAGTCAAAATCTAAAACCAAACGCCATTCATTCTCATTAATCACAGTACTCTTTAGTTTTTCAAAAGCAATGCCCTGAGACATCTCGGCCTTTGCTGGTCCTGAAATAACAATTACCATGATATTAGTTAAGACTAGGTATTTACATTAGCTGAATTTATTGACATAAAATCTCTCGGAAACAGTCCGGGTATCTACCAGCTGTGAGTCAGGTGCAAGTCTCGCGTACAAGGTCAAAGTACGTCCTTGGCAATTCAGCGAACTGCTACGCTTACTGCGATAAGACAGTCACGTTCATTCCTAGAGGTTCGTATGAATGAATGGAGTACTATTTTTACAACTAGTAATTTTCTTTGAACAACTTACACATGTAAACAAGGATAACGTTTTTCTTAATGACATTTTTGTTATAATTCAAACATAATTAATACATAACATCATTTCTTATAGCCTACTTTTACTTTATATTCATTTACAATCCGTTAGCTTTATTTTCGTTCTAGGTAAGGTCAGTCTCGAGAGGCTGAACCATTAGCTAGGTTATTGATTATACGTTTATGTTAGCTTTTATATGGAGCTGCAGTCTCCTAAATTCATGTGTCTTCCTAGGTAGAGCATAGTTTTAAAACCTATGATACTAGCTAGGGATATTTCTTATCACCTTGGCTAGGTATTAGTTAGACTCGAAAGCTAACACTATAGCTAGACATTGGAAATTTTAATTACTTTCTTATTTAACATACATTAAAGTTATATTTTCTGTGCTTATTTTCTGCTAAACATAAAAATGAAATTCAATGATATAATAAATAAACAGTGAATCTAACTCAAATCAAACATTTTGGTCAGCGTTATCACTTATCCGTGTTTATTACCCTAACTTCAAACTTTATCATAACGCAACTTTTATTTGTGAAATAATGTATTTACTCAGTTAGTTCACGATTTAAAGCTAATACTTCTTAATAATTGTATTACATATAGGGTTTATTGTTTACGGGCTGAAAACGAGAAGGAATATTTATTTACCCTTTACTTGTTTATTTAAGACAACATTTTGAGCGGATATTTTACCCTTTTCAAAAACTAAACAATTAATTTGTCACAACAGTATATACACTTTGATGGAATTCATTCTCTCATTCATCTTTTATACCCATTCGTCATCATACATTGGCGCCATTTCATTCATACAAACATTTTAACACACAACTCAACATACAACATACTTCACACGTTCTTTCACAAGAAAGCATACATACTGTTAGAGTTTATTTGCAACCAAAACAATTTTAGTTTATAGCCTTTCCCCCTTGTTTAAGTTTTTGTTTTTAAATTATGTGTATGGATTTATGAACGGGCTATGTTGCTGAGGCTTTCTTACCTCTATCTTTAATGGATAGCGAGGTCTTTCCCTTAATAACATGCATCTTAGCTACTCAGTCCGCCAGGAGCACGTCACTTACGAGACCTTCACACCTTAAGTTGTTTAACCCAGTTCATAATCCCGGAGTCTGGTTGGCAGTCTTCTGATCCGTTTGGAGTTTACCACGGTGGCACTTCCCGCTAGTGGCTCCCTATCGTCAGAAGGTACGATTCGGTTTTGGTTTCCGATAATTTTAGGTGACATCTGAGTGTTCTTCAATCTAAGGGGAACTTCAGGTGCTGGTTTAATACGGTTCACATGGACGACTATGTCACGTTGTCTTATTCTTAGTACAACATTGAGGTCAGATAGAACCTTTACTATGACATAAGGTCCTCGCCAAAATTTAGAAAGTTTCTTAACTCTTTGCGGTTTAGTGTGGGGAATATGTAAATAAACACGTTGACCAACTGTGTATTCCCTTAGTTTAGCCTTGACGTCGTATTGTTTCTTCTGTTTCCTTTGACTCCTTGCTTGGAACTGCGTAGATTGTTCTTTGATTTCTCTCAGTTTACTTCGCAGTTCTTCCACATAATCGTTGGGTCTAGGGGCATCGTCTGTAGTTAAATTTAAATTAGCTTCCAGTGGCGTTTCCATTTTTCTACCGAACACAATTTCGTATGGAGTATAGCCGGTGGTTTCATGAAAAGCTGAGTTGTATGCCATGCAAACATAGCTTAAATACTCGTCCCAGTCATTCTGATTTACGTTTACATAATGGGACAGCATTTTACTTAGCGTTTTGTGTGTTATTTCTGTTCTACCATTCGACATGGGATGGTATCCTGTGGTTTGAAGTTTCCTTATTTTTAACAGCCTACACATTTCTTTAATTAAATCCGATGTAAATGATGCGCCTTGGTCTGTTATCATTTCTTTTGGTACTCCGTACTTTGTGATGTATCGGTGAACAAGTACTCTTGCAATTGTCTCACTGGTTTGATCAGGTATGGCGAAAAATTCCGTATATCTCGAGAAATGCTCTACTACACTGAGTACGTATCTATTTCCAGATTGTGTTACTGGCAAGGGGCCCACGATATCACAACTGATTCGTTGAAATACTTCTTTAGGCTCATCAAATTTACCTAATGGAGCAATCACTTTTCCATTGTCTCTTCTCTGATTGCACGAATGACATTCCTGGACGTATTTTCGCACATCTTCCTTCATATTAGGCCAAACGAATTTTTCTTTGATTCTTTTCAACGTTTTCAGGACACCCGCGTGACCAGCTGTCGGGATGTCATGGTGTAGCTGTAATACTTTAGTGCGAAACTTTAAAGGAACTAAAAATAACTTATTCTGCCCTTGTTGGTAATAAATTATTCCCTGTGGACTGGTTTTATACATCTTGTGTGTCTTGAGTTTCTGGCACTCCTCGTCTATTCTTTGTTCCTGTCTTATTGCGTCTAGATCCATAACTGGCAAAGGTTCTTTGTTTAACTTTAGAACGGCTCTACTTAGGGCATCCGCATTTAGATGTTTTTTCCCAGGTTTATGTACAACGGTGTAGTTATATTGTTGTAACTTTAGTGCCCAGCGCGTAAGACGACTTGTGCTATCCTTTAATGACAACAACCATCTAATGGCACTGTGATCAGTAACAAGGGTGAAATGAACTCCTGTCAGGTAACATCGGAAATACTTAACGGCCCAAACGACTGCTAGTAACTCAAGTTCAGTTGCTGAGTAGTTTCTTTCACTTTTGTTAAGCTGTCTGGATGCATAACAGATCGGACGTTCTTGCCCGTCCATAATATTGGCCAATATGGCGCCGAGACCAACAGAGCTGGCGTCCGTGCTGAGCATGAACGGTTTAGAAAATTCGGGGTAAACTAGTAATGGCTCACTCATAAGCCTTTGCTTTAGCTGTTGGAAAGCTTGCTCGCACTCATCTGTCCAACTAAACGTCTGATTGCCTTTAGTTAGTTGAGTTAAGGGTTTAGCCAAATCAGCAAAGTTCTTTATGTGAGTTCTATAATATCCACTTAATCCTAAAAATCCACGCAATTCACGAACATTGCGCGGCCTAGGATAGTTCTCGATAGCTTCTACTTTTTTCCTAAGTGGTCTTACTCCCTCTCTGTTTAACGTGTGTCCTAAATATTCAATTTCTTCAGTAGCGAATTTACACTTTTGAAGTTTTACACTCAGATTGACGTCTCGGAATCGCTGTAAAACATCTTTAAGATCATTTATGTGGTCGTCAATATTTGTTCCATAAATCAGGCAGTCGTCGAGGTAAATAAGACAAGTTTTGCCTCTTAGACCCGCTAGAGTCATGTCCATAAGTCTCTGAAACGTGGATGGGGAATTTCTTAAACCCATTGGCATTCTTAAGTACTCGTAAGTACCCACATATTCTCCATCTGGAACAGTAAAGGCGGTTTTCTCACGACTACTGGGGTCCATTTCAATTTGATAAAACCCTTGGTTCATATCTAGTGAGCTAAAATATTTACTACCACCCAATTTGTCAAGTGTCTCCCTGATATCGGGTATGGGATAGTTTATGGGGGTAGTTATGGCATTGATGGCCCTAAAATCAACTACGGCCCTCCATTGTTGAACGTTATCTGCCCCTACCTTTTTGGGGATTAAAATTAGAGGTGAATTCCAAGCTGAAAATGAAGGAGTTATAATGCCGTCATTTAACTGAT
This sequence comes from Allygus modestus, assembly GCA_963675035.1. Taxonomy (NCBI): domain Eukaryota; kingdom Metazoa; phylum Arthropoda; class Insecta; order Hemiptera; family Cicadellidae; genus Allygus; species Allygus modestus. The sequence continues at coordinate 345,972,700 of OY776111.1, forward strand.
TTCTAATGACTTCATCGACTACCGGTTTCAAAGAGTGTGGTATTCTGTAAGGCCTTAACTTTATAGGTGCAGAATGTCCTGTATCTATTGTGTGTTTGACTGCAGATGTACAACCTAGATTACCAGTTCCATCAATACTGAAAATATCTCGATACTCATAAATTACATGTCTGAATTTAGCTTTCTCTCCCGGTGGTAAATGGTCAAGTTTTTCTTCTACTAGTGTTTTAAATTTATCATCAGTATCAGAAAAGTGATTAGTTTGCAACACCCTACCGGTTCCCTTTTCAGGCAATGTGAGGTCGCCTGGTTCACATAGTTTACTAAGCATAGAATTTCGGCTTATAGTTAGTTCTTCAGCACTACAATTAGCTATTCTAGTTAAGACACATTGGTTTTCAATTTTTACTAAAGCTCTTGCGATGTAAACCCCATGAATTTTTACATCGTTGGGCTCTGTCAATACAATTTTACCTTCTAATTTGTCTTTGATATCAGTACTTAATTTTCCTAGCTTGGCAGAAATGATAGTTTCACTTCTAGGAGCAAGTTTAACGTCATCTTTACAATAAACATAGAGGGAATGATTATATAAGCTAAACGGTCGTGCGTCATCTTGCTGCGTGTGTCCTTGACCCGCATTCCCCGAGTCCGGTGACATCAGCTGTGTGTTGTCGTCGACAGCAGTACTTCTGTTTGTAAATATCTCTCGCCCTCTGATCTTAATTGATTTACGGCTAACCAGAAGATCTATTTTCTCTTGTTCCATAATATCCAACCCTAGAATTGCAATAAAACCTTTTGGCAGATCGGCTACGACAAAATTACTGTTAAAGGTAATTTGATTATTTAACGTCACATCAGCGTTGGTTTCGCCATATACCTTTAATTTATTTCCAGTTACCCCTGTAATCCCTACAGTTGTAGGTTGTACTTCATTACAGCTTACACTCTTATCTATTAATGATAGTTGTGCTCCAGAATCTAAAATAATTAATCCATCAGTGTTGTCAATTCTTCCTGACACAGCAAAATCTGAGTTAGTCATTGCTATTTTATGGTTTATGAAAAGTGGTCTACCTACATTATTTTTATTTTTTAGCGGAGACCTGTTTTTCTCGGGCTTATTACACTCTAGTTCCGCCGGTTGATGTTGGATATTATGATTTTTATGAATACTTATTTCGGATTGTTGTTGGGGGAGCCAGTGGCGGGCTTGGGACCCCCGATAGAGTTTGACATTTCAGACCGGGTGTTACTTTGATTAGTCTGGGCGAATCTACACATTTGTGCCGAATGTCCTCTCCTACCACAAATTGAACATTGAATTTCATTAAAATGTTGGTGACTTACTTTGTACCTACATTCTTCGTTCGAATGACCGTTTCTTTTACAATGTGAGCAGAATTTACTAGAATTCCTAGGTAAAGTTGTCTGGTTCCGATTAAAAGTTGACGGGTTGTGATAAGATTGAAAATTACTTACTGGTTTTTGGATACTATGTAGATTCGGTCGATTACTTAGCAAGTTTGTTTGACTAGGGCGTCCTTGGAATTGTTGGACTCTGCAATTTTGGGCGGTGTGACCAATTTTTTGACAAAGTTGACATTTTAAAACATCTTGAGAAGAACTGAAAAATACGCCTTTATTATTGTAGCGAAATCTATTTTCTTCCGAAGGTCGTCTTTCAACATTTCTGATGGTTACGGCTAGAGTTACCACTTCCTGAAAGGTTTTCGGAAATTTGATTCGGACTTCATGTCCTAACTCTCCAAACAAACCGCGTGTAAATGCCTCCATCATGCGTCGGTCGGCTTCCCTTTTTAATGCCTGATCTACTTGAGGGTTTTGAGTGTGCCTAATCGTTTTAGAACCGATCTTTTTCACCCTATCAGCGTATTTTTCAATGGTTTCCCCCCGCTCTTGTCTTACGCATGCAAGTTGTTCCAGATAATAATGCTCTGGAAGCTTATCTCGGAACCTAGATTCGAGTGCTTCTTTGAATTCCAATAAAGTTGACGCAGATTTACATGCTTCGTCTGATTTAGAAAATGTTAGTGCAGTCCCTGATAGTTTTAATTTTGCAACTGTAAGCTTGTTTTTTTCGTCCCAGTTACTGATGTTCCCTACCTCGTTTATTTGGGCGATGAAATCAGATACAATTTCGTCATTGTCTCCACTGAAGGTGGATAGAATGGGCACTAAGTCAAATGAGGGTTTTGCAGCTATCTGCCGATACATATTACTTTCCGCTGTGTTTAAGGGTTTGACGTTTGTCAGTTGATGATTTGGATTTTCGGCTGTGAGCCGGTTGATACTATTTCCATCAATACCTAAACTAAGCTCACTTGGTTTGTAATTCGTCCCAAAATTTAGTGTCTCTTCCAACCCGATGTATTGGCTTTGAGTGGCCCTAGATTCGTCTCGACCCTCAACTTTAGATTCCGGACGTTTTTCCCTTTCTAACATTAATTCTTGTACTAGATTTTGGACCTTTCTTAATTCCTCTGCTAAGGTGTTAATAGCTACACTGGCGTCCACCACTTCCGTTGAAGGTTTAGTTGGTGGGGGAGGTGGAGGTTTACGTGGTGACTGGTTTTTTAACGCTAACCCCGGACCAGTTGCCCCAGACGGTGATTCCGCTGTCTTTTCAACCTTTTCAAAGAAGTTTTTAAAATTCCCTTGTAACAGTAATCGTAAGTGTTCTAACTCGGGACAGACAACTACATCTCGAGGATTTAATTTTACCTCCGTATCCTCAATTAATTTGTCTACCGCATCTTGAAGCGCAAGATCAGACTCCGCGATTTTAGCAAGCCGTTTGAGAAACGCTCCTATTTTCCTTAACTCTTTCGATGTGAAATTAGTTCCTGGATCTACGCCACATTCCTTTATAAGATTTAGTAGAGTAGTTTTATCTAACTGATATATATCAGTCTGTGCAATTTTAATAAACTTATCCATTTCTATAGAGGATGAGAAAGCAAATATTCAATCAATTGATATGATTCCTTAATTTACACCATATAATTATTATCATCAGTAGTACTTAATGCGAAGCATGCTCCTATGAAAAATGTTTTATTTTCATACATATATATAATAGAAGTTTTCATTAAATTTAAAGTTGCTTATTTCTGAAACACCAGTTACTGCTCTTGATTTACAGAATTAACTGTCATTTCATGTTCGTGATGTAGCTTCACGCTTTCAGTTTCATCACATATAATATAGTCGTCATTATTTTTATTAATATTGTTTAAGTGGATTTTAAATTAATTTTAAGATACACAAATTAAGGTTTTTTTTTTTTTTTAATTGATTCTGCTTTTTATTTTGCTGACGCAAATGATTACCACAGGCCAATAATCTTACTTTGGTTATGAGTAATTTAGAAGTCTAGCTCACCCTGATTTGCAATGATTGCTGCCACGGCTACCAGGATGGTGACGATGTTGGCCCTCGGATGTCTCCTTCTGTCGGATGGTGTTGGGTGACCCATGATGTCGGATGAGGTTGGAATGCTGGTGGTCATCCTTCGTCTTCTTCCCCTCGGTCGTGGACGTCCGTCGATCTTCCTTCGGTCTTCTTTCGGACTGGTTTCCAGCTTGAGGCGATGAGGCTCAGATATCCCGCCACTGATCACCAATGTAACCTGCCGGCTGTTGCTGCGCCGTCATAATTATATCGCTGCCACCACTGCTCTACTTTTGGGGAGCAGACCCAAAGTTCGTGAAGGAAAGTGAATTCAAATTAACACATGTTTTTAAATAGTTGTAAATTTACTAATTTATTTGATGGTAGACGAACACATGGTTGAAAAAGTAAGTGAACTAAATACAAAGAATAATTAAAATATGAATAATTTCTAAAACATTCGGAGCAATAGGTGTTAACACCACCACTACTAAAAGGCGTCTCTCTATTGTCTCCAGTCCCCCACTCGTCAAGTGATCACCTCGCTTCTCATTGGCTGCACGGCCGAAGTGACGTGATTGCTGACTACACATAAGCGGTCCGCGGCGCGTGGCCGGGCTCGTATCTAGGAAACTTAAAAGTGAAAAAATACAACTAACATTTTATCGATTTAAAAACAATAATTGATTCACGAAGTTACTTGACTTGTGACGAGAGCGGGACCGTAACACAATAACAATTAATTTTATCGAAACTCCATCAGTTTATTGGAGAGAAAAGCTTGCCCCATTTACATCCAACACAACACCGTTCCTCTGCATGAATGCGAATGTTACGGCAGCCACTTCCCACTACATGTAATATTGTGCAATTGCTCTGATATAACTGCTGTGAGAAACATTGCTGCCAGTTAACCGTACCTACATCTTAACAATGAAAACCAATTTGACAAAAATTAAAGGTTTGATCATGTGCATATGCTTGTTTTGTATCAGAATCATTAATTTGTGTAGGCATGTATTACTTTTAAATATATTTCAAGCCAGCTCAAACCGGAATTGAAATTGCTCGCACTTGTGTTCGAGTTCTACTTGAGATTGTCTCCATTAATGAAGAACAGAGTTTTTTTTTAATTCTTCATAAAACACATAACTTCCTTATTTTTATGATTATTGATTTCATTAGGGGTCCCGTTCTTCGCAAGAAGATGACGCAGTCACAGAGGTCCAGACTGGCATCTACACATCCGGAGTTACGACCGGATCGCAGGGCTTGGTTACTCGGATTGCCACTAGAACTTCATCTAATGTGTAATGTATCTAATGTAGTATTATGATTACGTAAACTAGCCGAAGATCACGCAGTCACATAGGTCCAGACTGGCATCTGCACATCCGGAGTTACGACCGGATCGCAGGGCTTGGTTACTCGGATTGCCACTAGAACTTCATCTAATGTGTAATTTATCTAATGTAGTATTATGATTACGTAACCTAGCCTAAATTAACTATGCGTATTGGGTACTTATGTATTATACCGACCACCACAATTTAGGAGAATTTTCTAGTGGGAAAACCAAAAAAAGTATATGGATAAAAAGTAGAGAAGTTTTATTATTTAGCACACAACTTACAAGCATTTAAGAAGACTCTTAACATTTTTACACTCCCAGACGACCAACATATCGGTGTTATGCAATCTCTTACCCTTAAAACAGCGCGCTGTGGCGGTTAGGTTAGGTTAGTTTATTATGTATTTTTTGATTAATAATACCTTAACATAACCAAAAACAACCACCACAGCACTCTGTGTAAGTATATTCGCCACATAAAACAACATATCTATATATTTGATGTAGCTATATACCAATTGAGGGGGGGGGGGGGGCAGGAGGAGTTCCGCGACGCGAATTATGATAAATTCTATCGATAACAGAGAACTCTACACAACAATCACAGCAACCTGACCTATCATAACCGCCGTAGCGTGCCGTTACAGATGGTGGTAGGTATAATGCATAAGTACCGAGCATTGTAGGCTGTAATAGCTGAATACTAGTGATTACTTGGAGGATCTAAAAGACTGCTTGGTTCAACATTTCATTTCGAAAATACCTTCTGAACTGTTGTTCAGAAACTAAACCCAGCTTTCATCCAAACAACCCTAATTAATCAAAATCATGTCATTTCAGAATTTTCGTATATCGTAATTTTAAATTAAAATCTTCACGTGTAACAAACACGTCCAAAAATCATTACAGATTTCGACAACATTTTACAATTTTAAAAAGGCTAACATAAACACAGTTTCACACGACAAATATTAATAAGTAAATTATGTATTAAACTTCATATCGGCTGAAACTGTGTTTCAGTTGAACTTTTAACTTATTTTTTATCTTTACGAAATTTGTACTGATTTATGGACGTGTTTTTAGACCTGGAGATGAAATTTGATCCCAAAAAATATCGTCATAAGAGGTGACGGGATAAGTTAGGACTGTTTGGATGGAAGAGGTACTCAAACCTGGTTTTAATTAAGTAAAAAAGGGGTTTTAAGATTATATTTTCAACAAACAAAAATCATTTTGGGTGCAGCTTGAGGACTGAACACAAACCCTGTTCAGTGTAGTCCATCATGTTATCCGAGCCATAGCTTGAGAGAGATAATTCAACGTGTTGAACTTTATTTAATCTTATAGCTAAGTTCTTTTTAGCGCCAGTGGTCTCACTATGATTATTAAATAATATGGCCTTTGTAGTATTATACCTATTAAACTTTTCACTTTAAAAGTCTATGTACAACGTGCAATTAAATGAATCGATTTTAGTTTACACCTCGACATTATCTTTTCAATTTGAATTTTCAATGAATACACCGAGTGAATTAATCAAACCGAAAGTGTTATTTCACCGAATGAGTTTCCACAAAACAACTTCTATTTATTTATTTTACGTTCCACATTTCGAGTTTTTGGTATAGTACAAAAACCTTAAAATGTAAGTTTATATTATATCAACGATGACAACAAATGTCATAAATAGTTTTAGGCGTATTTTTACCCTCTGAACGTAAACAGGTATTTATTACAGTCTTGTTGTGAAAAAACGATTTTGTAGTAGGGGAGATTGTTGTGAAACAATAAAAGGATGTGGTAAATATGAAAATGTCCTCCACTTCCAGGAAGCAACCACACCCTGACGGGGAGATAAGACGAAGTTAAGAAAGATTTAGACTGAAGGGTGGCACTGCTATCTAGGTACCTTGGTCTGAGGGATGGTTACATGCGAGGGCGTTGCCGTCTGAATCCGTTCTTCTATTCAATTTATTGAAGCCTAGGACTTGAAATTCTTCAAACGGAATAAATGTGCCCTGTAAAATGCTATTCAAGTTTGTAGATGGGGTCATAAATGGGACATGGACATTATTTACTTGTATTCACTCCAATTAACAAAACTGAATTAACTGTTTATCTTCCATATGTTTAAACCAAACGTAGCTATAATAAATATATCCAATGGACGACACTTGATCAGCGTACATAACATTTATGAACTTTACTTACAACTATTAATTTTTTGTTGGGGAGGTTCGGTTTATTCAAAGTGATAAATAACCCCCTCATATTTTATAAGAATTACAAATTGTTCGAAAGTTTTAGCTTCATTAAAACTACAATAACTTCAAGACAATTCTATTAAATTAGTTCACTTTTTTAACAATTGTTTAGAGTGTTTCAGATGCAAAATTAGTTTAAGATTATTAAATACATGTGCTAAAGATACAATTTACAGTGTTAAATTACTTGCAGTAAAGTTTTTTACAGAGTTTTATGTTTAAAGATTCTTGCTATCCCAAAATTATAAACTGTGAATGTAATGTACATTAGTTTGAACAAATTAAGTCCAATTTATTTTTGAATACTACGGCTAATTACTACACCAATCAGCATCAATATTTTACTTAATATTATAGGGTTATCTTTCATTCTTAAAACAACTCTCTTGGTAAGTATATTCTCAGGACTGCGAATTTAAATGATAGCTTAAAAATTAACCATTCAATAAAAACAAAATTTACTCTACTTTAAATTGTTATTTGTGTAATTTCCCTCTAAAATCTAACTTCACGCTGTTCACAATTCTAGTTCAAAATATAGAAATTTAAAATATAATTAATGTTGAACGGTCGTTTACTAAAACACTATTTTAATATCGGATAAACGCACCTCACCAATCCCCTACCCCATACTTGTTTCTGACCAGACATAATTTCAACAGGCGGACAATGTTTCCCCTTTGTGTTATCAGACTCATGTATCACCACTGCCACCCTCCTTGCCCCATGCAGCCCTTGTGATAAAAATGACGAATGGCTAACAAAAAGCAAACATTATCAAAAAGTTGGTAGCTGACCACCTGATTACAACAAACACTGGTGCTGTTATAATTTCATACTTAACTAAAGAAAACGATTTTTCAGCCCAGAATCACAATTGTATTTAATTTTTAAATTAACATAATATAAATGCATTCTACAGTAGAGCTGCAACAAGTTATCCTCATTGTCAAAACCCCTCTACATAAAGGAGCGAGCGTGTAACAGACAACGGATTGTTGAAGAAATTATAAATAGATAATGAAGGCTATAATGGAGGTGTAAGTAGTCCAGCCACAGCTGAACATTAGCGTGCCTAATTCAAATGTTAAATGTCTCCCTAAAATAACGGAAAATGTAGGTTACATTAGCTCGTTCACAAAATGCAGTATGAACCAAGCGAATTTGTATTAAGAAGCTAAACTGTTCATCTTATCTCCTTCCATATATATCTATTTTTTAGCTTCATCCCAACTATCAATTTAGAAGTTGTAACGAACCTTGCAACTCGATGTACTCGAAGGTTGTCCTTATACAGCTATCGGGAGCAGTATCCGGTAAATACACCAGTACGGTGTACTGCATCTTGTAATTAACTGTCTGGTCTATTTGAAATTTGAATTTTATACCATCTGCATCTGATGAAATAAAAATATGGCCCTAATAATAACATGGGAACTTTAAAGATCAGTGGGACGGAGCCCTGTGGGAGTATCTAAGAATCTCTTTTTTGTAATAGTTAACGTTTTCTACTAGTAATATAATAAGAGCTACGTCATTCTATCTCTCCATACCTTCGTTGAATGGATAACTACTTCCATGTTTGTAGGCGTAGAAGTTTGGTCTGGGAGTTGATGAGTGTTTGTATTTGTATATAGCTAGATAATAGATAAATTATAAATAAAATTATATTTTTACATTAATTACCTCGTTACCTTTCATTGCCATGAATTTATTCGTAATTTAACAGCAATTATATGGTCTGTAATCTGTGGAGAACCTAATGAATTTGCCTCGGTTAATAAACAGGTGATATAACAAGATGAACTTAATCTAACTGTGATAATTATGCGATAATAATAGATAATTGAGTCTTATTATAATAGTTGTAATAAAATCCTCATACACATACTATCAGTACTGAGTAGCTGAACGAAATCTATAGAGGAATGATGAAATGTAAATTGCAAAACAAAATGTTTTATTACACGTCATGTATATGTGTATATTTTAGAGGGTTTCATAATGGTTTTCCATATATTTTAACGCAGCAACAAGATATTATTGCCTTAGCAACAGTAATTTTTCTTCAGGCGATCATTTTTACATTGTTTTTTGCATTTAAGATTATGATTCACCTTTACTTATTATTCCTGAATTTCCGTATCCATTACCTTATTTCAATTCCACATGTTAGCCTAATGAATTGCGCTACAAAGGCCCCAAACCATCGTTACTTTTTTCACCATCTCCATTTCCTCTGTTGTTCTAAGTACAATTGTATAAAACGGGCAAGGAACGTTTTTCAGACATGTTCAAAACAAGTGTTCGAAATAGTTCCTGTATTTTACCCCTCATTTTAATTGGCCCTCATTTACAAGTTTACCCACATTTGGCCCTCATATTAATTTTACTTTGGCATGCGTAAATTGTGCAATGTGTTTAAATATGTCAAAAGAACAAACTTAATGAACTAGTTTAAAGCATAATGCTTATATAAAAAACAGATTCCATGAAAGAAAGGGTCGTATACTGAAAATGTGTTGAACGCACGATAAAGGCGACATGGAGGCACAAACTCAACATAACGATAAAAGCAGTTTATCATAAAAGCCCATGAGGGGGCGCTAAGAGCGTCGATAACGACGGCCCAGCTCATAAAGTATAACGGTTTACATCATTGTGGGAGGAGGGGAGGAGGGACAGTGAGAGGGTTGTTAAAGACTTTTAAGTGTCAGATTGTTAATAATAGATAAGTTATAAAATTACCAAACTAGCTGCTCGACGCCTCATTACCTGAGTATACTCAGAGTAAACAAATAAACAAAATTATATTACGGGAAGGTAAAATTTGTAAAATTTAATATTCATAAACATGGCGGGTGAGTTATACATTTTCACTTGGCTTTAAAAATGACATTAGTAGTTTGTACATTTACAACTTTTCTAATTTCCAGAACTAAAATTAAAATTATAGAAATATTAACGTCTTGGTTTAAATCTTTTCAGCAATAATTAATATTCTCTACTACGCAGGATTAATTTGGATTTAATAATTAAAAAATAGTGATCCGCTGAGTATCTTCTATGAGTTCAGTGTCTTCCCTGAAAAACATCTTAAAAGTACAATATTTTTAAATACCGCTGCCTACGTTACACATTATAATGGAGCAAGTGGTCACAGATTACATGGAGCAGTTTCAGTTGCATCACGCCTAATGCCGAATAATCCTGACATTACGCGTAGACGCTCATGTGTTCTGAAGATTTCAGTTCTAGCCAATTCTATTTTATTAGTTTCTTACACTCATTTTCTGGTTTGCGTGTTATAGCCGTAGCACCTCTCATTCTTGAATGAGAGTTTAGGCATTATGTACGTAACAGTAACATACAATTAAGGTTAGAAACTCTATAGTATTTGGCCTTAACACCGGCAGTGGCAGGTAAATCAACCCAATTAATACCAACAGTTAATCGCTAGCAGCATATTTGTCTCATTACAAAACTACTAAAGTTTCATGGTTGAAGTAACATTCACTATATAACTCTTAACAAATTATATCCAAGTACGACAACTTAGGCGATGTAACCACAAAGATAGGATGCGCGGAGTAATCCCCGTCCTAAGACAACATGTAAAGTTTGAAATTGTGTAGTACCCTGAAGCTTAAAGTGTTCCTGCTGACCGCGGTATTAGCAAGGCGGGTCTACTGGGTCTAGTCGTTTATTTACTACTTTAGGGAATCTGTTAGACTTTGAGTTTAAGTGGCGTGGATATCTGATATGGGTTGAAAACGTTTGAACATTATTATTGTTGTCCGAGCAATCGTAGTCCTTACCAAACTATAGCATGGTTGCACACAATTACTAAAACGTACCACTGTATTAATTGGAGTAAAAGACATTCAGATCACATTGATTCACAATTGTTTTGTATTAGACATATTTTTAATAGGACGGTTTTATCATAACCGACCTAAATGTTATTCATTTTCATTATTTATTTATCGAATGAATATTGTTTTTATGCAACACAAATTATACTTTAAAGATAAATTAAATAATAATTGCCTATACGGCAGGTAAATATTAGCGAACGTTTCTAAACTGTACACTTTCTGTTATATTCCACTTAACCTTGTAGAACAAATTATCTCTGTAAGGCTTAAGGAAGCTCTAAGCTGCAGAAGAAGGTTTCGTGTCTTATGAAGGTCTAATCGGATTGATTCCTTACAACAGTAAAAGTCAGACTTGGATGATACGTCTTTTGGTTTCATCGACAGTTTAAAGTTGTATACTTGGAAAGGGAGTTTGAATTAATACATATTCAGACTGTGGATTTCATTATAATATCGATCATTTTTTGATTTTGCAAGCATTTTGTCCTAAGTTTATAATAACCCCGTCGTAGCAAACCTGTGTACTCAGCAAATTTCCAATGCATATATAATATATGTGTCTAAATGACACAAAAAGCCACTTGCCAAGTTCGAACAATAAGTATTCACAAATAAATTATAATGTTTAAATTTTATTCTCCCTAATAATAACATTGGAGGAGATTCCGCAGGTTTTCTGAAACAAGGAACACAATAATAGTTGTTATGCTTATGCTAATATCAATACAATTCAACCAGGTGAAGCCAAATGTTCAGCAAAAGTAAACAGGTAAACAGGACGAAACGACTAACATTAAGTATATTTTTGGTATTTTACAAAGTATTAACCACAACACGAGAAATCAGTTGGCTCAGATAGAAATATTCTGTAAATTCTTGCATTCGCGTTCGAATAAATTAAATAAAATACCAAACAGACACAGACTCAGAAGCTGCCTCTAATCCCCCCACGCGTTCGGGCCTATTGTTGTAACCATTAGCTGCAAATTGCCACGATACAACTCGCCGGGCCTAGCCTGACAACACCCACACTCGCCAACGTTGTTCAACACCAACCTTATTTCAATTGGTTTATACACTTACCTTTATTTAAATTGATATTCGTATTGAAACTGGATTCAATACTCTCACTCCAATGTTTTAATTGTTAATTTTATCCACTAGGGGGTGGAATGACACCACCTTATTATGATAATTTAAGTTACACATTAAGCAAAAGTTGTTTTTGACTTTTTTATTTTTTACCTTTCTACCAACAAGTTTATTTTTGTCATGTATTATAATTAGTTAAACTAATGTTTTCTTAATTAAAAATAAAATAAAAATGGCTTAAATGACATTTTATTTACGTATATTAGTTATATGAATAGTATATGAATAATTATAATAACGTTTGTAACTGCATGCACAGTATTGACAAGACTGCAAGTGTTGGATAAAATTTAAATACCCCCGTCACAGCAAACCTGCGTACTCAGTGAATTTCCAATGCATAATATTTGTCTGAATTCCACATAAAGCCGCGTACCAAGTTTCATAAAAATATATTCACATATAAGCGATTTTAATTATTCTCCATAAGAATAACATTGGGAATGAGTACGTAGGTTTGCTGAAACAAGGAACACAAACAATTGTTTTATGCTAATATAAATATAATTTAACTAGGCGAAGCCACATACCAAGTTTCATCAATATTCAATCATAAATAAGCGCTATATAACATTTTAGTTATTCTCCATAAGAATAACATGGGGGCTGAGTACGCAGGTACGCTGCTACAGGAATAACAAAAAAAATCAATTTTTTGTGCAAATATCAATATACCACTACTACGTGAAGCCACATACCAAGTTTCATCAACATACATTCATAAATAATCGAGATATCAAATTTTATTTATTCTCCATAAGGATAACATTGGACAAAGTACTGTGCTTAGCACTTTGAATATGTCTGCAATGGTTGGGCGTAGAATCACAATTTAAACACCAAAATGATTGTTTTGTGGAACTGAACAGATTTCTAAAAGCAAATGTGAAGTTTAAATTAAAATAAACTGAGGAAATGCCAAAAACCTTTTTCCCATAAGACTAACATGGGAGATTTTATGAGTAGGTTTTTTTGGATTTTCTCCGCAACCACTTAACCTAGGTTAATAATTCAAAATACTATATTATTTGTTTTTTTAAGAGACATAACATGGCCAAAACCAAAATTTAGTTTTTAAAAAATTGTAGGGTGAAAAATGCAAAACACAGATTTTTTGAAAATTTAAAACCCCCACAAACCCCCCTTCCCATTGTCCGATTTTTTTGGTTTTCGAACTTAAAGTCATGAATGTCATTTTACACATTTGAGCCAAATTTCATCGAAATCGGACGTCTTTTACTCAAGTTATCGCATTCACGGACACACACACACACATATATATATATATATATATATATATATATATATATATATATATATATATATATATATATATATATATATATACATTTATATAAATTTGAACGAATAGTGTTTTTGTCATCTGGGGACCTCAAAACAAAAAATTATTATGGTCTCGGACTTATGTCTTACCATGAGACCTACGGTAATAGCTTCTTCCCTATAGGGAAGACCAAAGACGCTATAGGGAAGACGCTAAAAGACCAACATTTTTATAAGTAAGATATAAAATGTATATTTTTAATAATTAACCTATTATTATACTGATTATACAAAACACACACATCCTAACAACGTAAAAGAGGTTTTAACATTTGAAGTAAGCTAATAAGCCGAAAGATTTTAATGGAAAATATAATTGTTTTGTGTCATTTTTACTTCAGCGGCTACTTAGGTCAAAATATTTAGTACACAAATTAAAATGTACAGATGTTCAGAAAATACCCTTCAATAATTCAGTGTATGATTATTCATTCAAATATAAATATTTTCCTACAAAGGTATGTCCTAAATGGCTTAGTTTTACAGTCGTATGTATGTATGTAATGTTTAATTGAAACTTATTTCTCCAGAATCGCTGAGATTATAAGGATGAATGCACATTTACGTTTCGTTGAGGCGGTATTCGGGTAAAAAAATAAAGGTAACTTTGTTTCAAATTGGCGGAAGATGAAATTTATTAATTTTTTATTACAACATGTGCTTGTTGAAAAGAAAATCGTAGATATTTGAGTGTTTTCATGTATCAATCGATGCCAAGTTTAAGGAAATTGGGTGAATCGGGCAGAGCCGTTGGAAATGATGACATACCTGATACCATTACTCAATCAGTGCAGATTTTATCGGACATTTAATCATTGGCAATGGTGCTGCTCCGTTATTTTTTATCCAATTTCTTTAAATGACATATCGTTGAACGCGTAACAAAAAGCATAACAAAGTATTTACTGTATTATTTTGTTTAAATAAGCTATTTTTATGTTATGTGTAGGGTAATACATTTATAATTAAATATTATACACAGTCAGGTTGAAAAACTAGGCAATAAA